>JADLZL010005707.1:0-68724 GCA_015844335.1 Chrysopogon serrulatus | reverse complement strand
AAGTTTAGAGGAAAAACACATCAACTGTGCAAGATATTGATAGTGCATTTTTTTATTTAAATTTGTAGATGTTTGTATTTTTTTTTTCCTTAATAAAATTGAGGCCACAATAAGGAGAAATTTGACTTAGAAACAAACTAAGGCCTTTGTTTAATTACCTCCCCAGCTTAAGTTTTCGACTCTACCTAAATCCAACGTCAATTTGTACCCCACGTGTAAGAGTATTAAATATAGAGTAAAAAAATAACTAATTACGGTTTGTTGTCTGTCACGAGATGAATCTTTTTTTTTTTGGTTGGTCGCGATTGGACAATATTTCGCATACAAACGAAATGCTACAGGACTTTTCAATCTCTCTCGATCACATCAATTTCTACCCTATATATGAATTTCTACCCTATATATGGAGCATTAAATGTTAGTAAAAAAAAAATAACTAATTGCATGGTTTGGTTGTAAATCGGGAGAGCAGTCTTTTGAGCCTAGTTGGGCCCGCAGATTGAGGTGATATTCTGGAATCTGAAAGCGAGCTGTACGGAGACTTCGATCTCTCTCTTTACGTCTAAAGAGGCTTAGAACTGTTGTTGCAGGGGCAGTATTTACGCTCATCCGAAACAGCGAATATGGGTATCTCCAAATGCCTTTTTCTCGACAAACTATGGAAAAATACCCAATTCGTTTCAAATATGAGTTCTTAGTGAAGTTCACAAACTTTGACCGTTTTTATGGAAAATATAGCATCTACAAATTCAATACCCACAAGGGCATTACCTAGTTACCAAAACCACAAATGATTTGACTTAACAAAAAGCTAGTGTGACCTACAAATTTGGAAAATATCATGTAATAGGCACGACGTCTCAGATTTTTGAGCAAAAGAACTGAAAACATGAACCGCCACATTCTCAACAAATTACTAAATATGCCTAACCAAGGTTATAATCTGGACGGCAAGCAGAGCCTGTCTCAGATACAATATACCACTATATATAAATATCAGCTACAATACTCTCAACCTAAGAACTTACGAGGCCAGCTTTCAACATTGTTGCTTATCTTGACATCTAAGGACCAGTTAACCAGTAAAAGAGACCACTGTTTCCCGAGAGCACAAAGGGCTCTCGGATAGCCACTCAACGACAATTAGCTAATAAAACAGCGTCTCATCCCAGTACGATACCACTTCCCAGTTAGCACCAACAAATAGTTGCCGAAAAAGCAGTGACTTTATGACCATATTTTTGGCACCTTCACCATTCTTACAGAGTACATGTATCAAAGCAAACACTTCTGCCCAATGTTGTCCGGAAAGCACCCACTGCATTTCTTCTGAACCATGATGAGAACCAAGCTAATTTCTTTCTTATCAACCAAAAGGATTTATAACTCCTTTTCATACTGGCTAAACTAGCATTTGCAAAGGAAAGAATGTATGGGGCAATTTTTTTTTTACAAAATCTGCGCACTAATAAAACTCATATATACAGTTGGCACGCTCTTTGGTATAGCACAGGTAGGTCACTTCATCCATATTGCTGATCATTCTTTTGGTACAGCACAGACAGCCCTCTTGTTATGGTGCGACACCCATACATTCACACACTTAACTCAGTCTGCACCATTGCGCGAAACTTGGGTCCAAAAGATCGCAGTTGGCTGTAACCGCTTGCGGCAATAGCACTGGCCAGCACTGCTTGCCGGCTTATGCGTTTCAGTTGCAAGAACAAACTTGCAGTTTTTTATGGCCTGCCTTCCTCAGAAAATGAACCAGCTTGATTGCAACTGTCTATCCACCAGGCTCCTGTGGGTTATGGGGCTGTGTATTTCGATTCCATAGCTTCTCTTTAGATAGGGAGTCCCGAGGAACATAAAAGCATACCCCTTAGGAAAGTTGATTCTGTGTAGAAGCCTGATCAAGATGTCATAACAAGCTCCTTTTGAAACATTTCTCTCTGTTGCATAGATATCTGCTCCACATGATACATTTTAATGAGGAAGGAGAAAAAACATATAAAGAGTAAAAGGTAAAACAACATCGGTTGCTTTCTTACGTACTCATCTTCCTATATGTAGTTTCTCTCCGCAATAGTTGGCCTCTCTGTGAAGTTGCCTTACCAGCTCGTATTATCCCCTCTCAACGTTTTTGAATGATATCGTATGTAGGCTGTCGGCTGTTTCTATCAGCATCTCTCTGTTATTCAGAAAAGCAGAATAGTGCTTCTTCCAGAAATAGTACTATCTACTGTGACATCATGAATCTTTCTTTCTAGCATGCGACCTGTTATTAACTGAAGTAGTTGCAGATTCACCGACTTGCTCGCTACGCAAAAGGTAGGAGAGAAAATAGTGTCCTTTGTTTGCTCATGATCACACATAACCGTCTCTCTCTGACATAATAAACAACAGTGTTGGGTCTTGGGAAATAAGATAAAGATAGAGTGCACTGAGACATCAGATAATGTTCCTGAAAATCACAATACATTTTTTTTTTAAAGCCATCTGAGCTGAGCACAGGAAACAAATGCAGTGGCGCAGCTACCTTAACAAAACACCCAAAGAACTTTGTACGTTGGCGGCATAGTTTTAAAAATTAAGTAATGTACAAGTCCAAAACTGACCTAATAAACAGTTGCTATTTGGAACAAGAACCATTAATGAGCTTAGCTGCATATGCGATAAAAGTCGTGGATTGATGAACTAAGCATGTGGACTGCATTGGTGCAGCTGGTCAAAAACTCCGTGGCATGGAGTAGCCTCGCGCGAAAATTCAAGTTTCCACATGCACGTCACAAAAGGCAAGGGCTAAGACCCTATCTAAAAAAGGATATTGCAATACCGATAAAGACCTAGGTGTCAGGCTGTCAGCTACTGATGCCGGTGGTTGCTGGCGTAATCTCATGGTAGTGTCATTGAGCTGTCAGTAGCTGGGTTTTTGTTATGTAAGAAAACAAACTGGGCAACTTGAGGATAGTGTCTTGAATGAGCTCGTGGCTCAGTGGTAGCGCTGTGACGCTGGTAGGCTGCCCACCCACTTCCGATTCATCTGGACAAAGGTGGGTCTCACACGTGGATTTCCCAGAGGGACTGTTGGGGGTGTGTGTGTGTATAGATTGTGAGTGTGTGGTGCAGTAAACACCTTCTGAGATTTCTCAGGCAGTCTTAACTGCGATTGAGCGCGCAGTCAAGCATAGTTGCCTTACCATTCTTACATGATCAATTACAAAAAAATTGGGGATAGCTTCCACTTCTCTGTGTCCAAGGCCAACAAGTGTCCCAACCCAGCCCTTTGTGGGGAAAAAAAATAATACATTAATAATGTCCATCCAGTATTCCTAATTTAGCTATGACCATATCTTCATGGCTAGCTCAAAGCTTTTCGGGGAGGCAAAACATAAGTTGTAAAATTGCAAACTAAACATACCTTCACCTTCTCTCTCTTAATTATCCTCTCACAACAGCCGTGGATTTTCCAATTCAACCATAAAAAGGATGATAGTGTACTTGTAAAGACTTCAGAAAGGGGGCATCCTTTGTAAAGTAAAACTTCTACTAGTAACAACACAGTAATGACAGGTAACATAGATATCAGGCAAGTTAGCCCAGTGTATCAAGAGTATGCAAGAATCATGTCGAATGGTACAGATGGTACAGAAATGGCGCTAAAGTATTGTGATAGCAGAGAGATCATAATCCTTGATTTGAACTTCATATAAATATAATTAATAAAAAATGTTTTGATACTGTGATTATATTGTGAAAAATCCACCTGCCACACCTATAAGGATGGCAAAAAAATCCCCATGGATGCGGATCCCGCACAAGATCAAGCCTGCATGGGCGGGGGCGTCGCCAGAACTTCCCCTGCGGCGCCATGGGGGCAGGACCCAAAGTCATCTCGGGGTGGGCCCAGGCCCAGTATTCTCACTGCAGGAACACCACGGTGATCAAAACTATGTGTTTCTGTATATTAATTTAATCCTGGCCCATGAAGGATACTTGAGCATCTTCTAACCCGCCATCAAGCATTAAAGCTAGCACCCACAGGACACCAGGCAGCCACAACTTCCACTTTGTCATCTCTTCAGCACCGCCCTTGCCTTCGCATCCGCCACAGTCCATCCTCGGCTCCCAGCATCCTCCATCTGTCCACCTCCACACTGCAGGGCTGGGCTATTGGCGATCTCATCTCCCGCCCCCTATGGACTCTGGGCGACATCGGCTCCAGAGCGAAGGCGCATCCACCTGTGGGTTCATCCATGCTGAGGCACAGGGATCTTTCACGGGAGGCAGGTCCCATCCAGTGAATTATTTTCCTGTTCTTTCCATTCTTGCTGCAGTGTGGTGTGAATTGAAATTTCCTTGATGTTGTTCAAATTCTTGCCAATATGAATTGTGGTGCATAGCTGCAGTGCTGTTGGCTTGAAGTGATTGTCGTTCTGACAAAAAAACAAATAATGTGTTTTGATGTTCAAGGATTTACTTGTTATATATATATGTTCTTGCTACGTGTTTCTGTTCTCACTATTCCCAATGTCTCTTTTCTATTGCTACTCATTTGAAGCTGTGTGTGTGTGTTGTGGGGGTGGGGGTGGTGGGCGGGCTCCAATGGGGATCAGGGATCATCGGAATGGGGACAGGGTGAGCTTTTGCCCCGAAGTTATGCATTTCAGACCATGGCGCTGTAAGTTCACGGATTGGCGGCAGAGCTGTGGCTTTGCCCGCCCCTGCCCCTGCTGCCACTTGGCCACCTTACTAACGCAGATCGAAAGGGAGACAAACCACTCTGCAAAAAAACAAGCCAATCAATGCATACAAACTTCTACAATGTTCCTTCTGCCCCCATATGTTTCCAGCCAACGTCCGACAAGTATAAACATACGCAAAAACAAAAGTATCTATGGATAAAGATGTGGTATACCATATACCTCAATCCAGGTAAGAAGTGAAAGAAATACAAATGACAAGCCTTTACGTGAAGTTAAGCTTTCTCGAAAATCATGGGACAGGAGTCAGGAGGATATA
The DNA here is from genome assembly GCA_015844335.1 of Chrysopogon serrulatus. Classification (NCBI taxonomy): domain Eukaryota; kingdom Viridiplantae; phylum Streptophyta; class Magnoliopsida; order Poales; family Poaceae; genus Chrysopogon; species Chrysopogon serrulatus. The sequence continues at coordinate 63,702 of JADLZL010005707.1, read as the reverse complement.
GAGTCTAAAAGTGATACTTTATGCAGCTTCACTGGGAGTTTAATAACATCCAAACAAACATGGGAGTACCGCCGTATGTCACATGAGTACAGGAATTCACAAGGTTGGTTGCATAATAAAAATAATTCCTACATATGTTGTTTCCTCTATGAATAATGACTGATGAGATCTACCCCCCATGAAGTGCTGTGGCAGCATAATGTATACCCAAACTGTAAATAGCAAACTCAAAAGATACGCACACAACCGAAGTTTTAAGGTAGCTAAAAGATAATTTGTTGGTTTCAGACTGATCTCTTCAAGTGGCAGTGAGTAATGACCTCTTGCATCTGATACTTCAAGAAGAAAAAAACATTACAAGCTGTTGTTTGGAGCAAATGTTAAGCTGCATAGATAGTTGAAGAGCACGGATGGCCATAATTGTTTAGTGATTAAATAAAATAGAACGACAACTAAATGTAGATCTCCAAACGCTTTGGAGATTTGAAACATGCTATAGAAGCATTTACATTAAATTTCTGGTAAGGGTGCAAACATTATATGCTACCAAACACAGGAAAAACAATATAAGGCAAATGTGACAAACTAACCCTCATTCGTTTTCATGCTCGTGAGCTCCTCAGGTCCATATTGCTAAGATCAGCCTGCAAAGAATTTCCAGAAAGATAAGAGACAGAAGTAATATCAAAACAAACATCATACAGATACGAGTGACCTATTATGCAAAAAAAATTGCTTAGTACCCCTTACCTCTTTCTGTTCTCCACGCCAGGTTTGCCACAGTATGCCTTGTGCTGTAGTGTAGTACCAAACCCCTTTTGTGTTCATGTATAAACCAGAACTTCTAGCGCAAGTAGGATGAAAAGTAATGTTGCAATCCCCACTGCTACACTGCATATTGGAAGAGACAAACTTAGCAAGATTCTCAGTGGTCCATTTTCCAAGACTAGGTTAGAGAAGGAATGGAGAATAATGTACCCTTAAGCACATGCCAACATTATGAAGGCAGACACAACAAGTGTCTTTTCCCTCTACAAGGCTTTCCTGTTAGAAGAATTGAACAGCCAAAAAAAAATGAGATGGTACAAATGAAATGTCACAACAACAGAATCAGATACTGTCATCAAATTAACACAAAACAATTGCCAAGGATCTATTACTTCAGATAAACTAAAACTAAAAGAAAGCCACAATAGCAAACAGGGTTACATACCATTCCTTCTACAGGGTTATCTTGTCCCCTTACATACTTGGTGTCCAACAACCACTGCGAAACATTTGAAAAATTATAGGACCTAACAAGAAAGCCATTAAAAGGATATTAATATCTATAATTACCTCAGCACAGAAAGCATGAACCCACTTCCCATCTACAGTCTTTCTAAAAGCACCTGATGTGCCATGGCACATGCCACACTGTGCAAAGGGTAACTTCTTGCCATTACAATGCGATTTATCGCTAACGGTTGCAGCTTCTGATGAAATTTCTTGATCTTCACAAAGTTCACATTTCCAGGGCCCAATAGAATTTTCCAGATTTCTGTAGCAATCTATGTGCACAGCAGCCTGTTCAAAAAGTCCAAGTTAAGAACACAATATAGTATAAGACATGAGAACTTAAACAAATCCAAATCACCTTGCATCTGGAGCAGACAAATATTCGGTTCAACAGAGTTTCAGTTCGCATGCATACATCACAGTATAACCCATTTTCTTTCGAGGAAATTGGCATATAAAAAACTTCAAATTTGTTATCTGATGATACTTTGTTGTTTGATGACTTTGATGGATCATTAATCCGTGGCAATGAAGAAGTCCGTTGCCCAACCCTTTGAAGATCCAGTAACAAGTTTTGGAGAACTCTACACGCAAAGAAAAAGGTAAGACTCTAACATCTACATGTAGTAAATTTCACAAATGGCCAATCAAAACATAGAAACAAACCTCTGGTGCATCCTCCTTTGCATCTTTTCTCACGGTTGAGTTCCGTGAGGAGGATGCAATAGCAGCTGCAGCTGCAGCTAGTACAGCTTGGGCTTCCTTATGTCTCTTTTCTTTTCTCCCACGTTTCTTAGCTTCTCTAACATCACGAAGAAACTGATTCACAAAAATAAGATCCCATTTTCTTTTACTGAAGGCATCCAGCTCATGAGAAAGATTTTGGACAACCTTTGCTATCAATTTTTCTGCATGAAAGAAGCGATTTCAAGAAATTAATGAAACAACAGCTGCACTCATGGGAAAGATTCATGCACTGTGTTGAAGTTCCTGCAGAATCAAACCACTTAGTTTGTGGGGACGGTTTCAAGGACAGCCTTAAAAGTGAGAAGCTTGGAACAAGAGCAATGGGGAAGGCAAAGAGGTTTTAGCATTCTTTATGCTCAAATATTGAAGTAAAGGAGAAAATTACTCTTACCATATCTGTGCTTCAGAACAAAAGCATTGTCAAGCAGCCTAGATTGTAAGTATACCATCTCTCCTTCTACTTCATCATCAGGTGAATGCTCGAGAACTTTTAAAGACCTTGCTTTCGAAACTTGATCTGTTGCAGTTGTATCTGCTGTACTCTCTACTTCTACCGAGGAATCAGTTGGTATTTTCTCATGATATGATGACTCTTGTACTAATGTTGGACAGAGGAAAAAAATGTACATCAGTTAAAACTTGACATGCAAAAGTATATTTGCAACATTAAGGTGCAAAACTGAAACTTGCTAACAAATAATTACTAGCTTAGAGAAACTAGTAAGTACTTACTATAGTGATTCAAAGCTTCCTTATTCTGATTGAAAGTAATGTCCCAGTGATGAGATATCTTTTTTTTCTTAATGAATGGATGAATATAAGAATGTGAATCATCAAAGCTGCATACAGCAAGAGAGGGGTGAACAACTGCTTCTCGGCTTATTGGTTCAAGGACAGAAGCAGATCGGTGAAAACAGCAGAAAAACAAATTCAATCAAGTATACATGTTCAACTTACTTGAAAAAAGGCTGTCCATGAGAGCAATTTGAATCACAATCACGAGTGTTGAAGCTATTTTCAACTGAATCTACTCCATCTCTACTACCATTATCATCCTCAACAAAACAACGATCATGTGAAGACTCCTTTCTCCAAGCATGGGCCCAGTTCAACCTCAGTTAAGTCATTAATTTTTCTTCCAAGTAATGCACCTGCTCATAACATAGTAAGCCCACATAACTGTAAATAACTAGAAGAAAACGGATGAAGAATACCACGTAAATGCAAATCGAATACAACGCAAAAAACACTTCTATTTCACGAGACCTTAAGATTAGATCAACGTGATCCAGGGTCATGGATGAAGTGAAGAATAATTCCTAATGATCTACCAAAACTGAGGCTTTGTGCCCGCACAACAGCATATTGGTAGGCAGAAGCAACAGCAGCATGGCGCAGCTAGGTTGTATTGGATATAAAAGGAGATCCGAACCCCAACCCCCCCCCCTCACGCAGTCCCATTTGACGGCCTTATCCCTCAAGTTCGTTGCCATCAGAACTGCGTCCAATAGACATTTAGCCAATAGAAGCCAGTCCATATCGATAGCTTTGATCAGTAATGCTTCAATTTCACAATTGTTTGTGTATTTGATCATTTGAGGGCTTCAGCCCACAAAGAAAAATGAAATCATGAATACTATAAGTGCAATGAAACATGGCATTACAATACTAGAATTATCTTAATATTCAAAATGCAGCAGTGGGGAAGTAGAGAGTCCACTGAAGCAGGATCAAAATTAACAGTTAAGTGGATTGGTCAACCAGAAAAAGAATTCCTTATTAAAAAACAAGTAAAGCACCATGGGCAAATGTAATGTCTACAGTTTCACCTATTTTCAGTTCAGTATTTGATTCTGCATTACATCCTTTTCCAGGACATACATAAAAAAATCAATGGGTGTGTTTTTAATTACATCAACCTTGACCCTTATAACAGATAGCCACAGCTTCACTGAAATTTTTAAGATTCAATACTTTCATACACCTAAACCCTAAGGTGAGTTAACCCACCAAATTAAGGCACACTACATTGCACAAGGAGCAACTTGCATCTATCTTAATCAAGAAATATTGTTAGGCACAGACAGAATATTTGTACTTCTACACAGCAGTTTGAATGATAAGGGGTGAGTGAATGACAATTGTTAGCAATGGTATGATAATTTCTCCTCAACATAATGAGTTGCCAGAGCACTTGCGTCCCAGTAGCAACCGAGAACAATCATTCTTGCCATTCAAACTCGGATTCTTGGAAGACATCAACAAACATTTAACAAAAAAAAAAGAAAACACTGCCAGACAAAAGCTAACACCTAGATTGTCTAGGCAACCTTTTCAACCAGTCACAATTAGTGAATCGGGAGTCCTCTTCAAGAGTTGTACTTCCAAATTAATTTGTGAGATAATAACAAAATCTTCATTGGTTGATCGCGGTTTCTATTTGAATGGCCAGATCTAAGTTATTTTCTTTATAGTGGCAGTGCGGAAATTCATCTGTTTTATTTGCTTTTCCAAATAAAATAACCCAGAAACCAGAGAAAGCAGGATTGCCCAAAAGAAACTAGGTATTTTTTTTTTAAAAAAACAAGTATTTAAAAAGTCAGAAAAGTTCACAAAACATTTTACCTTGGTTTTCATTTGGTATCTCAGTGGAAGTACCAAATTCTTTGTTTCCAGAGGTGTCGTTCAGTATCTGTCACAAGGATGTGGATCAAATTAGATCCATGATAAAACATTACTTCACTAGGACTATTAAACAATGACAAGACAGCACACCTCAGGCAAGATAAATTGGAGTGCAACAAGGTCAAAAAATTGGGAGACAGATGATAGTGGTGAACAGTGCTTAATGACATCAGTTCATTATATAGTTAGCCCAACTACTTGTCATGGAAAGAAATAAGACAACTTTCAAATTCAAAGAGAGGAAAGGTCAGGTGGGTGGGCCTGTTTAGGGGCGGTTACCATCACAGGCAGCTGATGGTTCCATTACACAAGGTAATATCAAAAAGACCAATAAGGTACCTGACTAGTAGGATTTAAAGCAAAGAAAACATAATGAGGCAACAAAAAAAATTATATCTATCCCCTTGAAGCCTCTATCAGAGAAGTCTAACTAAAAAATGTATAACGCAAATATACCACCCATGCATTGAAACTTCATGCTCAAAGCCAGTTAAGAGGCAAGAAACCAGGCTTGAAATAATGCTCTGAAAGTCAGAAGTCATATTCTTACCAATATTCCATGTTCATTCTTTAAGACATCCTTGTTGCTGACTGGGGATAACTCTTGAGTAGATTCATTTGCAAATTCTTTACCAGAGCATTCAGAATTAGAACCTTCCTTAACCATGTCCTTTTTTCCATTTTGCAAAATAATCACACCAGTTGCACATGTTGCATTATTTTCTTTCAATATCTTATTCTTGCTTTTAGATCTTGTTTGTGCAGGTTCAGTTACAGCGGAATCCGGCACATCAGCAAGTACACCCTTGTCATCATCTAAGACCAATGCATTTTTCACATCAGAAGTATCTGTGGTGTCCAGTCCATCTGATTTGTTATCGTGAACCACCTCTGAGCTCCCTTTATAAACATTTCCTTGAGCATCATGCATATGCACAGAATTTTGGAGCCACTTGATAATTTTCAGTGTCAAACCATGGGAAAAAGTGGTAGTTTCACCCTGGCAATCAAAAAATAGCAAAATAGTTTGTAAATTAAGTTGACATAGCAAATATACATAAGGTATATGCATACGTACCACGAGAGCAGCTTCCAAGGACTCCGAAGAAATGCCAACTTCAGATGCTATATCACTAACAGTAACTTTTCCACTGTCAATTAGCTGCAAACCAGTGCAGATATTAATTTTTTTTGCTTCACAATAGTTAGGAAGGCAATTCAATTTCTCTATCCAAATATTGTATGGGTAACAGTTACCTTTCTAAGCACTACAGCAATATCACCAGAACTTCTCATATGATACCCACCAACAGAGGGATGACCAGTACCTGTTTCCCAGACTCGAATAGGTTGAGTATTTGCATTTCTAACTGTGCTAGCTAAAGCACCTTGCTCTATTGTCTTCACTCTGATCAAGTTACCAGAACTAGAGGTACTAGTTCCACAATTGATGAATTTGTCCTTGTTTTTACGTGTGAACCTTAGAATTGGAATTTTCCCAGAATTGGGGTGGTATTATCAGGGACAGAAATTCTAGGATTCTGTTCAGAAGCAAGGTTACTGTTCTCTAAAGAACTGTTGTATCCAACTGCAGAATGCTTGGAGCAAAATGCTCTCAACTCAACCTACAAAAGGGAAGAGAAGAAACAAGAGAAGTGAGCCATATTGACCTCAGTAAGGCTAATGGCAACCATAAGAATAGAAGGCCTCACATTAGTGTGTCTGGATTTCCCCCATATCTCCATTTGATGCTTTGACTCTCTTGCACAGATAGGGTGAAAGGGCGTCCGACACGTCCCTGAAAACCACACAAAACTTAGTAAAAAAGTGTCAAAAGACAGTATTCCTTTGAGTTAGAAATTAGTTAAAACTAAGGTAATAGTAATTTTTAGAAGAACACAAGCTGAGGGAGATCAAAGGAGTTTGAAAATGAACATGCTTACATCCTAAAAACTAGGATTAACTGTTGAGATAGAACATGCAGTTATTCCATCTTGATCTGCTCTTCAGAAAACTGGCTTGTAGCCAGATATCCGCAATAAAGATCATTTCTCAAGTTAAAAGGAACTCAGAGTACCAAAAATTTGTGATATCAAACTGTAAACCATTGTTGAAGATACAATGATACATACACCAGGATGACAAATTTTTTTTTACCAAATAAGTTATGCATCATTTGCAGAAAGCATTCATTTATTTGAAGGCTCCCACAAACAAACAAAGAACATTGTGAGAAGATGCAACCACAAATAATTAAGTTGGCCACTAAATACCAACATGTTCCATGAACTAGTTTTCTGATGACAAATGCAGAAAGTATTTCCTCAGAGAGCACTGGGTAGTATTTAGCTGGCATATAAATATGCAGCATATATGTAATATCATAACGTGTTGTTCTCTTTTTTTTTTCGGGTTGCACCAGATTACATTACTTAAAAGCAACGAAATTACAAAGGTTTTTTTAGGAAACAACCCAGCCAGTCGCCCTATACCAATTGATAACAGGCACACAAACGAAATAAATAACACTGTTCTCATCAGAAAGCAACTATATAACATAGGATTAAAGCATTTTTCATGTCATGTGTTCAAGAGAGTCATGAAGTAACAAGGAACAAATAAACTATCACGAAGCCAACAAGGTCGATTAACACAAAAGCAAATTTACACCAGATTCTACCACATATTTTAAAATATATATACACATATAAATTACACCATACTTTAAAACGACAGATTAACACTTGATTCAGATCTGTACTGAACCATGGGCTATACAATATCAATTGTTGTGTTATTCTTGGCATCACGTCTAATTTTTAAGCTGGCATACTAAATTGATGCATGCAACGGTGTGAGGATACTCAAAAACAAGAGGTTAAAAACTTGCTTGCTTGGAAAAACCATATCACAGATTCTCCACAAATATTGCACAAATAATTCAAACTCATTCCATTGCTACAAAAAAAAGGGTGAAATGGTGTGTATCAGTTTTGCCTTCCAAAACAGAATCCAATCCAATTCTATCGAATTTGCATAGTTGCATAGAGTTAAAATTTATGAAAAATTCCTTCAGCATGTTATGTCACCATATTACAAAGTGAAAAAGAAACCAACTAATCACCCCTTGTGCAATATAAAAGAACAGTTTTCGAGGTCATCCATTTAGAAGACAATGTCCCTCGTGGAAGCTTATAGTATAGAGTGATTATAGAGCAAACCTATTTTAGCAAGCATTTTGTGCTCTGGTCTGCTACCGGCAACAGAATGCCATGATTACACAATATAACAAACTTAGTTTTGAAATTTTTCCCTTTAACACAGAAACCCAGAATGGATTGGTAGGTCAACTTCTAAGTCATAATTGAAGAAACACAGTTGATAAACACAGCCAAAGAAAAACAGTCAAATACAATTGTAGAAATTGTACATTTCCTAAATAGCAGTAGAATACACTTTCCTAAATCATGATAGCATATAAACTGAAACATAAGAAAATATATGTCAGGTTTTCATAATTCTTTTTAACAGAAGTTGAAAACATGGTGTGAACAATACATACCATGGCTACATCGGACACATGCACCATGCTTAATCTTGCAGATACTGCACGTCAACTTCATCCGATTCTCTTGAACATTTTCAAGGCTAAGTACAGGTTCCATTGATTCCATGTCCTCAACAAAAACCTCTGGTGCCCAGAGACTACAGAACAAGTGCACAAATTTTTGGTGACCAACACCCTCATTTCGAGTAGGCTCCACTTTAACGGGTTTTTAAGAGCCCCTTTCTCCTTTGGGCATAAAGCACAAGGCATCGACTGGGTGCCACCAGCATCTTCATTCATTGAACACCCTGTGGACTCTAGATATGTACACCGAGCACACAACCATTGCCCATCAGGCACAGCATGCAAACCATAACACTTCTGGTGCACTGACACCTTGCAGTTGCTGCAGCTAACTATCCTATTGGACTCCATGGAACTTTCTCCAAGACAACAAACATCACAGCTTGAAGATGCCTCAGCCTCTACGGCGTGGAAGCACAACAAGCTGCTCTAACCCAGCATCAACACCCAGAAGCTTTCTCTTCTTGTTGGGTCGCTCTGAAGTGAGAACAAACCGGCCTGTTGCTCCTAGCAACCAATTAAGTGAAGGTCCTTCCTCCTCGGCACATTGTGCTAACATAATGCCACTGCTGCTCCCAGCTTGATCCACTCCAAAAGACCTCCCTCCCAACTGAACAGAAACTTCATGTATGCCCTGTTCCCCTATGTGCCTGTTAAGCTCTCTGTCACTGACCATCTGTTGCACAACCACATCATGTATGTCCTGCTCAGTGCTTTGATCATTCCTCTCTTTCTGACTAGCAAGATGCACACCACGCTCCCGGTTAGTGACCACTTCTTCGCCACCCACACCCAAATACGAGGTTGTTTCAGCCACAGCCACGTCATATGTCTCAGCTTGGTTTATTAATTCCTTGTCACTGCCCAGAAATGGTATTAGCATACAGGAGTCGACCTTGCTGTAGCCGAATGGGAGCTTTGGTCTTAGCATTTCGACATCAGCCAATGTTACAGGACGGAAATAAGCCTCAAACTGGTCCCACAAGCCAACCTTCGCAGGGGTGGCTACAGGTGACTGTGGTGGAGGCTCGGGAGCAGCATCGTCCGGAGGGGGAGGCAAAATCTTCTTGTGCTTCTTCCGGGCGTCCCCCGGCCCTGCCCAGCTGACGAGCCGGGCGGGCAGCGTGGGAACCCTGGGCGCCGCCTCATCGCCCTCGAACGGCGTCCGCAGGGACACAGCCTTGGTGGCTTGCGCATACAGGTCGACACCGAACCTGGGGGCCTCCCCCTCGGGCAAGGCCTCGGCGCGGGCCATTTCCCCGCTCATAACGCCTCCAACAGGGAGGGGCGCATCGCCGCCGGAGCCCCCGGCGGAGGCTGCGTCGCCGGGGGAGGCCTCCGGCGAGGAGGGACGGCGGAGGGGCGGACGGAGCTAGGGTTAGGGTTTCGTCTCGAGCCCGAGCCTCCGCTTCGCTTCCGAGCGTTCTCTTTCCTGGCGAGTTTTTTCCGGCCCGAGTTTTTCGCGTGGGTCTCGGATCCAGTGGGCGGAGAGAGGAGAGGGTGCTGGCCTGGTGGGACTGGGGAGCTGTGGGAGGGGGAGGGAGGGAGGTCAGCGTAAGGACACGGCTTCAGTTTTGTAAAGTGGGGCGATAGCACGTAGCATGTGCTCACTTGCCTGCCTGGCTCGGTGCTAAAACCGGCAACGTTAACTGCACCGTCCGGTTGACACATCAGTGCTTCACAGTGAAGCAAGCAGCAGGATCGCAGGAGAAGCAAGTGGCATGGGCCGCATTTGATTTCAACCTGGCCTGGGTTTAGGTTTTAGACTTAAATCCAAGTGGGCCGGGCTAGCCGAGCTTGGTAAGACGTCTCTCTCTATCTTTTAAAAAATCTCTATCTCTATCTATCTCTAGAATTTTTATTATTTAGTCTCTTCTATCTATTTATCTATCTATAACCCTCCAAAAGATATATCTATCTACCTATAATAACTAACCCCCTTGTTTAGTTTGTGCACAAGTTGCAAGTTTTTTACTACTCTCTCCATCACATCAATTTATATCCGTATATATGGAGCATTAAATGTAAGTAAAAAAATCACTAATTACACAGTTCAGTTGTAAATGACGAGACGAATCTTTTGAGCCTAGTTGGGCCACGATTGGACAATATTTGTCAAACACAAACGAATGTCTTACAGAGTTCCGGTTGAAGAAACTTTCGATCCGAACAAGGCCTAAAATGACTAATCTGCAACTAAATTCTCACATGTAATAGGATGATGGTCAAAACTGATCGCTTAATCTAACTTGTACTTTGTGTGATAAAAATTGATCCGTAAACGATAACACGTCTTTTCATTTAGTGCACTTTCGCCAAGAAGATTTAGATACATCTCAAAATTCGAAGTTTACCGAGAGATTATGCTCCTCAACAAGAATATGCAATGTCACTGCAACATCAACCACGCGTCAAAATCACATGTTGAACATCGATGGTCCTCTTCTCCTCTGGTTGTCCCCCCATCCCCCAACTAATCTCCCCCATGACCATCTTCGCTATATCTAATTCCAACGTGCATGTGCGGTGGCAAGACAATATTCATGTGTATTGTCCATGAGTTGGCAATGAAACAGCCATTGAGTGCGTATGAATTACACATCACAAGGATGCTTTGAGCAAAATGTGGGTGTCACGGATAAAGATGGCATAGATGAACGGAGAGGTCAAGGCAAATGTATATAATAATAGAGGTTTATGTTTCATTGGCCATAGGTACTTAGAAAAGTTTATTGACCGGGTTTAAGATATATAGACATAATATAAAGAGGACAATTATTTGGCCAATATGGTTATCTAGTGCCACTAGGTTAGGACTAACAGTGGATTTGTGTTAAATCTAGCGAGCGATGAGGAAGCAGGTGCAAGCCTTTGGAAAACAAAATGCTAACTTAGTACAAATATGTTATTCCTGTGAAAGTCCATTTGGAGTTAGTGCCTTTGAACAAGGTTTGAGGGAGGGGCTTAGTAGAGTGCTTTTGTACCAACCGAAAAAATCCGATGCCTATCAGAGGACAAGCACCGAAGCTTAGGCTCCCCTAATGGTTTAGTTTAGATCATCGTTTTTGTGGCGTGAGGCTTTGTCTCAGGAAGCTCCGGTGCATCCCAAAGTTTGAGGCAACAGAGCATAGGGTTCATAATGAAAATTTATTAAAGTCTAACAGGCACACTTATTGTGGGTGTCATCAGAGAGAAGGGCATCGGAGAATAGTCCCTCACACGTGGTGCCAATCAGCGTGAAGGTAATGCGTGGGAAGTTTCAAAGTGAGTCACCTAGATGCATTGGAGACACCGGACTTTGTCAAGCACTCATTGAAGATTGTTGAGGAGCTCCTGAGGGTACTGTTTGTAAGAGACTCTCTTTGCGGATTTTGTAAGAGACTGTTATGCTCATCTTTATTGAGATTGGTGAAGAGAAATTCTATTGAAAATCGGAGCTTGAAGAGCATTTTGTGATCGAGCTAGCCTATGAACGAGGCAAGCTGCAGTCTAGCCGGTTTTACTGCTTACCTCAAAATAATTGTCAACAATCTACTTTTGCTAGGTTCATCATTTGGTTGATGTATGTTGATATCATCTTCCACCACCATATTCTATTTTTTCCATGCATTTGGTGACTAGACTAAGATCAAAACACGCGCCATATTATTGTTGAAATATGTTGGGCAACTTAGCTAAGCTGTACTGATGTGTTTTTTTTTTTTCGAGGTGAATCTCCTATGCATGTCAGTTTTTAGCGGAATACAGTGGGTTTGTTGTTGGTCTTCGTTGCCATGCCACCGTTTTGGTTTTCAGAGTATGGATTATTTCCCGGTGGGAGCTGTAATGGCCAACGATGTGCATTATCAGCTGCTGATACAAACGACCAGATAACTTTATTTCTTAATAATAATCTAGCAAAATGAGGATTTCATGTCGAACGTTTTACTGCTTGTTTTTCTTTTGGCTTGTTTCTTTTGTTAGATAAGAAAAAATGGGCGCATAGTTCAGCACTTCACGTATGAGAGAGGTTGTGATTCCTGAAGACGAAGTTGCCAAACAAAGCAAACGAAGTTCAGCACATCACGGAATGCAACTAGCCGGCGCAGCAGCAATACACGCGATGTCATCGATTCCCGGCGACCTGCCCACCTCAATCTCCCGAGTCCACGCCCCATAGAGCGCACGCCCTCGCCACGCCACGCCACGCCGCCCACGCCCACGCCGCACGCCGCACGCCGCGCCCCGCGCCCCCGCACGTCGTGCCGCGACGATGTCATCCGGACGCCCGTCCGAATCCGCCATGGACGCCGACGCAGCGCCCTTGGCGTCCTTCCGTCTCAGATCGAAGAAGCGGCTGTCCCGCACGGGCGACGGCAACTCGAGCCCAAACCCTAGCCCGCGCGGCTCCCCCGCCCGCGGTAGCGAGATTAAGCGCAGGCGCCGCACATCTGCGGAGTCCGCCGCGCTCGCGCTCGCCACGGCCGCCGCGCGCGCGTCCGCGGCCGGCGCCCACTCCGACGCGGACGACGGCGCCGTCGAGAGGCGCAGACGCCCGCGCGCCCGCGCCGAAGGAGGCGACGGCGCCATCCGGATGCTCGGAGCCGCGGCCGCCCGCGTCGGTGGAGGCCGCGGCGCCGCCCAGAAACACTGGAGCGACGACGACGAGTTCACGCTCCTCACCGCAGCCGTCGCCTTCCGCGAGCGCCACGGCCGAGCGCCGCGCCTCCCGGACATGGCCGAGCTGTTCGAATCCATCAGGGACTCCATCTCCCCGCACATCGACCAGTTCATGGTGTACTACAAGATTAAGCGCCTGAAGAGCAAGTTCCAGCACTCCGACGGCCCGCGCGACCGTCGCCTGCGCGACCTGTGCTCCGTCCTATGGGGTGTCGGCGTCGTGCCCTCTTCCGAGGAAGACTCGGACGTCGGCGAGCGACGTGCTGTCCCGGATGCAGCAGCCATGATGCCGGTGGTCACCGAGGTGCTCGGCGAGTACTGGAAAACGAATGAGCGAGCCATGGCAGGGGTGTCCCTTGAGAAGGGCCTGTCACTTCTGGGGAAAAAAGAGGGCAGACTCATTGAAACCAAATGGAGGCAGCAGCTTGATCAAGAGATGCAGTCTCAGATGCGGCGGCATGATCTGGCTAAGGAAGTCTGCGGCTTGCTCACTGATGCCATCAAAGGCCTCGGCCCTTAGCTCGGCTTGCATCTGGTTTGTAGGAGACTTCCTTCTCTGGTTTACCTGTTTATTCGTGTGGTTGGTTTAAACCTGTTGTTCATCTCAGATTAAGTGTTGGGTCAATTACAGCAGAAGTTCTTCAGAGGAAGCTGGAAACTGAAATTTCCTATTTGTTGTAACATTTTCTTAAAACTTGTAACACAGTTGCACTGTCTGACTTCTGTAACGAAACGGAACGGCAAGAATGCCCTGCTTATTCTAGCTTGTTTAGTGAATTAGTGATGTTCTCTTCAGATGGCCTGTAAAAGGGCTAAGAAGCTTCGGCAAACCTAACCATCTTGTTTTCAGTTTGTTTACCTTAATCAAGGTTACGATTTCTATGCTCAGATCCTCATCCTTGTGGAAATTCAGAAATGATATCTATGCTCCTTGTGGAAATCCAGAAATTGTCAGTTTACCTGAACGATGGTGCCGAGGGAACAGTGTTGTGGTTGTGGAAGGGAATTTTGTTGTGAAAGGCAACTGTTATTTCAGATATCTTTGTGGAAGTATTCGCATTTCCTCAGTGTCATTTATTTCAGACACTGCAGTATCTGAGGCCCGATTCTGGAACTAGCATTTTCGCTGTCTCCAAGTTGTTCAGGCTATGCAACATTGAAATACGATCTACTCCATGCATCTTCGTTATTTCTGTCCAATTCCAGGCCCGACTCTCAAATTCTTAGAAAAGAGTCATTTCCATAGGTGGCGAAAAAAAAAAAAAACACACACACACACACACAGCAACATTGTAAAAAGAAACAGCAAGTTAATTCCCCTTCAATATTACGTCGACCAAATCCATATCGTGGTTTTGTTGTTTATGTCCCCTCCCTACATCCACCCACCCTACCTCAAAGGCAACAATAACCTTCCCTAAGTCTAGTGACATTTAGCATGTGTTTGGTTTGAGAACCAAGTTAGATGGGTTGATTTCATCATTCTTTTTTTTTGTTGATTCTATTTTGTTTGGTTTGAGACCAAGTTGGATGGGTTGATTTCATCCTTCTTTTTTTTGGTTGATCCTATTTCTACATTTGGTTAGAGGGATATGGTTGCCTAGGTTTTTTAGTTGGTTTGGAAGCAAATGGATGTGGGTTGAAGACTCTCATACTGCTCTCTTTCACTGCAGCTGCTAATAGCTGCTTCATGGTCGCCCTAGCTTACCGCCACTGTGCTGCGACAGATGCGCACCCACTGCAATTGTGTTTCATTGTCTATTGCGACCCTAAAAGATCCTTCTGCATCCCTCCAGCCAGGGGCGGACCCAGGAAAGTTAATTTTTTTGAATGTTAGGGCGCAACTATGTTAAATTTTTAAAATTTATTTTAATTAAAAAATCAGTAGAGAATTCAGATTCATAGGGGGCTTGGGCCCCTGCTCACCCCCTATCTCCGTCCTTACCTCTAGCTCTTCCACTCAAAAACTAGCCACGTCACCTACAAACCAAACCCTCTTGACCTAAACCAAATTCCTAAAAAAATGAGTTCATGGTAACTCAATTCCTTCAATCTCAAACAAACACATGCTTAGAAACTTTCTGAAATTTTAGAAACCTCGGGCCCAAATCATTGGACCCTAGTTTCTCACATGATACGTGACGAACAATACTTCTCCTTTTCAAAGCCAAATGTTCCTATACTCTGTAGATCATAGAGGTCTTGTTTGGATATATATGTGTCTAGCTCAATCTATATGCATTGGAGTAAGTGAATACATGCAAACATTATCGACGTAGGAAAAGAGAGATAGCTAACCTAGCCATTGGCGGGGAGGAAAGGAGGTAACTGAACCCTTTAGAGTTAGGTTTAGGTCTTCTTTTTTCTTGCAAGACCCCATCAACAGAGGTTTATAGAGAGGTATTTTTTCAGAAAAGTCTCTATCAACTAGGTTCACAGGGAGGTATTTTCTTTAGAAAGTTAAGTTATAGTGCAATTAACAACCAGACTGACTTTCTTGGAGGGAGGGTTTTGTTTTTTCGGCTTTCTCGTGCAAGGAAAAAAATCGAAATAAATACTCAGCACAAAAGTGGAGTAAACATTTCACTATTCACCCACCGAACCTAGCCACCTATCACCATTCACACACCGACACACCGTAGTTCAGTAATAAGTACTACTTTTGCGCTCGGCCCCCATCGGCCATCGCCCATCGGAGTATCCAGCTTCCAGCCACAGACGCACCACGCCGCACCGATGCCATCGGAACAGCCGTCCGCGTCCACCGTGGTTACCGACCCGGCGAAGTCGGCCCTCTTCTCTCCCAGCCGCAGATGGAAGAAGCCCTCGTCCGGTCCCCAGCCCCGCATGGGCGGCAAGGTTTTAAAAACCGTTGGTAAACCGGCCGGTTTGGCCGGTTACCGACCAAACCGGGCCGGACCGGTTCGGTTTGCCAGCGGTAGAAACCGCTAGGGTTTTTCAAATTTGAAATTTGAATTTAAAAAAAATTCTAGAAAAATTCCTAAAAATAGTTCATGATTTATAGAATCCAATGGTGTTAAAATTTTTCAAATTTGAGTTCGTTTAGTATTTGTTTTGGCGTTTGGAAATTTGAAAAAAAAAGGTCGCGGCCCATTAAGGCCCGTGAGAGGCCCAACCGCCCCAACGGGCACTTATTGCCTACCGGGGGGGGGGGGGCGAACCTCCCCCGTAAGCCGCATCCGCCCGTCGCCTTGGCCCGCCCCGGCCGCCCGCAGCGAAACTGCCGCCCGCCCTCGACTTGGCCAGCCCCGAGCCCGGCTACGAAGGGGCTTGGGCGGCTAATCGCCCGGCCCCGGATCTGGTGGAGACCGGGCGGGGGCGCTGCTATAGCCGACCAAGGAGCTCGGTTAGTTTGTCGGTTTGGCGGCTATCCCACGAATTAAAGGTCTTTTTTTTTTTTTTTTTTTTGTATTTAGAGTAGGTTTTTGGTATGATTTAGGTAGTTAATGGCTTTAGATAGGTTTTAGAATGTAGGTATCATTTGATTTAGGTTTTAGATAGGTTTTAGGAAAGATTTAGTTTAGGATTTAGGTTAGATTTGATTTAGGATTTAAGATTAGAGGTAGGATGTGTAGTTTATTTTGCTTTAGGATTTAGGATTAGAGGTAGGATGTATAGGTATTATTTTCTAAATGATTTAGACATATTGTTTACGTACATTTTATTTAGGTGTAAAATTGTGTAAATTTTATTTATGTGATTGGTTCCGTTGTTTTTTTTTTCATGTTCGTTCGCAGGTGCACAATGGCGGGAAGACAGAAAAGACATTGTATGGGAACATGGCGAGAATCTTGCTCTGGATGGCGATGCAACTATTGTAACATTCAGAAATCAGGTGGTGGTTGCACGAGATTGAAACAACATTTGGTCGGGCGAGGGGGGTGAGGTGGTGCATTGCAACAGGGTGCCACCAGAGGTCCTGAGTATTTTTCGGATCTTGACAGACTAAGAAGACATCTTCGACCGGGCTCGAAAGAAGTTGGCACAAGAGGCGGCCGCAATGAGGGAAACACTCCCCTCGATCAAGGTGAATATGAAGCTCAGTTGGAGGAAGCACTCCGCCAGTCCAAACAAGAACATGAGTACCGACAGGGGGTGGAAGCGAGAGTGGGTACTTACGAGCGAGGAGGGGATAGTTCGCAGGGTGGTGGTTCGCAGAGGGAGACTCCTGTGGTGGTGGAGGACTATAATTTGGCAAAATTCTGGGAGGAGAGGAATGGTGCAACAAAGGATTGATACGGGCAAATGGACGCAGAGGGGTAGGAATGCGAGGGAAGCTATTGGTACAGGTTGGGCAAAGTGGTTCCATATTGCAGGAATCCCTGGACGACAGACCGATAGTCCGTACTTTATAAGTGCAGTCAGAGAGACACAGAAGTGGGGTAAGTTGCACTACCTTTGTTTCTTTAATCTAATGATTTGGTTATTGCCGCAGTGAAGGGATCACGCCACCCACTTTGGAAGGAAAATTGATGGCAAGTACCTTGATATGAACGAGCAAGACTTGAAGGCTAGGTTCGCAAAGTTTCGAAGGATTGGCCCACTTTTGGCATCACATTGATGTGTGATTCTTGGACTGGCCCGACTAGAATGAGTGTGATCAACTTTCTGATATATTGCAATGGGGTGACCTGGTTTCACAAGTCTATTGATGCGACTGGAAGGAGTCAATCGGCCACATACCTCTACTGGGTAATTTTTTTCCACATGCGCCTTTTTTTTCCACATGTGTCTATTAATTTTTTACACTTCTACATTCTTTCCGACGTTTCTAATAAATGTGCCTATTATTTTCAGGAGATTCGTAAGGTGGTCAACGAGATTGGATCGGAGCATGTCGTTCATGTGGTCACCGACAACGGTTCAAACTACAAGAAAGCATGCAAACATCTTATGCAGGAGCATGAGCACATTGCTTGGACACCTTGTCTTGCACACACCATCAACTTGATGTTGAAGGATATTGGTGAGAGTTGGAACATGACGGTATGATCAAGGTTTGCAAGCGCATTTCAACTTGGTTGCACAACCATGGTTCGTTGAATGAAATGACGAAGAAAGCTATTGGTGGTGAGTTGGTCAAGTGGAATGCCACTAGATTTGGGACCAACTACATGTTACTCGAGAGCTTTTACCGGAAACATGAAAAATTCATGCAGTGGATGGGATCTCCTGAGTTTTTACAGAGCAAGTGGGCAGGGACTGAAGAAGGTCGTTATGCTCATGCAAGGTTGTCAAGTATACAGTGGTGGGGAGGGTTGAAATACATCATCGACATAGTCCAGCCACTGTACAAGTTCCTTCGCTTGGCTGATCAAGATAAGCGGCCGAACATGTGTGATGTGGTGTGCAACTTCCAGATGGTCAAACAGGAGATGCAGGATTTCTTCGGCAATAATGTGGCAAAATGGATGGAGTACAAACAGATTCTGGACGCCAGGATTTCTGATGTCTACATAGGCACCTATGTTGGTGCAGGTATGATCATGACTTATGTTTTTTACCAAGCCGTTTATATTTAATATTTAACGTATGTTGTTTTCCAAATGTTGCAGCTGTTGTCCTAAATCCGAAGCTTGCATGCAAACTGGATCCCACTCCAGAAATGTTTCAAGGATTGAAGGATGCATTTGCGCGCATGGTGGATATTGAAATAGCAAAGGGCATTGCGTGATGCCGAGATATTTCGACGTAAGCTTGGTGAGTTTGGGAGCGAACTGGCAATCGAATGGCGATGCACCCAAAAGACAACCCCATGTAAGAATTTCTTCGTGCGCGTTTTTTTTTCTTTTGTATATGTACCTAACATAATGGGTTTCACTTGCGGCGGCCGATGGATGCTATTCGGTAGAAGCACGCCGTCGTTGCGCGTCTTGCTTTGGCGGCTTGTTGCACGGTGTGTCTCCTCCAAAGGATGCGAGCGAAATCGAGCACTTTTGCCTTGCTCCATACGGTTCGCAATCGGTTGTCGCACAAGAAACTAAACAAGCTTGTGTATGTCAACTACAACCTTCGGCTACGCCTTCTTGCGGAGGTCACCGCCCGGCATCGCATGATGAAGGTGATTTTATTGACCGGTTTTTTGCGCAATTTTCATTCTATGATCGGCATAATCCGGTTCGGGAATGGATGGAGTATGGGAGATCGAACGCGATCCAGTCTTGGATGAGGATGATGATGATGTTGATGTCCCTTTGCCTTCCCATATTGTCGTATTTTTTGTTCATGTTTGAGTTAGCCACTTATGTACCACAATTTATTCATGGCATTTTTTGTTTGTGTTAGCAGAGACCAAATAGACCCCGAAGATCTACGCATGGCTACGGGGGATGATTCCATCGATGATTGGGCCCAGAAACATGTGGGTGACACCCACCTAGGAAAGAGGAAGTTCCGCACCCAGGACCAAAGCAAACTAACCCCAAGAAAGGAAAAAAAGGGAAAAATTACAAGAAGTAGTGAGCAAATGACGCCAGAGACAGACGATGAGGGTCAGCGTAGTCCACCGTATCGAGTTCAAGATAGCGGCTCTGGCGGCGATGATGATGATGACGGTGACGGTGACGGTGACGGTGACGGTGGTGGGTATGGTGGCGGTGGTGGTGGGTATGGTAGTGGTGGTGGTGGTGGTGGTAGTAGTAGTGGTGGTGGTGGTGGTGGTGGTGGTGGTCTTCACTTCACGTGTATCAATTGCACCTACTTACGCATATTTGTTTGTTTTTATGTGAGTTCTAATTATGGTTCATTGCGTGCGAGACGCAGTTCACACATGCTACTCGGGATGAAGACCATGGACAGGCCGTCTTCGCAGAGAGGAGAGCCTATGCACCGACGGACTACGAGACTCCACAAAGACTCTTCTTCCTCCTACAAAGGTACCTCACAGGATACTTACAGCTACCCTATTCCTGACATGAGCATGCAGCTTCCGACTAGATGGGTCTATGAATGGGAGGACCCTCATTTTTACACTATGTTAGTTCAAGAATGAGAGACAACGGCGGCATGGACGGGCCAAACTTGGCAACAATTCAAGGCGGACCTCCTTCGAGTGCGAGGTATCAATCTTATGTTCACCGCCGAGTATGAGGAAGGGTGCGGAATGGGGGTCTTTCCATTCGTATCGCAGCGTTGATATGTGCATGAGACCATGTATTTGTATCGGACTATTTGTTGTTTCGTTGGTGTGACTTTGTTAGCCACCGGGTACCGACTATATATTTATGCACTATGTATTTGTGTCACAATATTTATTATGGCTTTGTGTGCTCTTGGACATGAATTTCTGCAAAGGTCATGCCGAAAAAAATGGGCGGCGGCAACCAACGGGGCCCCAACTCTAGTCCTCTCGGCCTCGGCCGCCCTTCAAGCAGGAGCGAGCTCAAGCGCACGCTTCGCGAGTCCGCGGAGACTGCCGGACTAGTGCTCGGCCTCAACCCGGCGAAGGCCTCGCGTGGGTCCGACGCCAGCGCCCGCCCCGACGGAGACAACGGCGACCTCGAAAGGCTCGGAGCTGTGCGCGGCGCTCTCGACGTAGACCATGGCGCCGCCCAGAGTCTCTGGAGCGACGCGGACGAGGTCAAGCTGCTCGCCGCCGCCGCCGCCTTCCGCGAGCGCACCGGACGACCCCGCTCCACCCGGACGCGGGCGCGCTGTTCGATTCCATCAGGGGTTCCGTCTCCCCGCACATCGACGAGGCCATGGCGTACGACAAGCTGATGCGCTTGGAGGGCAAGTTCTTGTGCGGTGCGCTGGGGAGTTCCACCGCCACGCACGACCGTCGCGTGCATGACCTGTCCACCAGAGTGTGGGGTGCCCTCGACGTCGTGTCCCTTCCGGAGGATGACTCGGAGGGCCAAGGAGCTGACGAGAGCTACAGCGACGAGCGACGCCTGATCACAGAGCGCGCTCCCATGCCCGCACCCTCGCCATGCCTCAGCGCGCCGGTGCCGTCCGTGCGGTCATCTGCTTCTTCCATCGACGCCGGTAGGGCGCCCACGCTTCATTCCCACGATGAGCGACACCTGATCACAGAGCGCGCGCCCATGTCCGCACTCTCGCCACGCCTCGACGCGCCGTCGCCATCCGAATGAACCTCTAGTTCTAGTGTGTTAGTACTAAATTTGCAGTGTTCCTTAACACAATTCATGACATACTGGAAACTTGCAGTGGGAATGGACCGCTAGTTCTAGTATGTTACTAAACTAGTAGTAATGTTCTATTCAGCAAAGAGCTGAACTTCAGGCAACAAAATTAGCTTCATTTCAATTTGTTTAGGATATGATTCATGGTGCAGGTCCCAGATTACATTTAGCTATTTACTGTATACTATTGAGTGAATCTATTGATTCTGGTGACATCTTAATTCTCATGCACTCTTAGTTTCTTATTTGTTTAGAGGTAAAGGACTGGATAATTTTGAGTGGGAACATCGTTTTGAAAGGGATTTTTAAGAAGCAACCCTTTTCAGATGGATTCTGTAAGTAGGTACGTTTTCACTCTCACATGTAATTCCTAAAAGTGCACATTCTGTAAAATCAGACCAACATATATTAGCTAGAAGTTAGCTCAACCGATATGTGCAACAGTGTACTATAGTACTGTCTAGAAGTTAGATTGAAATATAAACTTCCATCTGTTTCATGTGCATTCCCACTTTGTAGTTTTGGTGCTTATGGCTCTTGCAAGTAATGGAATATACAACATCCCTACTGTCATGTAAATCTCTCATGGATTAGGGTTTACTCGGTTTGATATTTGTGTTGCTTCAGCCTGTAGAATCACATTGTCATCATCGAGTTTCCTTGCGGCATCTGAGCCACTGGGTACCACTACATTAGACCTGCATTCTCATTCCCTGGTAGGTTGTGACCTCAGACTTGTAAACAGGGGTTGTGAGCTTGCACAACTCGATTTTTAGTCGACTGAAAAATATGTTGTTACTTTGTCAGCAGTCCACTGCTGATTAGGCTATCCATGTTTTGCAGGACAGCAGTCAGCAGGAATGCTTTATCTATAGGGGCATAAAACATAAACTCCCTCCATTCCAAATTATAAAAAATTTTGGCTTTCTAGACACGTTGCTTTTATATATATCTAGACATAATGTATATATAAATGCATAGCAAAAGTTAGGTATCTAGAAAACTACTGTATAATTTGGAATGGAGTATATGATAAATGTTGTGATCACCGTGCATATATTTGTCTAGTGTATATTTTTCCTTTGCTACAGCTCTTTTTTGCTTTGTTGTTAATTTTGGCATGCCATAATTAGATGTGAGGGTTTCTCAATGGCTGCAAAACATAATGTAATCCTTTGGCTTTGTTCAACCACTGATAGTGATTTTGCTTATGAACAGAACTCGGCCCTTTGCTAACCTAAGCATGTTTGCAGGTAGAAAGTGAAGGTGTATATGGATCTGGTAATTGTAATCAAGTCGAAGCTTTTTCTAGTTGCATCAATCAATTACTTTTTTTTTTGACAGAGGAAAATCCCAGCTTTTATAAAGCTAACAGAAACGAGTACACAGGACTGGGGATACCAGTTTAAGATGAAAAGCAAAACATACAGGAAAAGAAACAAGCCTCTACTCGGATCAACTATCCAGAAACTGAACTAGATTACTTAAAAAGGAAAAAGAACTCAAGCCTGTAAGCTCTAGTTCAAACACAAGATCTTCCTCAGCCTTCTTTCTTTTGCTTCCTGTCCAGTCTCCCTTCTCCTTATTGGTCACAGCATCAATCAATTACTTTAGGTCAAAGTGGTTAATTTCTACGGTTTAGACCTGTTTTGGACATGGGATTTTCCCCAGGTTTATGTAAAATTCTGTAGCACCAAGGCCTAGATCTTAGAATAGAATTGAAGGGTTTTTAAGTAACTTCTGTAGACGCAATGTTACATCTGTATTGAGTATTCTGGCATGGTTTAACAATCGAACACTACAATGCACGCTCTGCAAAGACTGCTTCACGGCCTCAAACTGATTTTCCTCAGTTCAATGTGCTCCAACTTCATAAAGTACACCTTTCTGTGTTTGGAAAATATGCTGTACAGACATGACCATTACTTGAAACATTCCTTGACGTTCTGTTAAACTCGCACCAGAATCATTATTGTTCCGACAAGATTATTCTTGTTACACAGTTCGTAAAAAGGTTTGGAACACAAAATGAAGAAGCATGGTTACAACATACAAAACGACATGTTTACAAAAGCAGTTCAAAGAATGTGATGGCTTCCCATGGGCCAAGATTAGGCTAACGAGAGCTCTCCAGCGGGGATATTCCTCTTTACCAGCTTCTCCCATGATTCATTAGTCTCTTCAATGACCTTCAGGGCATATTCCTAGTTCAGACAAACAAGGATACCATATTATTGCAAGAACAACCTCTGTGCCTCAGGCCAACCGAAGAATTTGAGTTCAGGCTTACCTTGCTTGCGGGCTTGTTGCCGAGACCAAATTTGTTAGCAGGCTTTCCATCAGGTATCTTGTAGTCTCTGAACCAGTCTCTGATGGCAGTCAGTGTCCCCTGGATAGATATTACAAAATCATCATAAAAAAAAAAAAAAATCTAAGAGAAACTGGACATGGATTTCAACTGCAGCATTGCTGTTGTAAAAAAAAAAAAATGCAGCATTGCAGTGCGGACTGTTGTTGAACTCAATACATATAAGCCTCACAACAACACAGAAAAAATAGGAACAAATTGATTAGGTCTCATTATAGGGGGTAGCATTTATCTCTTTTCCAATGACATGAATGCAAAGTAAGTCTGCTACCAATTATTACTTTCAGACTCTTCAGCTGAAGCCCAAAAACTTAAAACAGAAAGCAGGAGTAACGGCATAATATGAAGCATCCCAGTACCATGAACGGAAAAACAAGTATGCTATACATTATTTGCTTTTAAAATCTTCCACTGACATGAAATTCAAACAAATGCTTAGTAACAACAATGAAACCTTTTTCTCAAGAAAAAGAAGAAATAACAGTGACATAACATTGAGACATGCCCCCACTTCCCACCAGGGAGATCAGCAAATAGATATTGAAGGAGAACAAGGACAAGCACTCAAAGAGGACAAGGACCACAGTCATACCGAAAATGCTTCTCAACATCATCCACGCCGTTCACAAGAGATGCTTTCGGGTCATCCAAAGAAATGGCCACAATTTTCCAGTCAAGCTCCCCCTCATCAATCATTGCTAAAGCTGCCAATGGTTTAACCTTAAGAACCTCCCGATATTGGCACGTCTTTCACCTATCTCAACAACGCCAACTGGAAAAGAAAACCACAGAAAAGAAAGATTTATTGAATGTGAAGCTAATATGAAGACAGTGTTTGTCAAAGGTAACAGATAAAAATGCCCATTACCAGGATCATTATCCCCAAATGCTCCTTCAACTTCAGAATTTGCAGAAGTTGGGTCCTCCCATGTTTGAGGAAGTAACCCATAGTTCCAATTAATGTTGTACCTGATGTAACAAGTAATGTCAAAGAAAGCCGTGCAAAAAATGTGTCGTGAGGCCAATAACAGTGTAAACTCAATGCAAACAAGTATATAAGTTTCACAGATGAAGCATGATAACTTAAAAGAAGGAACACTCCATGAATATCGTATATCCCAAATAAAGGGATCAAGTCAAAAGTATAACAGAACGGCATCAGGCTGCCTTAGTCGTGAACAACTTCCTCATGTTCATTTCATCAATGTATCATAACGAATCATAAGTTTATAGCTTGATTAAAACTACCATCTTCCTTAAGGATATCTCAGTAAAAGTTCTTCTCAAATCTACTGATTAACAGAAGTGAGGAACCAAGATGGTGGGGACCTTGCAACTTGATATACAGACACCAAGCTAAATTCCCACTAAAGCAGTTCGAATGTTCCACTAAAGACACTTATAGGCTGTTTGGTTTGCTGGATCAGGCTGTCTGGGTCAGCCCAGCTCCGACAAGGTGGCTCCTTGTTTTTCCGATGGACAAGATGATTCTGAAAAATGAACTGCAACCTTAACTACAAGGACCGCCGGTGCTGGATGAGACCATTTCCCCATCAAACCAAACGAATTGGCAGGTTCGGATTTAGGATCAGATGGCTCCAGAGTCAGCCCGTGATTCATCCAAACACATCATTAATTGTTTCCATGACCTTACATGTCAAACTAAAAATATTAGAATTACTTCAGCATAGATCAATGGCGAATCTGATTTGCACCAAGCTAAGACAGACTAGGAATTTCAGTTCCCATCATAATAGCCGTAGTAATCTATAGCCTATAGGCTACAGAACTTTGCCACTACTATAGAACAGCTACAGAACTTTGCCACCACTATAAACCAGCTACAGAACTTTTCCACTACTACAGACAATAGAGGTGCAAATTTGACAATTGCATAGGCAACCCAAAAAGCTCTAAACAACAATCAGTAATGACCTATAATATACCCCATTCAGAATCCATCAGATGGGGTGAAGGGAGCAAAAACCTTTAAAATGCCATGTTTTCTACTGTACCACATCATTCAGTTGAATCAGTTAGTATCATTCAGTTGAATCAGTTAGTTGGTCTAAAATCATGCCCTCAATTCACATGTTTAAGTTCCAGCTCAAATGAAAGATATGATACCTATTTGGGAGCCCATTCATTGGATATCAAGGAATCAAGAGGTTGAGGATACTATTCGGCGGCGGTGGACAGTGGATGGGGAGGACACCACTAGCAGCACTTACAACATTCAGTTTACAGTAAACTGAGGCTTACCCCAATTTCAAAAGCAAGGATAGAACAGAAATGCAGGTTTTTTGCTTGGACTTTACTTCGCTGAAAGATCCTCACCGTGAACAACCTGATTAAAAGAGGCTGGCCGAATGGCCCTATTTGTAAGTTATGCGGTGTGGAGCCTGAGACACCACAACATCTTTGTAAAGACTGTATTTTTGACAAAGGAGACCTAGACAATAGTACAGACTTGGTGCAAAATATCCCATATTCAGAACATAAACCAGAGCGGCTCCATCTATAGTTACTGGAGGAGATGTAGAGCCACCTTTGCTAAACCTCAAAGGAAGGTTTTTGACGGAATCATAATCTACTTCTGGTGGCATATTTGGAAGGAACGTAATAGAAGAACTTTTTCAACAGAAAGCAAGACGTCCAAGGGAAGTTGCGAGTCATTTTAAGGATAATAGCACACAATATAACTCAGCAATCCAACATGGCGATGCTACAATACAATAGGCTACGCAGTTTGTAGTCGCGTATTGGTCCCTCTTGGGGTTTGTTGTAGGGTGCTCCAGTCGCTTTTGGTTTTGTTTCGGGGTTGTGAGTGATCTTCTGTCTAGTTTTGGTATTTCTTTCGACCTGGTTTGAGGTCTGTTTCTTTGTTTTGTATTTGAGTAATTGAGTTGCGTTTGTAAAAATCCCTTTTGTCTTTTTACGTCTAATAAAATTACGGCAAACTTTTAGTGTCCTTCAAAAAAACAACAAGTTAGAACTTAGAACCGCACATTTCCTATCCAATTTTCGTGGTTTGATTGATGATAGTCCTTACGGGTAGTATCGAAGGTTGCCCTTCTTGGTGTCCTGCTTGATGGGCGTGAAGGCCTCGTCGGTGGCGACCTCCATCTTGGCGCTGCTCTCCTTGGGGATCTCGACGACGAAGTGGAAGACCCCGTCCCCGGCGCGCAGCGGGACGTCGTGCCACGGCGACACCTTCCGGCCCCCGCCGTCGACGAGGAACACGCGGTAGTCGAGCGTCTCGGGCTGGCCCTGCGGCTTGGGCTGGAGCTCGACGGTCTTTAGGAGCGCGGTGGTGGTGAGCCCCGCTGGCGCTGGAACCGCACGGCGGTGGGGAGGCGGCTGATGCGGCGGCTGCGGAGGCCGGCGCCCGCTAGGAGCGTGAAGCGGGTCGCCGCCGTCGCGGACGCCGTGGCCGCCGTCGCCATCTCTGCGCGGGCTACGCGGGCCGCCGGGGATGGTGGTGGTGGTGGGGGTAGGCGGAGGCGGCGGCGGCGGCGGGTGGCGGTCACTGGGAGTGGGGGCTGCGGATGACGAGGCCAAGGATTTGGACGGGGTGACGGGTCAGGTCCGCGTACTAGTGCCTAGCCTACCTGATCAGGTGGGCCCGCGCTTCTGTGGTAGCAGTAGCAGGCAGCCGCCAGGCAATACCCGGAGATTCGGGGCATAAATAAATAAAATACCCGAAGATTCGGGACGCGGGAGTGTTGAGTAGGCCGGATCGGGCTAGGCAAGCCCAAGTGTACAAAGGTGATAAGGCCTGGCCCATGGTGAAGTGGGTATCTCATATTGGGCTCACCCCTTCCGACCAGAACACATAGCCCACAGCCCATATCCAGCACATATACAGTAGGAAAGTCTATTTTAAAGTTCCTCAATTTTTCACGAAAATTTCGATGTCATCCCTAAACTCTAAAACTAGCTAAAACACATCCCTCAACTTCTAAACCGTTTATATTACATCATTCGGTGGTTTTCAACAGTGGTTTTGCTACAGTATAAGTGGTTTTACTACAACAACAGTGGTTTTACTTTTTTATTTATTTTTGTTGAATTTTTGAAAAATCATAGTAAATTATAGAAAAAATCATAAAATAAAAAATATAATTTTATTGAACTCCACATAAGTAGATCTACATGGCGAACATATAATATGGTATACTTTTAGTATACGGTTTTTACTTGTATAATTTATTTGAATTATAGAAATACGCATATCTAAAACTACAGTAAAAACTTTATACCAAAGTATATCATATTATGTTCACTATGTAGATCTACTTATGTGGAGTTCAACAAAATTAAATTTTCCATTTTATGATTTTTCTATGATTTACTGTGATTTTTCAAAAATTCAGCCAAAATAAATAAATAAAAATAAAAATACAAAACCATGGTTACTATAGCAACCACTGCTGAAAACCCCCGAGGGATGTAATATGAACGGTTTGAAAAGTTGAGGGATGTGTTTTGTCCGGTTTTAGAGTTTAGGGATGACATGCAGACTTTCGCGAAAGTTAAGGGACCTAAAGTGGACTTTTTCCTATACAGTGTCTCGACATATTCTTGCGCCATACGCCACACCCGCCCGGCCAAGCAGGAGGAGACCCTGGCTCGGCGATCGGGCGATCGGGCGGACGATGACGGCATTCACCGCTGCTCGATCATGTCAGATCTTTCTGCGCCCACTCAGCGATCCGCCAAGTCTTCCAGGCTTGGTGGGAGAGATGGACATGGACGAAGTGCCGAAGTGATCGTTTGTGCCCCGCGGCGCCGACGACGCATGACCAAATCGACAGTGACAGCGGCGAAAGGTCTCCAAATGTCCTGGCAAACAAATTGTGCCAACTTGCCGGTGGCACATACTCCGTACGCTTGGTTTCAGCGTCACCGAGCCAATCCAATGGACCAACGGATTGGACCCCAGGACACATCGTGTTCTTTGTGTGTCTGCCAGTGTCTCGACGGCCATTGGAGTCTGACGAAAGGATCGGATCTCAGATTTCGGAGCGCACTTTTTGCTGCCTTGTCTGAAAATCTCCTCGGAGCTTCCAGTCCAGGCCCTAGCAGCGTGCATTAGGTCTTGGCGATCCATGGCGATGGCGAGCAGCGGTGCCGGCCCGTTCAATGGCTCGATGACACGAGGCCCAACGACTCCAGCCTCCAGGACGATGGAAAAAGCAGCACGCGACGTATGAGACATGACATGATTGGTGTCCTCGGAAATGCTTCATTTGGCAATATAGCTGTAACTGCAGATACCTATCATCCCATTTTCGGCACTCATCAAGTCATCTTCATCTTTAGTTTTTTTTTTTTTTTTTTTTTGACAATTATCTTCATCTTTAGTTGCATGCGCGTCATCGAGTTTTAGAGTGGTGTAAGTGAAATAGAAAGCCTCACTTCAGATTTAACACTGAAACACTAGATTGACCGTGTCTAAACCTTTAGGGTAAAAATTGAATGGTAACCAAGTGACCACACTTCTAGTCTACCACATTATAAATGTGAAGCTGACCACACTTCTAGTCTACCACATAATAAATGTGAAGCTACTTGCAAAACAAATTATAGATGTGAAGTGTATCCTTCATTGTTAAGATCGATTATAGCTAGGAGGAAGAAATGGCTAGAGAATGTTACATTGAATAATAATTGGTATTCTAGTAGTCTTTACAATATATAGCAAGCTTAAATACTCAACTACAGCCCCCAAATATGGATCCTAAACCCAACAATTTATAATTATAATAATATAATAACGGGCTCGGATCTTGAACTGCGCTTCATATTTGAACGGCTCACAAGTGTTCTTTAATTTGGCAAGACAAATTACAGGTGCTAAGCTGACTTTTCCGATAAAAAAAGAAAAGTATGGTTAAAAAGTGCTGAATTGTGAAGAAGTGAATATAACACACAACTCCTGCAAACATTACAGTCAATACTTATCAAGAATAGTACAGCGACAGTTTTGCTACAGATTTTTTTTCAAGATCACGACTTCACGTGTTTTTCATTAAGAAGAAACTAAAGAGCGGCAAACAAGTATTAACACATAGGATACATGAGTAATCCATGGATTACCCACGAAATCCCACAACACGTAAACGAAAAGCAAGAAACATGAGGGGGAGACTCTCCACCACACAACCCAACAAACTGAACCTAAAACAAATGATCTCAACACAATGGTAAACCGGCCAGTGAAGGAAGCCGCAGGTTGATAGTAGCGGCAAAGCATCCGCTAGAGACTCCATGCGGCAAAGCATCCGGCCAAAGACAATGACCATCGACACGGGTAGCATCCGTGGATGGGGCCATCACACGAGGGGGCCTAAGCAACGAAGACCATCGACGCCGGGCCGTAGATGGGGGCCAACACGCAGCAAAGACCTGCATGCGAGGGGCCAAAGTGACATAGGCAGCAAAGCATCTGCCCAAGCAAACAAGACCATCAACGCGGCATAGCATCCGTGGATGGGGCCAACACACTCCCAAAGAGCGATCCGCATGGGAGGGGGGGCCTAAACGACGACTACGGCTACAACGATCACAAGCGGATAGACCAAAAGTGAAGCGTCAAGGGTGTGGCTCAGTACGAATTTTGTCGAGATGCATCATGCATCAGCGCTGCTGATAACTGATTGGTGATAAGCTTCCGGGCTTTGATGCCAATTTCAACTTGCAGAAGCTGCGGCATGACTGTGTTTAGAAAAAGGTTAAAATGCCCAAAATAACACTGTATGGAAGAATGTTTGGCGAAGTGCATTTGCCTCAGTGCTGGTTGGCTCAGACGGTGAGAAGAAAGTAGTTTGATTCCAAAGATCAGCCGAGAAAAATTAGACCCATGCATGTACTTCTCTGAACTCTACTCTCCTTCCAGCCTTCCTTCTGATCTCTGAGCCCTGCCTTTTGCTCTCTGCCCCATTTCCTCTTTTTTTTCCTAATTGATTGATTGCGTGCAAAATTGATGTTCCTTTATCTTAAATGTTAGTATATATCGATGGTAAGGATCTACCTAATTGTATCCCTAAAGCTTACTAAAGAAAGGTAATATGGTGCGTCAGCTGAGGTATATCAAGAAAACTTTTTCTAAAATTAGTAAATAAACCATCAGAAAAACGATAATTTTATGTACTTTGCTATATTTGTAGTATTTTGAATTAAACAAAGCTTCAGACTGGATAATGAGAATGCGGAATGTAAGTTAACGGATAAGAACACCAAAAAAGAGCCAACAAAGGGGAGCATTTTCGACAAAAAAGCAAAGGCAGATATTCCAGAATATCGCAATACTGAAGGGGCCAAGAACTCCGTATCTTAAGCAACAATAGTTTAGGCAGCTAGTCGATCGAGCGTCCCAAAAGCTGTAAATCATTGATGCTAATGACATCACCTGCTGCATGTAAGCATCGGCTTTCAGCTGAATATTCTTTGGTTCTCTGTTAGCCCCATGTGACAAGGTTAGCATTACCCTCCATTACCTGATCTGATGTTTAATAAGAAGATGCTAAAATCATTCTGAGCACGAGTAGTGATATCAAAATGCGTTTCTGTTGCTTCTTCTAGTGCTGTCCATACATCATACACAGATGAGGACGCTACAAGTCAAGTCAAGTTACTCTATGAGACGGGCAGTTGTGCCATCGTACGGGACGACGGGGAACAGTGCGGTGGATGTAGGTGCAGAGGTCCTATATATGCACCGAGGAGCAACTTGCATTGGCAAATCGTAATGCTTAATCAAACTGGTCTTGTCTGCCTTCGGCGATTATATAATTCAGCTTATATAGGCGCACACTAATGGAAACATGGCATTTCTCTATCGGTGCAGAAACCGACAGAAAAATTAGCAAACCCACAGAAAAATACCAACAGGATTATCTTGATAGAGAAATTCAATTTCCTTGTCGGAACATCGTCAGAAATATTTTTTTTCCCTGTCGGTAGTACACATGGGGAGTTTGCTTCTGTCTAGTTTAATTTTTTCCAATGCAGCCATCCTGAAGAAAAAGTGAAATGTTGACCCATCACAAGGCTAAACAAATTAACCTATCTCAAGAGACAACAACAATTGGAATAAGTTGGTCTCAGGTAGCTTATAGAATTATATAAGTTGGGGAGCCTTCATAGATTATATAAGAGAAATTCCTCATGTGCCAACCCAAGAAAATATAAATTCTTTACCCCAAGTTTCTTCTTCCATGGTGGGGATGGCGCTTGCATCGATGATGTTGAGAACATCACCCGCAATGTGACTTCCTCATGTTTTCCCTGTCCTCCATTGACTTCGAATGACACATCCTCTAAAATCACCCTATGGGAATTGGATACGGTAGCCCCTTCGAGCCACACGACATATCTAGCAACATGACAAAGAGGGGGCATCATATGGCGACCCGCTAATCTGTTGTCTCTGTCATCGATCCGCTTAACGAGCCTCCCTCGCCCCTACCTTCTCAAACAGGTTGCCTCCACCACCACGGGGATGGTGTTCGCTACTTCATCACCGTGAGGTTATACCCGCGGATACTATCAAGATGACATGGGTTGCGACACCAGAGGGCCCGGCCCCACGCCACAAAAGGCTTGTGGCGCATGGTTTTGTTCGAGAGTGCCATCGCAAGATTGTCGAATGATATATCCAGAGGATAGGGATCGGTTGCTGGATTTCTAGGGATACGTTTCCATGTAATCGTAATCTTATAATCCGGTAGATTTAGATCCCGATTCACCTATATACCTATCCCTAGCTATAAGAAGGGTGAGGACCCCCTCAAAACACCATGAATCTTCTCATGCAAACCATGAAGAATACATGAGTAAAATACTACGTCACAATCGATAGCCTAATCCTATCTAAAACCTTATGTCCCTCACATCTAATTTCTGCACCCCAACCATCCTCATCTAATCTAAACTCGGTAGCTCCTTGAAGACCGACCCGATCCGCTTACCACCGCCGAGCCAACTTGCTTTTCGTAGATCTAGAGTCATGTCTGAGTGTGCAGCAAAACCTAACTCACGGACACTAGATTAAAAGCTGCCATACAGAAACTGCGAACACAAGGTTTATACTTGTGGTTGGAGTTGTGATGATAGTGGTGATTCAACTACTAACATTTCGGATGGGGAATTCTGGCCAGTGGTAAAAGCCACGCAGGAGTTCCACATGCCTTGACTTTGTGTTATGCAGTGTATCGAGCATACAGCCCAGTGATGGCCAAACAGCGAGGTGAAGGTCAAGTGATGGGCCGCCGAATGGGCCGGGAGTGGTGAAAAGGCGGGCGCATGTCGAGACTTAGAGGACCGGGAATGAATCGCGTTATCGAGCCGACTCTCGCGGTTTTTCACGGGCGCGTGTCGCGATTCGCGAGGCATGAGATGCGCATGGGCTGGTGTGAGATCCGTCGTAGTCACCTGACATGGCACATGCGCGGCAGGCACACGGACGTGGCCAGAGAGGATGTTCACGGCACGGGGTGATCGACAAGGACGTCGATCTCCTAAGGAGTGAGGATGAACACTCGGCCCGTGGCTTACATAGGATTAATATGATACTCATGCCAATAAGTTGCAGCTTCTTTTCGGAGCTCATGCATGAAAGAGCTCGGGGGTTAAGCGTGCTTGGCACGGAGTAATTCGAGATGGGTGACCGGCCGAGGAACTTCGTTCCGAGGTGCATCGTAGTGAGGACGAAAGTCGCGTGAAAAAGGACTAGTGTTGAGTGCATGAGGGACAGTATGGTCCTATTATCACTAACTCAGCTATCTGATCTCTTAATGAGCCCCATGGTATCGCGTTCAGCTCATCAGCTGCATGCATGGGTGGATGCGAGCGCACGATGGCGTGCATCAGGCGCAAATAGTCTGCTGCTTTCCGCTGTCTGTCACAGACAGAAATTGACCTGATGAAAAGGAAAGGAAAGCATGAGCAGCTGCAGTGCGTGTGACTCAGGGCCAGATCAGATCACCAGGGCGTTATGATGCTTCCCTCCTCATGGATGCACCAACACCGCCGGCCGGATCGTTGCCGGGCAGTGCCGGTGTGCGTGTGCAGGCAGATGCATGTATTTTTCCTTTTATCTTTTGAAGGCACCGCGACGGCGACAGGAGCCTAAAGGGAGGTACGGCCACGGCGTGCCGCCGATCGAAGACAAACCCATGATTGATTGATTAAAATCGAACACGCACTGTCCGATGTGGCAGATAGTCAGACTCCCGGTAGGCAGAGAGTCAGCAGTGAAGGACCGGGGTCCAGGGGGTTTCAAATTCACACACACCACCAGACACCACAGATAGAGAAGAACTTAACGAGCATGTGTCACAGTCTCAGGTGATTAACGATCGAGCAGTGTAATCTATCACTTGAGGGCTGAACGTGTACATACGTAGTACGCGTAGTGCAATATCAGCTACTACCTTATATTATCTTCTTTTCAGGTAAGTGATGATCTAGGCAACTGCCTGTACGTAGCCAATACAAGTGGTTGCCCCTATACCCGGAACACACAAAGACACTAGTGTCCAATGTGTACAGCATCACCACCGCATATATACATGGCATCACTGGCAGGGTCTTCTTCCTTTCCGCAATGCACACATTATATAATGGGTGCCCAAGTCCCTCTTGGCTTGTGCTTAATTATGCCGGCCAGCCATACAAGTTGGCAAGTTGCTGTAACCTGCGATGGAACTGGATGGCAGAAGGAAAGAACCGAAGCCGCGCGCAGCCGGCCGACGACGCGGAATACCGCCGGCCGATCGATCGATTCGCTCGAAACGACGACGCAGACCAGACGCTTCTTTCATCTTTCCGTGCGTGCAGATCTAGATATACATATAAGTATACCCAGTGGAGAGTGGTGATCGAGCAGGCCATCCAGCCAGCGCGGCCAGCGCATGCACGCGTCCGGCACCCAGATCGATCTCGTGTACACCACTAACGCTTGCCTCATTGGACATCGGGGGAGTAGCTAGGAGTCGTAGTTTTTACCAAACCGGAGGGAGAACGCCGGCCGGGTAACTGGGCGACTTACTTTTTCTGTGGGGGGACGACGAGGAGGAAGTTAATTTGGAGGCGATGCGAATCCTAACAGGCGCGCACCACGCCTTGCCGGCACGGGAGCACTCTCGATCGGCGCATATGATCAGCACGCACTACCTAGATGCAGGCCAGCAGCTGGCGGCGACCAAGACCGACCGGCGCGCCATGCCTGCTGATTGCTTCTCCATCTCCCGCGCGTGGTCACTTGTGAAAAGGCGCAGCAGCACCGCGATTATGCGTGTGTCATGTGTGTTCCTCTTCCCTCAGCCGCTAATCGCTCTCCTCGTCTTCCTTGTCGGGGGACTTGTGGAGGGGGAGCGAGCGAGGAGGGTGTGCATGCATGCATGGATGTGGATGATGTCCCAACGCATTCATTCCTCTTGAGTGTCGGAGTTGCGTGTCCGCAACTAACGTGCTTTTTCGCTGACCCATCGATAGGCTGCACTTGTTGAGCTCACGAGTGTGTGTGTGTGGGCAGTTTCAACGGTACGGTTGATGAGATAGGCCGTTCAATCTTCGATGTAACATAACAGAAACGATCGTCGTAACAGGGCTTCTCAAGTCGATTTATAATAAGCCAACATTGCAAATAGCCTAACCCTTACATAGAAAGCCAATTCTTCCGAGTTCCCGAGCACCGCCTTGGAACGCATGCAGTCATCGAAAAAGGGAGACATAATGTTAGGATATCCGTTATCCCAACAACATAGTAAAACTAGCAAAATGGTGTGTGTGCAAATACCATGGTACCTACTCCATCCGCCAAGAAATACTCTCTCTGTCCTGAAATCCAAGAAATTTTAGATAGTTGGCCCATGGTGTCCTGCCGTAATGTGTTAATGTGAAATGTGGGGGATTTAACTCCACCTCAGTTGCTGAGAATGAGTTAAACAAACATATAAGACTTCTACAACATGCCATAGTTCTCAAATTAACCCTTTTCTATGTGAAACGAGAACAAAAGCATAAATGAGTTGGTGTAATCTATGGTTCGCTTAGTATATAGAGTGGATACGAACCTCTTAAACTCTAAGACGCTTTATAAGCTTTCTGTTTCCTCTTGGTGAGTTCCACTACTCAATGAGCATACCATCATCCCTAGGGTAACCCTTTTACATGAAGCAAGACCGGAATCGTAAGTAAATTGTTTCACTCATCATATAGAAATTGGTTCAAGTCATTTAATAAACTAAGGAGCTTTCATTCTTCCTCTTGTTAAGATCGATTACCTTGGTAAGATCAATTACTCATTGAATATTCTCTAATTAAGTCTTTGACATGAGTTTCTTGGTCCTCATGTAAATTTGAATTTCAAGAGCCTATTTGGGATGTTATAGATAGACCTTTGTTTTCTCTCTCGGTGAGCTCCATTACTCAATGAAACTATTGTCCAATAAAGCCTTTGATAAGTTGTTAAGTTTCTTGACCCTCTTGTATATTTAAATTTTAAGGGCCTACTTGGCTCACTATCATAATTTTGTGATGGTCTGCTAAATGTTCTAGCCAGTAAACCACCCTTTTTCAGTAATTTATAAACCCTCTTGGTAAATGTGGTGACATATTTTTACTTTATTGTAATAGGACAAATGATATTAGAAATCGGCAGATCTTTTTGGTTAAACTTCTTATTAAAAATAGAAACATTTATTCTTATATTTGGTAGGCTCAATAATCATAACAAAAAATGTCCATTAGTCACTACTACATAAGAGCAAATCAGTGACGGCTCATAAAGTCAATCAGAGACGTTAAGAAACTAAGTATAAATTAACACCTTGAATCTAAATATAACTAAATCGAGGCCGGACCCGCTTACATCTGACAGCTTTAATAGGACCAATACTGCTCTCACAGACCAACACAAGTCTTTTCTGCGCACTTTGTCCTCACTTATGCGCACTCGGAAACGAATTCCTGGTCGGTCACCCATCCTGAAATTGCTCCAGGTCAAGCACGCTTAACCCTGGAGTTCTTTCAAGATGAGTTTCTGGAAAAGAAGTTGCAACTTATTGATATGAGTATCATATTAATCCTATTAAGCCCTGAGCCGGGGTGTTACAAGAACCCTATAAAATTGTACCTAAATTATCCAGACATGTTATTATTATAAAACAACTAAAATGACTCATAAATTTGCACCGAATCACACATCTATGCCATTACATAGAAAAAGACAATCCAAAGGAAGCCTCGTGTCTACATTTTTGCTTTTGCAAATTTCTTGAATTTATCTTTTTACCCCTAGTGCGTCTCATAAGAATTGATATGGAGGCTCTAAAGGATTCTCTAATAAGGTCATATAATCGGGCTGATCATGACGAGTGGGCACGTGTCATATATTGAAATACTGTTTCTAGAAAGTACTGTGCATCAAAGCGTCACATCAGATGTTGTGATATTCTGATAATAGATATATATTTCGTATCAAATGAAGTATTTTTCATGGATAAATATGAAATAAATTGATGCGACAAGGACAAACACCACTAGTGGAACTATGATTGTCACGAGTAGAGAGGCGACCGCGACCATGCATGACCACGACGTTTCATGCATGGTAGAACGAAAGCAGTATCTTCAAAACAACGGGCGACAAGGTGAGAGTGCATAAGCATGGTGAATTGGTGGTATTTGGAAGTGAATTTTAATTTCTGGTTATGGTTACGGTGGTGACAAAACTGACAAGACATGATGTACTAGAGGGCAACAACACGCATGTATATAATGCGTGTTCGTTTGGCTACTGGAGGAGTCAATGAGGCACAGTTCAGTGGATGTGGACAAATTAACAGAGAGAGGGATTTAATTAGTAGAGCGAAAGCCTTACTAGTGTAGTGGTGGACTCAACCAAAAATAGAAACATTTACACATGGGAATGAAGGTGAGCTCTGCTTCTGCCGAAGATGATTTAATTTGGAGCAAGAGAGGCGAGACACACAAGACAAGAGCGACGATGATAATGCTAATTCTAACCGTAAATTTCTATGCATGTCATAGTCATATATATGTGACTACCTGTACCCTCGCTCTTCACATGGCATCTCACACTTTCTTTCGGCAGACGAACCTTCAGCTTTATTTTCTACTTAACCTGCTGACCGTATACCGATCGAAGAGATCGAATAACATTTGTGTGGCATACCCAGTATCGATGCCACGCATCTTGTCCGTCATCTGATTCTTAGCATTGCTGTCCCTACTATACTCATCACGATGCATGCGCTGCTGTCGTCGACAAGCACTTGGCCTGACAGCTCTGAATCTGATCGATACGCTCCCTGCCATCGATATGATCTCCTCGTGGGGCATGCAGCAGCGCAGCTAGTAGCTGAAACTAAGAGGTCTATCTCTCTAATCTAACCCGTATCGTATGTAGGCCGGCGTGGTTCTACGTGCGCCCTGCATTTTCCGGGAAAGAGCTAGGCCGCACACGGGGAAAAGCTAGCTTAGCTGAAGGGAAGAGGCCGCCCGGATCATGCAGCATATCGAGCAGCTTCTCCTTTCCCCGGAAGTGGAATATTAAACAAGGAACAATTAGCTAAGCGAGCACTGCGGCGTGCAACACCAACAGACGACGACACAGCCGGGTGCCGGTGACTCGGATCCATCAATGGCTGCACTTGGCATCTGGCTGATCCAACTACGATAGCTACGCCTAGTATCTACGTACTGTGCCCACAGCGGCAAACTAAAGAAGAAGAAGGCACCACAGTGTGTGAGGCGCGGCTATATAAATGGCTCGCTGAGCTCGGCTGCCTCCTCACACTGCCATAGCTAGCTGCTGAGGACCTCCATCGGTCGAGAGGTAGTAGCCATCAGTTTCCATTAATTAGTTAGCCACCAGATACAGATACAGATAGAATGGGTGTGGGGAAAGTTCTGAGCGGTGTGAAGCCGTACCTGGCCATGATCCTGCTTCAGGTAGGGTTCGCCGGGATGTACATCGTGGCCGTGGCGTCGCTTAAGCGCGGGATGAGCCACTTCGTCCTCGTCGTCTACCGTAACCTCTTCGCCACCGCCGTCATGGCGCCCTTCGCGCTCTGGTTCGAGAGGTGCGTATCATCCGTGTGCTCCATCCTTTGTCTCGCTAGTTTTAATAACACCTATCTATATATACTAGCTTGGTACGTACTTAATTACGTTGTGCCGGACGTGCATGATTCATAGCTACATACACATCATACTGCATGCACAAGCATGCATGATCATCAACGTCCCGTGCATGATTCATAGCTATAGCATGTATATGCAATGCGTGCATGCCATTCAAGTGCACCAGGAGGAAATTTAATTTTGTGACATTTTCATGCACTTGCACTCAGTATATGTCCATCCATTACAAGAGATGCCCAACCTGCCATCAGTCACTGATCGAATCTAGCTAAGAGCCTAAGGGTATACTTTGATCGGTTCATCCATTCTGTCTGTGCAAAGCCGCGACGTAGCATTTCCAGTAGTCGCTTTCAGATGGTGCACACTCCACGACCAGCACTTGCAGATACTAATCTGGAAAAGTCGCATGTCCATTCTGTCTTGAGCCGAAAAAATAAGTCTTTATTTCGCAGCTTTCGTCGTCATCATCTGTTTAAAATCATCAAA
Organism: Chrysopogon serrulatus; assembly: GCA_015844335.1. Taxonomy (NCBI): domain Eukaryota; kingdom Viridiplantae; phylum Streptophyta; class Magnoliopsida; order Poales; family Poaceae; genus Chrysopogon; species Chrysopogon serrulatus. The sequence goes on along the minus strand of JADLZL010005707.1, from coordinate 24,506 downwards.
TACAGTACTTACTTACCAGTTACCACACAGTCTGTAAAATCTGGTACTCTATATTTTCGTAAAAGCTCCTGAGAGTGCAATCTGCACTGGTGGAAGTGACTTCCCCATCACCCAGATGTTAGGCCATCACGGTGAGCTATATGATGTTGCATGCATGCCGACCTTGACCTGCATGCCTCTGCACAGTGCTGACAAAGCACTCAACTAGCTGACTGATCTCTCTACTTCTTTTTTCCCTGCTCTGATGATCTCCAATGCAACGTGATGCAGGAAGAGGCCAAGGATGACCATCAAAATCTTCATCAAGATAATGGGGCTCACCTTACTCGAGTACGTACAATTACTATCCGTCTTATTAAAAAACAATTATATCGCACATATAGCTAGTTCATGAATCAGAACCGTTGGTGTCCGTATGTTGCTTGCAGACCCGTGCTGGATCAGAACCTCTATTACATGGGCGCCAACCTGACCTCGGCTGGCTTCGCGTCGGCGCTCATCAACATCCTCCCGGCCGTCACATTCGTCATGGCGCTCGTCCTGCGGATGGAGAAGGTGCGGCTGAGGAGCGTGCACAGCCAGGCCAAGATCGTCGGCACGCTCCTCACCGTCGCCGGCGCGGTGCTGATGATCCTGTACCACGGCCCCGTGGTGCAGTTCCCGTGGTCCAAGGGGCAGCACCACCACGACAGCGGCAGCGCCGGCGGCAGCCAGCAGGGCGGCGCCGGCTTCCTCACCGGGATCATCACCATCGTCGTGGCCTGCGTCTGCTGGTCCGCCTTCTTCGTGCTCCAGGCCAACACGCTGAGGAGCTACCCCGCCGAGCTGTCGCTGGCGGCGCTCATCTGCTTCATGGGGTCGCTGAGCAGCGGCGCCGTCGCGCTCGTCGCCGAGCGCAACAACACCCAGGCCTGGCTCATCGGCTTCGACACCCGCCTCTTCACCGCCGCATACGCCGTAAGAGTCGCGTTTCTTCGTAGTACATGATGATGCACGGTATCGTACTACTTGTACATCATCAATCTTGACCCCAAATTAATGTACACTGCGGCATGCATACACATACAGGGCATAGTGTGCTCCGGCGTGGCATACTACGTGCAAGGTATCGTGTCCAAGGAACGAGGACCGGTGTTCGTGACGGCCTTCAATCCTCTCTGCATGATCATAACCGCCATCATGGGCTCCATCATACTCAAAGAAGAGATCACTCGCGGAAGGTACCAAATTAATTAACGTGCAATCCCCGCACTACGTGGATGATAATATATAACATATCCAGATATTTTCATAAAGATACATGTACTAGATCACTCACTGATAATGCCACCGGCCGGCGTCTCCTTTTGTTGTTTCAGTATTATTGGCGCCGCGATCATCGTGTTAGGGCTGTACGCGCTCATCTGGGGCAAGAGCAAGGACAACGAGAACCAGGTCACCGACGTCTCAGTTTCAGGTGGCTCCAAGGGTGCAGCGGCTGGTGGCGAGCTGCCCATCACCTTGGCGCAGCAGCCCACCAACGGCAACGGCAAGCACGAGCTCGGCAGCGGCCGCGGCGTCGTCTTCGACGTCGAGACGCCGGCGGCCAACGGCGGCCATTACTAGCTAAGCTACTAGTAGTACGTACTCCTAAAGCAAGCAACCTGCCCGTCAGTTCTAGCTAGACACGCAGCATCATGCAGGTTAATTATGGTGGCCTGATCGAGTATGTGGTGCGATTTTTTCTTTCTTCTTCTTCTTCTTCTTCTTCTTCCGTTTTTGTTAATTTCTCGCCTGAAATTCTTGTGAGAGATCGAGTGCACGAGAGACACAGATGATCCTTATACCTTGCTGTATTATTAACGGATAAGGCCATGACGTTACCAGGTTGCTTCATCAATCAGTAAACAATGGATCAGCTCTGCTGCTTACGTAGAGCTGGAATCAATTAATGAATTAATTACTCCATCAGTGCTCATACATGCATGCCTCTCGCTCGCCTTTGCTTAATGCGACCGACGTATACGGAGACGATGATTGATGATCAGCTTCGCATTTAAATTGTTGCTCTCCCCTTTGATTTGCCTGCTCCCTTGGTGCATCCACTAATTGCGAGCTTTTTCTAGTTAAATCGATGCCTGAATCGACATGGAATCGCAAATGTGCTCTCGATCGCTTTGAGGATGTCACGCGTTGATTCCGGTCATTTTCTGCTTTAGTTTGCTGATGATGTTCTGTGGTTATGGTTAGTAGTGCTGGGATGCCTGGACGACACTGTCATACATTGTTTTAAAAAATTCGGGAGGCCGGAGATGCGTATCTGCTGACAGTCTTATCAAATAAATGAGCTCCTGCGTAGATATTACAATTTAAGGCACTCTCGGCACTGTTCTGACGAGTGACGACGCTGGCCGGAGAGGACGGAACAAACGACGGTTGACTTGCAAAACTTTTCAAGACGTGCATATATACTAATAGATCCATCATTAGTACCAAATCATTCTGCAAAGGTTTGCGGTGCCTCCTTGTTATGTGTATAGTGATAAAACAGCAAGGAGATTAGAAGGCATCATCATTACGCTTTAGCCTAACACAAATATCCTGCAACCTACGGATAATACACAACGACATAGAAAACACAAACATCATGCAACCTATGGAATACAACATAGATCCATAATAACATGTACAGATATCCCATGGAGTGGAAATACTTATGGGCATATAATCGATGGGTGCCGGCACAAACTGCACGATAAAAAAAGCATAGAGCAAATCTTAACAATGGTAAAATGAACAAAATATGAGATAATTAAATTCAGATAGCACTCATTCACTCACTGATATGGTGACATGCTCTCTCAGTCACCCATTACACCGCAAAGAGAAAAATCAACAATAAAAGACTGAGTTAAATAGGACTAAACATAGCTCAAATCTTCTATAGGGGACGTGCAGATAATTAAGACGGTTTGATAGAGAGTGATGGAAGCATGTGTAGACTATAGATGCTAATGAGTATGGTGAGCGCCTCAATGGCAAACAGAGGAGAAGACAACAACACTGGCTCAACGTATAGGATTTCTAGCTCAATTGAGATCTACTCCCTCCATACTCATATTAGTTGACGTTTTGGACAAGGACACGGTCTCCAAAACCTAACTTTATCCATCATTTTTTTAAAATGTATAAGAAAACTAAAAATAAAATTACTTTTATAAAAGTGGATTTTAAGGTGAATCTATACATATAAGTTTCACATTTTCAAACTAAATATTTTAAAAGTTATTGATAGTTTATGTTCCCAATGTTTGACCTAAACCTTGTCCAAAACGTCAACTAATATGAGTATGGAGTAGTATATATAAAGATTAATATAATCATAGAAGTACGGATACATACATGGATACTATTACCCTGTTCATTTTTGTCGTTTTCTTTTCTCCCGCGTAGCACTTAGCTGAAGTTTTTGCTATAAAATATACAGACACTGTCCTAAAAAGAAAGGAGAAGGAGAGTTCTTAAATAGCCAGACATGGACAAAGGTTTCTCTCGCCTGCATTGCCAGCCTACATGGTGCCCTTTGCCCTTCTTATTTTGTGCCTCTATGCCACGTATTGATGGTGTGCCCTATATAATCGATCATACTATGTCTCGAAGAAACAATGGAAGACAAGAATATGTAGTGATTTGGTGTATCTTTACTGAAAATATCTTCAGTCCACCACCAACGAAAATAGACTATTCCCCTTCAACACGTCTTCGATTACAATTGGAGATACAAAACCTTTCCTCACTTCTTGTCATGCCGGTGTTCGATTGCTTTGAGTCCTGAAGTGTCTATGCTCATTGTGCATGAGAGCATGCGGTCTCCTTTCATCTCTATGCGCGAATAAAATCTCTAGTGAATTTCTGATGTGGGATTAGTCCTTTATTGCAACTATCATTTATTAATGAGGCTAAGGTAAGCCAATTAAATTTAAAATATAAAGTCCATTAACTTTGATCTGGATAAATTTATATGAAAATACAAGAGCATCTCCACCGGACCTCTCATAGTGCATCTCCTATAAAGTTGTTTTAAGAGCCTACCCTAAAATAAATTTAGAATTTAGAATATAAACGAGAACTAAAGTAGATTGCAAAAAAAAAAAAAAAATTGTCACCTACATTTCTTTAGGGATCTCCTTTATTTAGGACATATATGATGCTTGTTTCAGGAGATCTCTTAGAAATTATAGGCCCATCTTCAAATATATTATTTAGGAGATTAGATACACTAATATCCGGTAGAGATTTGTCCTGTTGTGACGGAAACAGCGAAGCATTGACACGTCATTGCGGGCCCACTTATCATACACACATGGCTCATCGCGAGAAGACTAGCATCACGTGACCACGTCACGCGCACCTCTTGTGTACTCCAAACTGGTACCCCGACTTCCTCAGCCGTCGTCTCATCTGCCGACGCCATACTCCTCTCGACCTCTCCACCTGAGTACTGACTGTTAGGATTAATCTCTTCACGTTGAGACCCAACGGTCCTCAACGGACCCTGATCTGCTCCTCGATCGGGGAGCCCAGCCCAACTCATGGCTGGTGGGCCCCTGTCACACTCAAGGATATAAATAGGAGGGAGGCCGGGGCTCAAGGTACGAGGTTCACCGCCGCCAAAGCACTCCCTCCTACAACCCTAGTCCGATCTGGCCGAGGGCCGCAGCCGGATGGCCGGGGAAGCACACCGCCGCCGTCACCGCGCGACTCATCTCTACTCGCTGCGGCTCCCACTGCATCGCCGATTAAATCGTCAACCGACGGACATGGCGGAATCCAGCCACTTGCTGCTCCCAAGACCGATGGTTGGGAACCCTAGCACTCTCCTCTACACTCGTGCATATTGTCTTTAGCGATGTATCACCCGTTACTCTATTAGTTCAGCCCCTAATCTCACCGGGTGGTGATCTTGATTAGAATATATCAATGGTATCAGTAGAGCCTAACCACTCGATGGATTAGATCGGGCTCAGATCAATGATTAGAAACCCTAATCTAGGGTTAGCCGCCGAGCGACATGCCATGAGCATCGTCCCCGGCTACTCAAAGACTTAGAAGGAGGGATTTTGATTCAAAACCCTAACCCTAACCCGACTTTCGCGCACATCAGAAACATAAGAACCCTAAGCAAAGAGACCGCTCGGGGGAGGGAAGAACTCACCCGAACTGGCGCCGGCGGGGAAGCATGCCGCGGGTCAACCCTAGGCTCGCCGCCGGCTTAGATGCGCAAGGCGCGGGTGCTTGGCACCGCGCGTGATGCCGCTTCGGGCGGCGTGCTCAACCGAGGGCGAGCACGCACGCCGGGCGAGGGGCTTCACGGCGGTACCGCCCGCTTTCTCCTCCGTCGCCGTCGTCTAGTTCGCGGCGCCGCTGCGCCCGTCTTTGCGGATAGGAGGAGGAGAGGGGAATGGAATTAGGGTTCGGGGGCCGACGCGCCGCGGGTTTTTGTTCGGCCGACGCGGCGGAGCCGTCCGATCGCGTCCGACGGCCGAGATTGGCTGCTTTCGGTTAAGAGGCCGGCGGGGCATGCGGCCGAGGCTGCTTTCCCCGCCCAGGCCCACGTTGCGGCCTGCGGCGCGGGGGGCAGCGCCGCGCTACGCGGATGGGCCGCAAAGCAGCCGCGTTGGGCCGTTTTGCGGCTACTGGCGTGGGGCATCACTGCTGTTTCAATTTTTTTTTTTTTCTTTCCAGAAATAGTTAGAATGAGTTATTTGATGTTTTAGTTGCAAATCTCAGTTAATTTTTTTTTTCACCATCTCAATAATTTTATTTAGAGATAAAATTAGAAATATTTCTGGAGTTAAGTATTAGTTATGATTAGTCACGTTTTTCCGCTGCTTAGTAAGTCTATTTGCTCCAAAATTAAATTCGAACCAACGGGAGATTTTGTTTGGGGGCAAATTTAAGAATTAGAAAATTTATAATATTGTTATTTTCTGACCAGCGTTGATTATATCAATATTATAATTGCTTAGTCCATTAGCCAGTTTTGCATTATTTCTATTTTCTGCCCAACGGTGATATAGATTTAATGTAAATAAAAAGGATTGTATGTATTAATACTGACCAACGTTGTTTTAATACATGCAATTTCAAGTCATTTATTCCTTTTGACTAAGTTTACTCACCATTCTTTGTATCTAAATTTCAGGACTCACCAACTGGATTCAGCTGATCCCAAAGCTCAACGGGACAAACTATAAGGAGTGGCGTGAGCAGTATGAATTAGCCCTTGTCATGAATGACAATGACACAGCTCTCAATGAACCGTGCCCTCAGGAGCCTGCGGAGCCGGTCATTGGAGACAATGAGACTGATGCAGCGTTTGCTACACGCAAGCGTGAGCACGCAGATGTGAGGATGTCCTATGATCTTGCTAAGAAAAAGTGGGACAACTCCAATAAGAAGTGTCTGACATTGGCTAAGGCTACTATTTCAGAGCCCATTAGAGGGTCACTGCCTGAGTGTACCACCATCACTGAGTACTTAGAAAGGGTCAAGACCCAATTTTATGGCACAACTAAGACTCAAGCGAGTGTGCTTATCAGAGAGTTCATCAATAAGAAATACACTGGTGGTGGTGTTAGAGAGCACATACTAAGGATGAATACCTTGACATCTAAGCTTGCATCAATGAAAATGGTCCTTCCAGACACATTTGTCGTTCATGTGATCATAGCTTCTTTGCCAAAGGAGTTTGAAGCCTTTGTTGTGCACTACACCATGGCACCTGAGGACTGGACTATTGAGAAGCTCCTTGGGCAAGCCTGTCAGGAGGAGGAGAGACTTAAGGAATCACGGGGAGACTCTGCTCTCTTCGTGAAGCATAACAATAATAAGAAGTTCTATCGTAAGAATGCTAGACCACAAGGAAAACCAAAGTGGGATGGTAGCTCTTCCTCCAACACTCAGGCACCACACTCTCAGGGTAAGGCCCCTCAGAATCCTCAGACTCAGCACCCTCAGAACAACAATGGGCCTCGGGACTACAACAAAGCCACGAACCCGCATCGCAAGAAGCCACGGCTAGCACCGGATCGGTGCATGTCTTGTGAGAAGACAGGCCACATGCAAAAGGATTGTCCTCGCTTCTTGAAGTACCTCAACAGGAATGGTGAGGACTTAGTTACATTTGTAGATGAATCCTTGTATATTAGTTATAGTAAATCTACTTGGTGGATTGACTCGGGTGCAACAATTCATGTTGCTAATTCCTTCTGAGGATTCCATACGAGGAGAACTCGCAAAGAGGAGAAAGAACCATTAAGGTGGCAAATGGAGTACAAGGCGACGTCGAAGCCACTGGCGATTTATCTTTAGCATTATTAGATGGTTTTGTACTTAGGCTATCTGATGTACTCTATGTTCCTTCTTTGCATCGAAACTTAATAAGTGTTAGTAAGTTAGATGATGATGGATTGGCCTGCCATTTTGGTAATGGCAGATGTGAGATATTTTTTAATGATAAGTGTGTTGGTCTTGCCATCCGACAAGACAAACTTTATTTGTTATCAGTTCTGAGAATGTTAATGCTATATCCATTGAGAATGAGAATGTTTCCTCGTCTATGAATGTAAATAGAAAGCGTAAGAAAGTTCAGATTGACTCTTCGAAATTGTGGCATTGTCGATTAGGCCACATTTCGAGGGGGAGAATTGATAGATTAGTCAAGGCTGAAATTCTTCCGCCATTACAACTCTCAGAATTAGATCAGTGTGTTGATTGTATTAAGGGTAAATATGTTAAGAAAGTTAAGAAAGATGCCAAACGAAGTGCAGGGAATTTAGAAATAATTCACACGGACATATGTGGTCCATTTCCTGTTAAGAGCGTGGATGGTTATGATTCGTTCATAACTTTCACTGATGATTATTCACGTTTTGGCTATATTTATCCAATTAAAGAAAGATCGAAGCATTAGATAAATTTAAGATATTTAAAGGCGTAAGTAGAAAATCAGCACAATAAGAAGATTAAGATAGTAAGATCGACCCGTGGTGGGGAATATTATGGGCGACATACCCCGTATGGCCAAGTTCCAGGACCGTTTGCTAAGTTCCTTCAGGAAAATGGCATAGTTGCCCAGTATTCCATGCCCGGAGACCCTCAGCAGAATGGAGTGGCTGAGAGAAGAAACCGTACCTTGATGGATATGGTAAGAAGCATGATTAGCTACTCCACACTACCGGTAAGTTTGTGGATGGAGGCGTTAAAAACCGCTATCCACATTCTTAATCGTGTACCAAGTAAGTCGGTGCCTAAAACACCGTACGAGCTATGGACAGGCAGAGTACCCTCACTTAAGCATTTAAGGGTGTGGGGCTGTCCTGCTGAGGCTAAGGTCTTTAACCCAAATTTAGGGAAATTAGATCCTAAGACAGTTAGTTGCCATTTCATTGGCTACCCAGATAGGTCAAAAGGTTACCGCTTTTATTGCCCTGACAGGCATACTAAGTTTGTGGAAACCAGACACGCTGAGTTCTTAGAAGATGATTTGATCAGGGGGAGCAAGGTAGCACAGGAGATTAGTTTAGAGGAGAAACGGGTTTATGCCCCTACTCCAATGCTTCAGGAACAATACTTTGTGTTACCTATAGCTGTTGCACCAACGGTGTTAGACAACTTGTAGTGCCGGCACTGTTGTTAGTTCTCCGTTGCCGACACCTAATGAGAATCCTGAACCTGTCCCTCGGGAGCCATTAGAACCACCACAATCGAGCGGCGGGGAAGAACAACAACACCCCACATAGCGCCAAACGATCGAGAATCCTAGAAGATCGAGAAAGAGTTAGAAGATCGGCTATTTCGGATGATTATGAGGTTTATGAAACCGAAGAATTTCATATGGAGGATGATCCCACTACATATGAACAAGCCATGAGAAGCGAACACTCTGAGAAGTGGTTAGAAGCAATGAGAGATGAGATAAGGTCCATGGATTCCAACAAAGTTTGGGAACTAATGGAAATCCCTAAGGGAGCCAAGAAAGTTGGTTGTAAATGGGTTTATAAAACTAAGTATGACTCCCAGGGGAATGTCGAGAGACATAAGGTGCGACTTGTGGCAAAAGGCTTTACTCAGAGAGAAGGAATTGATTACAATGAGACTTTCTCTCCGGTCTCATGTAAAGATTCTTTTAGAATTATAATGGCGCTAGTAGCACATTTTGATTTAGAATTGCATCAGATGGATGTTAAGACGGCATTCCTTAATGGGGATCTTGAGGAAGATGTATACATGGCACAACCGAAAGGTTTTGTCGTGGAAGGTAAAGAGAATATGGGATGCCGCCTAAGAAAGTCCATTTATGGGCTAAAACAAGCTTCAAGACAGTGGTATTTGAAGTTTGATAATACAATAAGAAAGTTTGGGTTTAAGGCAAATGTAGAGGACAATTGCGTTTATGTGAAGTTTAAGAATTCTAAGTTCATTTTCTTAGTCCTATATGTGGATGATATTTTGCTAGCGAGCAATGATGTCACTCTACTAATGGAAACTAAGAAGTTCCTGTCCTCGCATTTTGATATGAAAGATCTCGGTGAAGCCTCTTTTGTTCTGGGGATTGAGATTCACCGTGATAGACATAGAGGGGTATTAGGGCTGTCACAAAAGGCATACATAGATAAGATTCTTAAGAAATATAGTATGCACAAGTGTAGTCCATCACCGCACCCATCGTCAAGGGCGATAAGTATGGAGAATATCGGTGTCCTAAGACTCGGATCGAGCTCGAACAAATGAGATCAGTTCCTTATGCTTCAAATTGTCGGAAGCTTACAATATGCTCAAATTTGTACTCGCCACGACATAGCGTTTGTTACCGGGTTACTTGGCGGATATCGAAAAAATCCGGTGTAGAGCAATCGGAAGTTAGTTAAGAAAGTCTTGCGTTACTTGCGGGGCACAAAAGGCTTCATGCTAAGTTATAGTAAGAGTGACTCCCTTGAGATAGTGGGGTTTTGATTCGATTATGCGGGGGATGAAAGGAAATCCACGTCGGGTTACATATTCACCCTCGCGGGTGGAGCAATATCGTGGAAAAGCTCCAAACAGACTCTCGTCACATCATCGACAATGTACGCCGAGTTTGTAGCATGTTATGAGGCCTCGGGGCGGTGAGTTGGCTTAAGAAGTTTTTGCCCTGATTAAGAGTGGTAGACGGCATTGAGAGACCACTTAAGTTATACTTTGCGATAATAATCCCGCTTGAGTTGAATATGCTCACAACAATAAGTCAAGTGGTGCTTGCCAAACACATTGACATTAAGTATTATGTTGTGAAAGAAAAAAAGTTCGAGGATCGGATCATAAGTCCGGAGCATATAAAGACAGAAAAACATGTTAGCGGATCCGCTCACAAAAGGCTTACCACCCAACGTGTTTAGAAAAACACGTAGCCGGCATGGGGTTAAGGGAAAGCCTATGATTCCCGAACACTTAGGGCCCGTTAGTTAGAACTTCGTCTCAACTTAGAGATGCAATGTGTCGCCAAATCCAACGGAAATTTTTTCTCTGTGTGATGAGGCGCGCTCACCGAAACTCTTTATAATGAGGGGAGCTAAGTATTAAGTATTTAAGTTTAAGTTAAGATTAAGATAAGTGATTAGAAGAGATCAAGGGGGAGAATGTTAGGATTAATCTCTTCACGTTGAGACCCAACGGTCCTCAACGGACCCTGATCTGCTCCTGATCGGGGAGCCCAGCCCAACTCATGGCTGGTGGGCCCCTCTGTCACCTTCTGATATAAATAGGAGGGAGGCCGGGGCTCAAGGTACGAGGTTCACCGCCGCCAGCACTCCCTCCTACAACCCTAGTCCGATCTGCTGAGGGCCGCAGCCAGTGACGGGAAGCACACCGCCGCCGTCACCGCGCGACTCATCTCTACTCTGCCTGCGCTCCACTGCATCGCCGATTCGTCGTCAACCGACGGACATGGCGGAATCCAGCGCTGCTGCTCCCAAGACCGATGGTTGGGAACCCTAGCACTCTCCTCTACACTCTGTGCATATTGTCTTTAGCGATGTATCACCTGTTACTCTATTAGTTCAGCCCCTAATCTCACTGGTGGTGATCTTGATTAGAATATATCACTGACCTGACCGGCATCCTTCTCCTTCCCCTCCTGCGCGACCCCTCGAGGCGGAGATCCCTAGGCCGGCGGCCGAGATGGCGGTGGCGCTGGCCCTCGCGGTGGCGCTTGCCGTCGCGTCGCTCCACGCCGAGGCGGTGTGGCTGGACGTGCCACAGTCGGGGACCAAGTGCGTGTCGGAGGAGATCCAGTCCAACGTGGTGGTGCTCGCCGACTACTCCATCATGTACGAGTCCCACCCCTACTCGCATCCCACCATCGCCGTCAAGGTATCGCTTCCCGCGATTCTGTTCTCCTCCCGCCTATTCAGTGCAGCGAGCCCTGATAAGCATTCCGATTAGCGATTAGTCTGGGCGATAGAGTTTAATCCCATGGTACTTTTGGGTAGTATAAATGGAGCTGAGCAGTGTAAAGGGTTTGGATTGGGTGCTGTGGCTGGCGGATACCACAAATTTATTGGGTTAATTGAAGTTACTGAACTGCCTTGGGGTGATGTTGTGTTTGAGAAAGGCCGAAATTAGTGCCTCTCTCTAGTGTATTCATGGTATTGTAAGAGTATATCATTAATGTCTTGTGACCTGTTATTCGGGGTAAATAGGAGTACTAAATAACGAGGAAATTGTTGTTCTATATGCTCTAGCGTTCTATCGAGAACTGTTATTATCGAGCAATACGGTGACACCAGAGCATTAGGAAACAGTAGAGAATCTGAATCTGAATGTTGGCCTGCTGCTTCGACTATATTTTTATTAATCAGTTCGTGGCACATCTGATTCTCAAACCATGCTGGTTCCTTCTGTCTGAGTATTGGTGGCTCCACCTAGGATGTCACCCATGAGTTGGGATAGAATCAAAGAATACTAGGTTATGCATCTTATGGGATTTTCTGATTTGTCTTCCTGTGAACTACTTAAAAGTTTCATGAGGTTAAGAAGTAAACGGTAGAATCATAATCAAATTGTCCCCATGCGATGGAATAAAATGTAGTGTCAAAAAAGGGGACGAATTGGAATAAGTTAGGCACTGAAGCGAGCCAGTGAGAGCTCACAGCTCAACTTTTTAAAAAACAAAAAAAAATCTTTCAATATTCTAAATACCATTTACGTCTACTGTTTTAATATTGTCATGGTAAAAGGCTAAGCCAACAGTAACAAATGAATGATAAGAAACTTTTACTGCGCTTTGGATCTTGTAAATTAGCGATGTTGCTAGATTTATCTTTGCTATGTCATCCCCATTATATCTAGTTAAGAATCAACTTCATTTCTCACCTCAGATTTAATGTGCATCATGAATGCAACATCTAGGTACTGGATACATTTTTTGTTACGTTGAGCAGCCTACATTCATTTGGAGATATGAATGACGTGGTTTTCAATTACAAATATATTTCAGTGTTAAACTTTGCAGTAGAGGAGCAAATGCCAAATCGTTCTGATGGAGTTTGCAGATTTGATTATTATGTTGGTTGAAAACATACAGTATGAGTTGCTAATATAATGAAAACTCTTTCATGTGATAAAATCCAATGCTCTGTGCAGGTTACTTCACCATATGGGAACACCTTACATCACAGTGAGAATGCTACAGTTGGTCAATTTGCATTCACAACTGCAGAAGCTGGAAACTACCTTGCATGCTTCTGGATAGATAGTGCAGAGAAAGGAACAGGAGTATCTGTGAATCTTGACTGGAAGATTGGTATTGCAACAAAAGATTGGGATGCTATTGCTAAGAAGGAAAAAATTGAGGTTGGAATGCTAATTGTTGTACCGAGCTACAGTTCTAAGTGTCATAAGCTCTAATTCAATGCAATATTTGGCGTTTGTTAATAATTGGATACTTCCTCTCTTTTTCTGCAGGGTGTAGAACTAGAGCTTCGGAAACTTGAAGTGGCAGTACAGGCCATTCATCAGAACTTGATATACCTCAAAGAAAGGCAAGTAATCTATTCCACGAGTCTATGAAACATCTTTTTAGTTAAATGTGTTTTGCTAATTGAGTCTTTTTTATTCCAAAACAAAAGTTGGCATGTATCTATTGTAGGTGGTTGTGTCTAGGAAAGATCAGTTGTGTTGTTTTTCAGACTTCTAGCCTGCTGTGTAGCAGAGGGGTTGGTTCACTTTTGTTTTGAAGAATTTTTGCTAGTGAATTGACTAGCTTCAGTGTTATTTGACTATGTGTGATGATCTATGAGTTGGGAAGCCCAGAGATTTATTGCCCTACAGGATTTTTGTGTGGCAGCATTGCTAATAATTGCTTTGATCTGCCCATTCAGGGAAGCAGAGATGCGAAATGTGAGTGAGGCAACAAATGCAAGGGTTGTCTGGTTCAGTACTATGTCACTATGGGTCTGCATTGCGGTATCGGTTCTGCAAGTGTGGCATCTTCAAGGATTTTTCAGAAAGAAGAAGCTCATTTAGATTGTCTCTGTTTGATGTTGCACTGTGGTTCAAATGTTGTTCACCTTGGAAAGGGACAATTTTGATTTCGCACCGGTGATGACCGATGGGCGACTTGTACTGTATGTAACTGAACTACGATTGAATCGAATATCTATATTTCAGGAAAATTTCCTTATATTTAGGCTTCAGCACTTATGTATAAGTATAACCAGGGGATATTCCATCAAGGCATGTTGTGGAATCAGACTGTGAACTCATGTTGGCAGCAAAATTGTGGATGCATAGGTACTTGTTGCCTTCCAACCGGTCTTATCGATGCTACCCCTCGATAATTACGATCTAAACAAATCGTAATCTTAGTAAAGGAACTAGTCTTGTACTGGTTAACATCATAGTATTATCCGTAACAAAGTGAACCGAGCTGTCTATGAGGTGTACAATTACAAAACACAGGTGTGAAACTAGAAGCTAGCTGATTTCTTCGCGATTCTTCGAATTTGTCCAGCATCGTGAATCTTGTGATGTAGCGGGTGCTGGTCTAAATAAAGAGTACTGATGTGGCGAGTATTGATTATTAAAGAGTACGTAGTGGCGTTGTAAGCCTCTTGGGAACTTTGCTCTTGCTCATCAGGACCTGATGCACTGTCCTTGGTTTGTGACATACTGACATCATTCACACAACTCTGCCTTGCATGCGAAAATTGAAGTGGCATGACACGAAACAAAACTGAAGGCGCTCTGCTGAATTGCTGATGGGTCATGGGATCAGGGATATTGTTTTGCACCAGAAATTGCCGCTTCTATTTTTGGTTTGGGAAAAAAAATAAATCTAAATCCAATCAATTTGGCCGACGTTCAGTGACGAAACTATGATAGAATGACAAAAGCTTTTAGACAAAACTGTAGGATGTGCTCTACCAATATGCCTAGCAAAAAAATAAATATAGTAGGTCATATAACAAACAAGAGAAAGGGGTGTTATATAGTGTGCTCTTTCTTATGTTACTAGATAGAAAAACTGTGAACATGGAAGTCAGAACAACCGGAGCTAAAAAAAAAAAACAAACTTTTTGTACGTTCAAAACTATACCAACAACCATTGACAGCCGGCCTATGTTGTATCGTTGTGAACATTCCCATCCAACGCTCCTAACACCCAAACCCATCCCCATTCACGTCGCCGTTGCGGCAACGGCAGCGAGCCCCCGGTGCCAGCTTTCCAGTTGCTCCCCAACGCAACGCAGCCGCCGCCTACAGGCTCCAGCCATGTGATTATGTGTCCACTGACGAGCTTAAGAGAGGTTAGTGAGTAGTGACAGATGCAATCACCATGGGCAAGGCCGGTCGCGTTGAGCAGCAGGCCTTCCCCAACTCTACGCCGGCGACCAGGTCCAGCCGCTGCCGGTGTGGAGCAGTCGTTGGCAAGGTGGTCAGCGGGAAGTGCGTCTCTGCGCTGTTCCTGGCAGTCAGCGGATTCCTCTCGGCCTTCTTCCTGCTGCTTCATCTCCGGGCATCAGGAGACATCCCTGATGATCCTGGCGTACTAGCCGGTAAGGCCAGGGGCTTCCAATCATGATGAATGATGAAGAATTAATTTGAAAGTTCTAGCTTCAGGCCAGCATAAGGATCTAGTGTTTGGATATCAAACACACATCGGCAAATTTTAGCTGCACCTAACAATTAGCCGTTTTTCTGACAACACAATTAGCCGTAGTTGATCCAAACAAATAACATAAGCATATTTTGTTTTTCCAATTTTTTCTAGCCTTCTTTAACATTCGAACATCCATTTCTCCTGCAGAAATCGAGGCAGGCTTCATTTTGTCAGTACCACACTCACAGGTAGCTTCACAAGCTGGAATGCTCGAAAAAGAGATATATACCCAAATAGGTGTCCCCAATAGTAAGGTATGGTCTTAACTCCACTTTAGTAATAAAAAAAAAAAAAGAAAAAAGAGTAAAGTCCACTGTCAGCTCTTTTTAACTTGTTTGACTGTGTCATCTTGATCTCTAAACTCGTAAATCGTTTGTTTTAGGTCCCCAAAATTGATCATGTGTGTTATTGCAGATGCTAAATATGGAAATCATCCGTTTAAGTCCTCAAACTTGTATGATCATATCATCCTAGTCCCTATTCCCTAAACTTATAAATCGTCTGTTTAGATCTTCAAGCTTTCAATTGTGTCATCACTTCTAAACTCATAAATCGCCGTTCAGATCCTCAATCTGTGTTGAGTCTTAGAGTCAATCTAAACGGGTCTAGACTCGTGTACATATACAAGGACATCTCCACGGGTTCCAAGCCTCCCACCGTGCCAACCATAACCGACATGTTAGCATATTACATCAGCATAGATGCATGAGTGACCCATTTAGACTGGCTCAAAGACCCCAAACATAGATTGAGGATCTGAATGAACAATTTGTGATTTGGGGACCATTATGACATAGTTGAACAAGTTTGAGGATCTAAACAAATGATTTACAATTTTAGGGACTAGGATGAAACAAATGAACAAGTTTAACACCTAAACGAGAGATTTGTGAATTTAGGGACTAAGATGACACACTTTCGAACAAGTTCGAGGACCACGAGTGGACTTTACTCGACCAAAAAAATTATCAAGCTCTCAAAGCAAACATGCATCTGAATATTGGTTAACAATCGTGCAGGTTTCAGTTTCTATGGAACCATACATATATACAAATACCACTTATGTGAAGTTTGGTGTTCTTCCAGACCCAAGAAATACCTCCATGAGCACAAAATCCATCAATGCACTGAGAGCATCTTTGATAAAACTTACACTACAGCAGCTGAATTTATCTTTGACACCATCGGTTTTTGGAGAAACATTTTGCATGGAGATCCTAGGATTCCCAGGAGGGATTTCGGTATTGCTTCCACATAATGCTTCAAATGCTGACTCAAGGCAACCTCTGTTCAACATCACGTTTAACTTAACCATTCATGAAATAAGAGGATTTCTTGAGGAGATGAAGACTGAGCTTGGATACACATTGAAGCAAAAACCAGATGAGGTTACCGAATCTATCACTCATTCACTATCGTACATTGATTTTTTTTTTCTCTTTAAAACAATTGACATGGAGATGAAGTCACAAATTATGTATGCACATGCAGGAATTATATGTCGAGTTAACAAATATGAATGGCTCAACGGTTGCAACACCAGTTACAGTTCAAGTTTCCATTTCCCCCATTGACCACAGTATTTATCTAGGAACTCACAGGCTGAAACAGCTAGCAAAAATCATCACAAAATGGAGTGCAAGGAACCTTGGCCTAAATACCTCAATTTTTGGCAAAATTATGGATTTGACGTTGTCTCCACTCCTACAAGCCTTCGTTCCATCCTGTGCTCCTAGCTTGTCTCCAGCACCTACGCCATCCCTGTTCTGGCCTCCAATATCAAAGCACCCAAAACCCTATCCTTACGGGGAAATTTCATGCCCTCCTTTGGTTAAAATTCAAAATGAAACCACTCAACATCGCAGATTAATGCGTGTATCATCCAAGACGATTTCTCAACACTTGTCAACACAGTTTCATAGGAAGTACACATCTGAGGGCAAGACAAACAGTATTGCAGTGGCAGCAACAACGTTCACTGCACCAGCACCCAACCCAAAGTGAAGTAAGTTCTTTAGTGTTTTTTTTTCTAGACACTCCTCAAAGTTATGCAATCTTTGTTATAAGGTTGATTTAATGCAAATGCATACCTTAGCATTGTAGCAAGTATGAAGCCTGAGTTTACCTCAAAATTGGAATAGACTGCATGAAATGGATACTGGGCTTTGAATACACGTGTGTTATGGCAAGTGGAGCCGGCCCAAGGGCCCACATGGGTACTGTAGCGCGTGAATAGTATCGCGTGAACAGTACCAGGCAGGTTGGATTAGATTGGTTTGGTTTGTTAGGAAAGAGATAAGTTAGATTGATTTGGTTAGGATATTTCTTAGGGGTCAAGTAAGTTGTCTCTATAAAAGAGACCATCATGTATCAGTTAGAGTCAAGCAAGAAGAACCCTAAGATAGTCCCGAGGAACGGCGGCTATCTAGGGTTTCTCTGCTAATCCATCTATCCCTAGTCATTCCATATCAATTTGGTATCGAGATCCAGTGCGGGGGGCATCGTCATCCACCATGACCGGCCCTAGCATCGATCCTGTGGCGATGGCGGCGATCGACGCCAAGATCGACCGCGCGTCCTCGCTGAGCTCACCACCATCAACGCCCGCCTCGACGACCATGAAGCTCGCATCTTGGCTGTGGAGGTGGCCGAGGGACGGTGCCGTCCTTTGCTGCACCACCACCACTAATCTCACGGGGAAGTTCCACTGGCAACCATCGCGGTACCCATGCCCAACATCTCGATGCCAAAGATGCTAGCCCGCGACTTCACGCTCGCAACGGCAACATTGCAGCAAAGCGGCGGATGTTATCTCCATGAATGCATCTGCGGAGGTTTCCGTTGCTGCCGATTCGGGGCTTGCGCATCTCCTCGGTGCGATGAGCGCAGCGTGGATCTTGGCCGGTGTCCAGCCGGGGGGCGTGGCGGCGTCAACCATTCAGATTGGCGTGCCGTCGGGGCCTCGCTTTCGAGTCGTCGTCAGCCGGGCCATGGCTCCTCTCGGGGCTGCCGCACGCCCATCGGCAGCAGGAGGTTGCAAAGTGCTGTCCGCCAATGCCTCGCCTTCGTGCGCCGCCGTGGAGCCCATCTTCCATCCGCGACGTGGTGCCACATCGCTGGCCGTCGATAGCGCGCCTCCGCTGGGTGCCAAAGCCAAGGGATTCCACGGGCTGTTGCATCTTCTCGGCGGGCGGCGCCATCTCGCGCGGGATTTGTGGTCGCGGTGATTACTACGGAGCCCTCCGTGATCATGCCGAGAGGACCGAGGTGGACGACAGGTCTTCTCGGGCTGGTGGGCGCCTTCCTATTGAAAGCATCAGCCCATCAAGAGCCAATGGCTGGGCTCTTTTGCTATGCTCTTTGCTGTTTAGGCTGCCGCTCTTGCTTCTTTGCTTCTCGGCTTCAGGCCTTGTACAGAACCCGATATACTCGCTTTTACGTGGGATCCGGGGAGGGATGCACACTTTGCTGGTTCGGCCTTTCATGTTCTTCACGTGGAGGGAGGCAATTACCGCACCACGGACGGCGACAAGATCTTCGTGTATGCCAAGCACATCGCCCCGCCCCTACAACCTCGTCATGCGGACCCTCCAAGAATAGCCACAGCTCGAGGGGCGAGCTGTCTTCGAGGGGTGGAGTAGTGTTATGGCAAGTGGAGCCGCCCAAGGGCCCACATGGGTACTGTAGCGCGTAAATAGTATCGTGTGAACAGTACCAGGCAGGTTGGATTAGATTGGTTTGGTTTGTTAGGAAAGAGATAAGTTAGATTGATTTGGTTAGGATATTACTTAGGGGTCAAGTAAGTTGTCTCTATAAAAGAGACCATCATGTATCAGTTAGAGTCAAGCAAGAAGAACCCTAAGATAGTCCCGAGGAACGGCGGCTATCTAGGGTTTCTCTAAATCCATCTATCCCTAGTCATTCCATATCACGTGTATTGATTGTATGCCTTAATTATTTCTGCAGTGCTTGATCTCTAGGTGCCTCAAAAGTTCAATAAGTTTTCAAAACCCTGCAAGGCGTGTTCATCTAGTGTGACCCTTTGATGCAGCTGTCTAAACCAAGGTGGGTATGAAGTAGCTGCGTGTGCCTAGGCTAAAGTTGTAAGAATCTCAGTCAAGTGTAAGTAGAAAATGTGATGTTAATAGCCAGAAAGCTGGATAACTCCCGAACTCCATGTATAATAATATGGCAACAGCTAAAGAAATGGCTGGCCATCTGTCAATTATGATAATTTTTCCAACTCATGCATCTCCACGAAGAATGCCATTCTAACAAAAAATTCCAAGAGCCATGTGCATGTTGATTTACTGGTATAACTTGTTCCTGCATTGAATTTTCTACTTTTATTTCTGTTTTTATGTCCTACTTCTGGTTGCCTAGATTTCACCTTTTTAGAAGAAGAAAAAAGAAAAGCAGCACTTATGATTCCGCATGGTGTTTCTGTTCGGTTATCCGCGTTACGTTGTGACATCATTGACCATCATGGCATCATGTGTGACATATAAATTCTTAAGAACTAACACAAGTATTTTTTTGGATGTCACTCCATATTGTTATATTTCATCAAAGCAATGAACAAACCTATAAAAATTCCTTATAGAACATAAGTCAAGAAAATTGAAATTCATGTGTCTCCATCAAGAAAGTATTACAACTGACAAACTTACAGCTGCAGCTATTAATTAATAAAATAAAATTGCCATTTTCCGCCAAAAAGGTCTCCTTAATAATCAAAGGCAGAGTAAATTTTCTTTTGTACGAGCTCAACACTTAGACGTGGTGATAATCTGGGAAGTATTTCCTGCAATATGGGTATGGAACGACAAAAAAACTCAGGGGCAGCTTCACGAATCGAAGTACTATTTTCTCTTTTTTTAAGAGAGAGAAATCAAAGTACTATTTTCAAGAATGCTTGAAAAGCTTTGTACAAGAATGGTACAAGAATGCTTGAAAAGCTTCGTAGTTGGCGCATATAGTGAGTAAAAGTCTGAGTTCAATGAGCTAGAGATGAGCAAATCGAATCAGAGTGACAGAGAGTAATGCGATGGTGATACCTCGGTCCCGTCGGGGAGCACCTTGGCCAACACTGGGATCTCGTACTGGTAAAGCCGCTCCCACTCCGGATTCGTCGTGATGTCCCTCTCCTACTCCACATCCAAAATCCAAGTCAAGCATCCATCCATCCATCTCGGAACGAGCTTTAGTTACTGGAATGCAAAACAGTGGGCGAGCAAATTGGGCTTGCCTGCAGCTCGAGGGACGCGAGGGAGTAGGGCGTGCCAGCGAGCAGGGACGCAGCGTGGAGCTTCTCCTTGAGGCCATCGCAGAGGCAGCACCCCGGCTTGTGTACAGTACCAGTCTCCGCTTCGAGCCCTCGCCGGCCGCAGCTGCGGCGCAGAGAGCGCGGAAGTGGGGCTGGCGGACACGAGGCGCGAGGCGGGAAGCCGCGCGGGGGAGCGCGGCCAGCGCAGCCGCCATCGGCTCGGCTGCTTTGCTCGGCGGGGGTTATCGCCGACGGGCAGACCGGAAGAGGTGTTGGCCGTCCGCAGAAGCGGTTGAGGAACGGCGGCGCGGGTCAGGTGAGGTAGATTGCTCGTCTGCGGCCCGCGGGCGCTTGCAAGACACAGGCTTACAGGGCTGCATATGGGCTTCGCGCCGCCTTGGCCCGATTGCGACTCCAAACTCCATTCTACCCCGGCCCATCCTTGAATGAATATTTCTCCAAGGTCTATCCTTTTTTATAGTTCAGTACCAATCTATTTTAAATTATAGTTCGTTTATTTTTTTTGATAATAAATTTGACTACTCATTTTATTTAAAAAATTATGCAAAATATCATATCATTTGTTGTTACTTGTTTCGTTAATAAAATTTTTTTAAGAATAACTTAAATTTGACTCTGTTTACAATATTTTTTTAATAAAACGAGCCGTCAAAGTTGATGTCCACAAAGTCAAATAAATTATAATTTGGAATGGAGAGAGTACCGTGGATTCCCGCAGGCACTCAATGCCATTTCGGGTGCCATACTGAGTATATACTCCCCGTTTTCAGTTCACTTCCAGGTGATGTGATCCTCTTGATCATTTAACTGTACTTGTAGAACTAGGTCCCAAATGATGACGAACTATGCCATCTGCTGCACATTATCCGTTCCCCTACGCCCTACAAATCTCTAATCGACTGATCCGGTTATCAGTCATGGTGGTTCTGATACTCGCTAACTGAGTTGTTCTTGCGTCAAGGCAGAGGGTAAAGATTCGGTGCTAAGTCAATTGAAGCCTTTTTATATCGGGCCAGGGAAGAGTACCAAAATCTAGCTTTAAGGATACATCATTCAGTTAAAGGTATGGATGCAATATTACTTTCACTATCTTTTGGAGATCGTAGAATATATACTTGCAGCAATCCAGCTGCTGTTACGCACTATCAACGTTCCCCGGGCGGGGGCTAGCTGATGCTGAGTAGTTCTACTGCTCCATAAAAATATGCAGGTACTAGTATCACATCATTACTTATAAGAACCTCTTTTATCGGAATATGTGGGTAATATATTGTAATCTTGCACTGCGAGGTTTCCGCAACTGATTGGTTTATACTTTATACTACTTAGGATATGATCATCTTTCAAACAGATTCATCAGTGAATATCTAAGAAAAAAAAAAGGTCAGAAATACTAGTAGACGAGGTAGTTTGATCTGAGCCCATGGGTTGTAGTTCTGTGGCCCATATCATGGTGGAGATGGAGACTCGTTAGCACCACTGCACCAGTAGCATTCAGTGATTGTAAAAGTTAGATCACTCAGGTGATAATTGCAAGCACTATTATCTAAAAATAGGTAGTAGGTTGGAACCACTTTATGTAAAAAGTTTGTGCAGGATAGCTGTCGCTAATTCCTGAAACTTTGCTGCCCATTCATTCTTTATTTTTAATTCTTCTTGAAACAGCCTTGTTTAATTGTCTATAAGACTTTTGAAATGGTCTTCGATACTGTTGTCGGTTGATGTACACATATTAGGCTCAAAAGTACAAAAGAACCGAAGTGAGCGTCCCAGATTCTGGATCTAGATGGATGTTGTAAACGATGATTATTGAATCTTGACTCCAGAAAAATGCCTGCTCCTCTTTGGCAAAATTTATCCCTGACCATTAGTCAGAGAGCACACACACAAGTGGAAGAAGTCTCTGCAATACTAACAGCAACTACAAACTACCGATACATACATATGTGGAGCAAGAAGATTTGCAGTCTGTTTCTGGCGTAACTCTTCTCTGAAGAAGTAAATAGAAGATTTGTTTCTAACATCCTAAATCCTAATAGCAAGTAGGAACTACCAACACATGCATGCATATAGTAACTTTACAAAGTTGGGCAGGAGATCTGAAAACTAAGCTACAGAAACGCAACGCCTGCAGCTTTGCTCCAGCGATGGGATCCCAACTGTTAGGCAAGCAAGTAGGTAACGGGATACCCTGCAAGTCCTCCAGCCGGCAGAATTCTCTGCCCTTTAGCTAGCCAGGTTAACACTGAACGCTGCCTCCCTCACATGCGCAATAGAAAAAAAAACCGAATCATCTTGCACGCTCGCACGTAACAGGAAGCTTCCCCCTGCCCATTGCTGTCCCCTGCTCCTAATGCAGTCCAGCTCCTTGCCGCGAGGCCTGAAAGATACGCCTGCAAGTGCAAGGGTTAACCACTCCTGCTGTCCATTTCCCTCCTCTTTGACAATCCATCCATTTCCGACGAACCCAAAAAGAAAAAGAAGAGAGAGAAAACCCGTAAAGTGATCGCATCATATCGAGGGCATGCATTTTTCCTCTTCTTCTGCGAGCTAGGCTGTTAAACCGCGTCGCCGTGGGCCTGTGACGGCAGCTGATCCGTTGGCTTGCGCGATTGCTTATTTATGAGCAAGCAGTTTGCTGACCTCTCAGAGACCTGTTCTTCATCCTCCTCTCCGCGGGACACATGTCTGAGGTCGACGTCTGCTTGCTGCTGCATTTGTAGCGAGATAAGGGGGGAGATCTGAAAGCAATGTTGTCCAAATTAAATAATGTAGTGCTAGCGATCGAGTATAGTATCTGATCGCGATGTGATGTTAATTTCGTTTGAAAATTGGGACGGGTTTTTTGGTCGCTAGCTTGCCTTCCTGTCATTTTGACCCTCCTGGATTTCAGGTTTGTCCATGGGAGTTACAGAAGACCGTCTTTCTCTCTCATTTGTTATTAGGAGTATATATATATACGTCTTTTTTTTTCTTATTTATATCTCGTGGTAAACAGGTAGTCGAACTTTACCGCCACTAAACTACGGAATTAATGGTCGTGGTCATGGTCAGGCTGGATCATGACATCATCGTAAGCAGCAAGTTCACTGCATCTTTTCCTTGATAGTTGAAAGTGGTAGCACTGAATTTGATATGCCAAGGTCTATCCGTCGGCAGGTTGTGCCTTTCACACAATGTGCACCATAGAGTAAGACTGGTGGACAACAGTCATCTTACACCATGAAACTGAGAGTAGGAGCTGGTCCATATACTACTAGCTAGAACGATATTACCATGAACATTGCTAGGACAATATTTTGGGATTATTTAGAGAATTCAATATCAGATCATAATTTTGAGCTTTCTTACCCGATTTATAATTGGCGCCTTTAATTTTTTTTTTAGAAGGCAATATCAGTACTATGCTAAGGCTATGAAACATCATAACCTGAAAGTTAGCTCCGTAAACAAGCACCAGCCTTCACTGACTTGACTGAGAGCGATCGAGACCGCACAATCTTACATTACAATCATGCCTGGACGCCATTTGCCTATCCTTTTCTTTCCTTCTAGTAGTAGTATCATAGAAGCCAAGAAAGAAAAAAAGAAAAAGAAGGCCACGGCCCTATGCATCCTACTTTGACCAACTGATGCTCTGGTCGGTAATTAGATACTACTCTACTCCAGTGTCCTAATTAAGTAATTATAAAAGAAACTCCTGCAGGCATGCCCTACCTGCCCCCTGGACCAACAGAACTCCAGCGCCAGCCCAATGAATGCGCTGCACACAACATCGCGGCAAGGCACCGGATCTCCTCTCTTCTCACCGATCAATAAACAAGTATTTCATCCTGAGCAGGTTATGGGGAAACCATATTGATATTGTTTTAACTACTACTAGAATCAAGCAGTGCAGCGCGGTAGCTTCCTTTAGACCAATCAGATGACATAGGCACACGGAGACCAGCTAGCTAAGCAAGCATGAGATTTTCTGTGTGCTCCGTGTGGCTGCTGCACTGCCTGCCTGCCTGATCGAGCTGGCTGCTACTACTAATT
>JADLZL010005706.1:600000-946792 GCA_015844335.1 Chrysopogon serrulatus | reverse complement strand
TAAATATAACTGCCAACTCTTGCATAAAATCAAAGGATATGATCACCAAAGCTTAGTTTCAGGGTTTATAACTAATGAATTCCACGAGTTTTAGTGATTTATTATTTACCGAAGGACATGTCGGAGTAACACAAGAAATGTGCACCAAAGCATATGCAAAACGCAGCAAAACATCACCCGACATGAGTGTTGGCGTTTCTTAGTGCATCACTAGGGTTGGACCCCTGATGACCACGCCAGAAATGCGGTTGACATTCCTTAACATCATTACTGAGAATAGAGGTAAGTCTATCCCCGGTAACGAGTAACAAATGCTTGGGGTGATGTACCTCAGCTACCATATCACTAGATCAGCCATGGCACTGAGGCACACCTCACTAGTTATTCCCTTTACTGCTACTAGTGATATACCTCTGATGATAGTCTCAGAATAGTCTGGCATGGGCACCATGGCATACCAAGACTATTCTTACCTCCATCAAGAGAGTTATATCCCTAATAACGCTAGGACTATAGCCCTAGCTGCTAGTGCCTTGGAGATGCTATACGGCGCACTTTCAACATTTCTTGACACTAATGCTAAAACTATATTCCTAACTATAGTAGAGAGATAATGGTGATCCAGTAAACCTTTGCAGTTTTGGATGTTAATCCACAAGCGCACGGAATTACCGTTGTAGCATTTCAACCCAGACAAATCCTAGGTGTCATATTTATATTTTTCCAAAGGAAGGCTAGTGTAGATTTTAGTATGAAACCATAATCAAGAATACTATACGTTGTATGAAAGGTAGACCAATGTTCATAACAGAGGTAAACAATACGGTTTTTATGATAGTGGACACACACACAGATAGATGTCTCTCAAATGGGGAAGATGAATGAAGCATAAAGAATAAAAGAATAAAGAAGAAAAGAATATCTTACAGGAGCAATGGTCCTAATACAGCTAATGTCTAGATAGTGGTTAGTCATACAAATACATGAGCTAGAGATAGAGCTGTGTTTGCGATAGATCAGAAGATCACCGGCCGCTGGTCTGCCAGCGAGATGGGTGGTAATTTAGACTCCTACACCATAGCCGAACGTGGGGGGATTACGAGGGACGGACAGGGCTGTCACCACCTGCCACCTACCCCCTCATCTATGGACTATGAAGTGCAATCACCGGCTACCCTTTACCCGAGCACCATGCCCGCATATAAAATAGCTACCCAAGCCCCCCTGGGTCTCTCACCCTACGGATGAACAAGTAAAGAAGGATGTTGTGCGATGAACCACCAACCCGCACACAACTCTATTCTTAATCATCTAAGTGTATGAACGGTTAAGAACAGGGCTCTATATGCTAAGAACATGATATGAACACTATAAACTAGCAAACATATCATGAACAAGGCATATGAACTAGAGGTCCTATGTTCTATGATCTAATCACATAAACTAGTACCTAGTTCATCTACACAAACTAGTACCTAGTTCATCTAACAAGATCATAGCATTAGAATTACACTCTAATTCTAGAATATAGCTATATTGATACAAAGAGAAGAAGAGCATAATGAAAAGAATAATATTCATACCAAAAGTAGCCAAGATGTCTCCTCCTCTTACAAGTTGAGCCTTGCTCCTCTACTACTACTAAGGATAAAGAGAAAAGTGGAGAGGTACACTTGACAGTACAAGTGAGAGATGTAGTGTGTTGTGTTTCAAATGAGGAGCTCCACCCCTTCCTTTATACTAGGTCCAGGTTGGTTCAGGGGGGTCAGTGCATTAATGACTAGTGAAACCGACATCTGAACCGCCTCAGCAAACCGCCTGCAGAAGATGGGCTGGGCCGGCCTCTCTGGGGGTGCGGCCGCACCAGGGGTGGGCCCCCTCAGCCCCAGCTTTGGCCCATGGCCCTCTTGCTGCTCCTGGACCCTTCTCTCGGGGTTGTTGGCCCGGTTGTGTTCTTTTGATTTGGGCTTTGCTTATTTTGTTGAAATACGCCTTGCCGGAAGGCGCATTCTCGTGACCTTTTCCTCTATTTCTTGTATGTTTCCTGTAAATCAATAATTCTCCAATACAAGTGGAAATAGTCAATAGTAAAGGTATATGTGAATATATCTATGATAATTTTCCCTTTTTGGATAATAGTAGGCGGTTAAAGTGTGTCGTAATTACCGCCAACAATGAGCCCGAGGAGGACAGCCCACATACCCAACAAATCAGGGCCCAAAACGGGAGAATAAATAGGACCAAACATAAATCAAATGGACTCCAAATGGGCTTTACCCTATGGGAATGGATCCTAGGCATTGCTAGAGGCCAAATGGGCGAAGAAACGGGCCCAGGGTGCGCCCGCACCATTTCTGACAACGTTCGGGCCCAGCTTTCACGTGGAGGTCGGCACCGACGTACCCAAGGTGGTTCTGGTGGTTATTGCCTCAATCAATGCACCTTCACGTCGGTTTGAAGGTCAGTTTGGGCTATTCAAGAGGGGGAATCTTCCATTCAACCCCCTCCTCTCCACCTATAAAGAGGAGGCCTCTCCTCTCTCTCAAGATCACCCTACACTTGAGTAATCTCTCATATACTTAGTAGTAGTATCCCTCTAGGTGTCCTTCACCTAGTTGTAGTATAGAAAAGAGGGAAGAGAGGAGAGGGAAGAGAGTGGAGGAGGAATCCGGAGCTGTCGGCTTCCTCTCCTTCTTGTACTCGATGTCCCGAGTAGGAGCGTAGGAGGGCCGGAGGTGTCGGCCCCTCCTCGACTCTTATACCTCTACAGAGACGACTCGTCTGAGTAATATCCAGTTTCTCTTTTGGTAATTCCAGTATTTCTATTTGATTAAATTCAGTCCTCACTTTACTTTATTTACGAGAACTTCGCTCGACCGAGTATTCTAGTCTAAAGATCTGGGCTAGAATAGTAATCGTTAGCATAGACGTGGTGCCTAGGCTAGTGTTTACCTGAGTTTGTGCGCAACCCCACGGATAGTTGTGGTAGCCCCGGAGGTGACAGCTCTGACCAGGCCTTTGTATTCCACCACGATCGGGTTGGTGTTTCCGTAGAGCCTTTGGCAGCCTTCCCCCGACTACCGCTTCCCAGTCTCTTCGAGAGTCGGAAAGGTACTGCTGCTCCGAAGTAAGTAAAGTTTAGTAAGCCTAAATCTTGGTCATCTAGCTTATATTGGAAGAACCTTAGGAAACCCCTCTCTACCCACCAAAAATAGTTATTCCTTGGACGACCTTGATCCTTTCTAGTTTACTTCTCGTTTCCCATGGAAATCGATACCTAGTAATACTCCGGGTGAAAGCTACAGCGGTATCCGTGCGCTTGCGGATTTATCTGTTTGCGTTAACAAATACCAACACACGGCCCCAAGCGAAGGAGTCGGAGCCACGACCCCCGGGGCATGCAGCTCGCACGACCTCTCAACCGAACAGGAGAACCCCTAGGTCCATGACCCCGGAGGCCACGATCCGCACAACCCCCGTGCTCGCCTTCGCTCCGAAGCAACCCTAGGCTTGCACCACAAGCCTGGGCGATGGCGCTATAGCCAAGATTCTTGCGCGACGAGTCAACCTACACCCTACTCCATCTGTGCCTTGTGCATGGCATGGATGGACGCTTTGACCACACTGTTAGCCAGAGCAAGGCATGGAACATCATTTGACTACACTATTACCCCACACAGGGCATGGCGCACCGACCAATTGTGCTTCTAAGCATGACAGACCATACGACCTGGCTGCCACAACCTACGCTCATATGGTACGACACTCTTACACCTTACCCGATACGACGCGGGTCCTAATCAACTGCTCACCCTCTCTGCTCACTACAAGGGTATGGGCAGGCGCTCCGGCGATGTGACAACACCAGCGAACAGCTTGTGGCGACGTAATCAACAGAAGGGAAAAGGACGCCCTGACCCAGAGAAGCGGACGAACCATTCCACCACTGTCCTTTTTGCTTTTACTTCTTTCTTTACACGACACACCCATTCCTCCTCTGTGGAACCCGTGTAAGGCAACCTCCGCCCTTCATCTATAAAAGGGAGGGTGAGCCACCTTCAAACACAACGCAACTCAGATCATTCACACCCTGATCCACAACTACCCACACGACGATATTGGCACCATGCTTAATCACAGAGATTTATGAGCCTCCTCCCTCTCTTGAACTATTTGTAACCCCTACTACGAACTGCTGCTAAATAACTGTCAAGGAAATATCAGCGGCAATCTACCACGGGTATACCTACGGTAGTGATTTATCGGTGGAGGCACGCTGTAGACTACAAATGAGACGTAACAGAGAGAACAGTACACACGGTTTACCCAGTTCGGGCCACTAGATGCATAATACCCTACGTCCTGCTCTTCTGTTATTGGGAAAAAGATGTTTTTGAGGGGTCCCTGCCCGCCTTATATAGCCCGGGGGGCAGGGTTACAGATCCTAAGATCACGATGTGGTCGGTTACAAGCAAATCGTATCTAACTAGGACACAATTAGATTTCCTAACCGACTAGTTGCCTTGCATAACAAGCAACTCTTGATTGTCCGTCTAGAATTCTGATCAGGCCAAATAGGCCGATCGGTTTTGGTCTTGTGGGCTGGGCTGCCCTGTCTGCGAGGCCAAAGGCCAGCCGTGAGGCTATAGGGGTCTAAACCCCCACAGCTAGTCTCCCAGCACCATGAATCTTAAGGGAAAACACCGTCTTGACGCCTGCTGACCAGCACAGTCTGAAGTCTTGCAAAATTGAAGCTCGTAGTTGACCCTCTGACCAGTTTGGTGAAGAGTCGACCAGCTTGAAGAGGAGTCGACCTCTGAAACTGTTAAGTATAGGCTTTGTCAAAAGATGCATGTTGCTCAAGAAAAAAGAAAAAAGCAGCTCATGTCTAGAGACGTGGGCCTACAGTAGCATATGATATCAGATATCTTTGGTGTTGTTGAAGAACTAACTTTTTAGAAAAGCTTGAAATTACATAGTAGGGGTCAGAACCCATATTATGAATGTGCCCACCATCAAGTAAGGATGTGGGCCCACATAGTCTCCAAGGTTGGTAGAAGATGAGAATCATGTTGTGGCAAGCTTTTTGAAAAAACTTGACAAACACTTGAACAAACCAGCTTTTTCAGACAAAACTGTTAATCCTGTGAGAAAAATCCAGTGTTTCACTATGGAATAATAACTGATTTATTATTAAAACCAGTTTGTGGTGGAGAAACCATGTTAATGGGCCTGGAACCCGAAACGATGGCCCATATAACTCCCCACCTGATCCAAGGGGCAAAATTGAACATCCCGACGCAAAGACCGAAATATCCGTACCGGAGAACGTGCCGTGACGGTTCGACTTCGGTCGTGGCCAAAATGTTGGCGCTTTCCAGTTATGGGGGAAAGTGATCCGTTGTGTAGTTGCGCGTGAATTCCCATTCGCCGGCTCGTATCTATGATGCCTGCCTATAAATGGAGGGCATAGCAGCGAGGAACGACACTCCACCTCCAACGAAACCCTTGTCAGTTTACCAGTTCTTCTTCAACTTCCGCCCATCTCCGTGTCAGCAAGCGATGGACCGTGGCAAGGGGTGGCGGAGGGCATGCCGAGCGGTCAGCACCGCCGGCGCCGCCGCAGCGAAGGGTAAGCCGCTAGTTTATCTGAGATGCGGTTGCTAGAAACCAATAATGTCACCTAACTTGATTTGATTGATGCCTGCAGGGTGCTAACCATCGGCACACCGACCCCACACCCTCTCCCCGCCACCAAGGAAACCGACGAGGGGAGTGCCGGAGGGCGGCATGCCATGGTGACTAGGTTAGTCGCCATGGCAGAACTGTGCGAGCACCTGGACGCCGTTATGGCGGCGCTGGAGCAGGCCAAAGCGAAGGCGCAACAGGCCCAGGCCAATCAGGCGGAGGCTGACGAGAGAGTAGCCCAGCTGGAGGAGGAACTCCAGACTATCCTCCCAGCGGTGGAGGCAGTCGTCGCCTTCGTCGGAGCTGCTGGAGACTCCTTCCTAGGGCGGCTGGAGAACACTCCTGGCCGCATCCGGGGGTTTGTGTCCCACAACGTGCACCGCGGGGCATCATCGGCACTGCCGGTTGCCCAGCACCGCTCCGAGGTGGACCTCCGGGGCCTCGTCGGCCTTCCAGAGGGGGAACACGTCGCGGACCTGGAGCACCTCATCCAGGATTTCGATGACGCCGCCGCCGCCATAGTGGAGGAGGTGACGGCGGACGATGTCATCGACGATGGTCTCTAGGGCCTCGCGAGATGTCCATCAATAGGTGCTTAGTCACAGGCCACGAGCATCTCCATGGTCTTCTGGTCCTTGAATAGAAGCTTCTCTAGGATGAAGTCCATGCGACGCTTGCGCTCCAGTGGCAAAGCATCACGTTGTCATAGATCTTGTACAAATGCCATGGGCTAGTAGTAGTTTGTAACTAAGGTCTGAACGATCTATACTTTGCGTTAAAACACTTTGCGTTGCCCTTGAATGTCATTGTTTAAATGTAATCTGGTTGTATTTGAATCCTGATTCATGCGAATCTTCAACACTGGTCCTAGACTTAGCTGGTCGACCAGCTCTTGACAAACACATAACTTGGCATGCGAGCCCAGTTCCCAGACTGATCTGGTCAACCAAGACATGAAGAACGCGCAGCTCGGCTGCGGGCCTAGTCCCCAGACTGGTCTGGCCGACCAGGACTTTGAACAACACGCAGCTTGGCTGAGGGCCTAGTCCCTAGACTGATCTAGTCGACTAGGACTTTGAACAACGCACAGCTTGGCTGCGGGCCTAGTCCCCAAACTGATCTGGTCAACCAGGACTTTGGACAATATGACCTGTGCAAGATCCCAATCCTAGTCTGACTGGTGGACCGGATTTTTAACATGTAGTTGACCCGTGGGCCTAGTCCCCAGGAAGACTAGTGGACCATGACTTTGTCGAATGGCTCACCCATATCGTATATAAAAAGTAACTGGATAGAAATAACTAGGCTCAGGAAAGCCCAGTTAAAAATTAGGGTAAAAAGTGCAGTCAACAGTGAACTCAGGAGAGTCAAAGGTCCACCCAGACCATATAAATAGCAGGACGGCCGCCGCTTCCACTTCTCAACTCAACAGTCTTTGCCATTTCCGCCGCTCCATCTCCTCAAACTCCGGCGCACCAAACTAGGGTTCCGGTTAGTGCCATTCGCAGACCCCGCCGCCACCCACGCTGCACGTCGCTACGCGCAATGGCAAGGAAGAAAGTCAAGAAGGCGGAGGCGGTGCATAAGAAGCTGATGGAGACCCACTGGGAGAAGTCCTTGACGACGCAGGAGTCGCTGGAGGCGATGGCGCAGGGTGGTCTGCTACCACCACCGGAGCTAGTGGTATGGAGGGTGCCGCCAGCAGGTGAACGCTATCCTCGACTCTAGGAAGATGAGATTGTTGTATTTGAGGATTACTTCCTCAGGGGGTTAGGGATTCCAGTGCACAACTTCTTGAGGGATTTGTGCATCTTTTGGGGGATTTCGATCTGCAATCTTCTCCCCAACTCCATCCTTACTATTGCAATCTTTGTTGCATACTGTGAGTGCTATTTGGGAATAGCACCGCATTTCAATTTGTTTCACCACCTGTACTCATTGAAGAAGAAAGGGGAAGGATCTGGTGGGTCCTAGGTGGCCGCCGGGTGTTACATCGCGCTGAGGGAAGGTGTGAAGCCCCACTAGATGACCATTGGGCACACCTCAAATACCAAGAACTGGATGAGGCGATGGTTTTATATTAACCAAAATCTGGAAGGTCGAGCAGTTCCCTGCGATGTCACCCAGGTTCCTCAGTCCAACCCTCGGTGGTCGGAGAGACCAGATGCTGATCAGATGGCCTAAGTTGAAGACCTGTTATCCCTGATGGATTTTAGCAGAATTGACGGGGTTGTAGTGGCCAGAAATTCATCGTTTACCGGATCCAACCCTTGAAGGAAAGGGTCAACTTCCTATTCGAGTATCAAGGACGCAAAGACCCATCGTGAGAGCGCAGGGAAAGTCTTGATCAGGAAGAGGTGGAAAATCGGCAGGCAAAGATGTTTGAAGGCTTTGCCAAGTATAGCTATCCGCCCGTGGCAGTGGCCCCGTTTAGTCTGGGCAATCTACCTCCTCTGGTATTTGTTAACCAATTTAATGCATCATTTCACCAGTACTGTTATTTTGCATATGTTCTTGACTTGTGATTTGTTCTAGCAATATCTTGGACAGGATCGTCGTGCCTTCGTTTCTCTCGTGCCAGTGGAACCATGGACTGTTGGAGATGCAATCCCTGGCTAGCAGAAGAAATCCAAGCCAGCAGCAGAGGTCGAGCACGGTGGTGACGACGCGGAAGAGCTCTCAGCTGCTACGAAAAAATAGCTAAAACGTAAGGCAACTGGAAAAGCTCCAATGCCACCACCAGCATCGAAGAAGGCTAAGCCCACTGCTACCATGACTGGTGGCAAATTAAAGATTGACGAGGAGCCAGAGCAGTGATGCCGAGTAGTAATTGAGAGCTCAGACTCTGATGCCGAGGATACGATTCCTCTAAGTTAAAAGTTCGGGGCTAAGCACTCCCAGGAGCAGCCACGCTGGTCGACCACCACCACAAGTTTCCACGCCAGCCGTCGTGCATCCAGCCGCAGACGACACCCCCGAGGACCACACAGTCGCCAATAGGAAGCAGCAGAGGAGGCGATGCCCCTAGGTCTACGACATCCGAGTCACAACGGGGGCCAACGACAGAGGCACCGGAGATAACTCAGAGGTTGGCTCCCGAGCGATCTCCACCAAGGCAACAGAAGGTCCCCATGCTAGATCCTCGACCACCACGCTCCGAGCCCGATGGTTTGGGGTCCGCTACTGGAGGTCGGAGCGGATCTGTAGGCCGTGGAGGAGCTGGGCGCTTCAGTTTCTTCTTTAAGCAGTCCACCAGGTACGGATGCCTGAATGCGAAATAAGGACAATACTGCATATTGACTATAATCGTTTGCTGGCTCATAGGCAAGCCAGCACCGAAGAAGTGGAGAGACCCCAGGATGCGCGACCAGAGGGTGGCGCCAAGGCGCCAGGAGACCCAGGGGAAGGGAGCCCGGGAGTGCACAGCCATCGCGATGAACCCGACTACCCTTCCCCAATAGGTGCACCATGGTCTCCTCATCATGAAGATGTCAGGGGCGCGCCTGAGGTTGTGGTTGGTCACTCCTTGGTGAAGGGTATGCCACCGACCAGTATCAAGGCAAGGGCTGGAGCCAGCACTCCAGAAATGCAAGACCCTCCTGAAGAAATAGAGGAAATCCTGGGGCACCCTAAGAAGCCAGAGCGGGTTCCTAGAAAGGTGAGCTTCATGGCCCGGCAAGACCGGGACACGGAATGGCAAGTCTTCAAAGCCAAAGTTGATGCCCCGATTGAAGAAAACATTGATGCTTCCTTAAAGCAGCTGCGCGAGCATATACAGGTATATGTTCAGCCTGAACATCTTGATATGCATCTTAACATTAGCTAGAACTAATGCGTTGTAATGTCACAGGGTTTGCAGAACCTCTCCCAACAGCATTTGGAGATGATTGAGCAGTTTTGGCCTATAATGGCTGAAAATGACCACTTGCGGAGGGAGAACGCCACCCGGACCTACAAAGTCAATGTCCTTGAAGGGCAGAAGAAAGGTATGACACCAATCGTATGCTTGAAATATATGTTCTTGTGTAGGATATCTCGGCCTATTTTTGCTGTAATGCAGAGTTGGTGGAAGGTGACCAGCTGAAGGCACAAGAGCTGTCTCAACTACTTACTAAAAAGGAGAAAGCCCAGCAATACTTGAGGCGCTCGAGGGTGAGAGGGTGAGATGACAGGTCAGTAACCGGCCACTCTTTCTTCTGGGTTTCACTGGTGCTTTAAAATTGACATGTAATATATCATATTGTTGAACAGAGCTCCACAGGAAGCATATGGCACAATTTGAAGTGCTAGCTGAGGAGAATAAGAGACTAAAGGAACACTGGCAGGTGATGGAGGTCGGGCTGAGGCCTCTGATGAAAGAACTGTCGCCGGAGGAGCCGGAGATAATGTACTCCACCGAACAGCCCTCGGGTTTCATGGACTGGTGCAAAAGGTCCTGGCCCTTATTCAAGGAATTTGTCCCGGGATACGGGCCAGTTTGCAGTGTTCTTCGCTCTTGCACTAGTGAAGTCGCCCTACCCCCGGATTGACCTGAATAGGGTAGAAGAGGGAGCGGCGGCTAACACTAGTCGTGAAGAAGTTAGCAACCTCCGAAACAGCTTTTGGGACACTGTAGCCAGGGTGATGCAAGACATCAAACTGGTAGATGAAGGGTCATCAAGTAGGTCCTCCTGAACTACCCGGCCTCCACCTGTATTCTGTTGTAAAACTTTGTGATGTACATAAATACTTGGTCCTTTTGCTCGGCCTGTACCGAGCACTAACAGCTTAGTTAGAATTATCCGTATGTGGTGACTCATTGTACGGTGGTCGGTATTCAGAATACCGTTGCTTAAGATAGAGCTAGAAACTCTTAACTACAACACACGAGGTTGGTAGTACAAAGAACTATACAAAACAAATAAAAAATAATTAAAAATATGAAACTTCAACAAGTGTAACATTAGATATTGAACCAAGATATGGTGAATCTGTAAACGAGCATGGAACTCTTTTGGTTTTTAGAAAGTTTGTATGCGTGTAGTCATATAGCGTCCTTTGAAGCAAATTAGCTTGTTAGGTGACTAGGTGAACTCTGTGGAACAGCACGGTGCCGGAACGCTTAGGACCCTAGTACCGTTAGAGAGCAACTGCTAGTATCTCCTATGTTCTGTAGCTCGGAGCCGTAACACGTGGTCGGAGGAACTAGAGACAATGCCTTCCTGATTGTTCCTGTCGGAGCGTTAGACTGTATGGTTTATGAAAAAATATATTTTATGGATAAAACATTTGCAGAAGATGTCAACCATGAACCAAACTTTATTGATATTAATAACTAAATACAAAGGAAGAAGGGTACATATCTTATTCTATGTTGTCTATCAAGGGTAGAATCTTATAAGATGTTCGATGTGCCAGGAGCTGGGTACATCGATGCCATCTAAAGTGCAGAGCCTATAAGAGGTAGGCCTAGTAACTGCCTTTATCATGAATGGCCCTTCTCAGTGAGAGGACAGCTTATGTAGGCCTTCCTTCTTCAGCGGTAGACTTGGAGCCACTGGAGGCCTCCCTGCTGTGGACGCAGTGGATGACGTGCCGGGCTGTTCCGTCGAGCTGGAACTCGACAAGTTGAACCGGAGGTGGCTGGTGTGAAGACTGGCCCTGGAGCAGGCTCCCTATCTGTTGTTGATATGTCATAGAGGCGTTGGCCATCCCAAAGGGGAACAGGTTTTGACCTGCGTGTACTGGGCGCTGTGCCTTGAGTTAGCCCGACCAGACGTCGTTTGAGGCCGTGGTGGTCAGGCTGCCATCAGATTTGGATCTGAGTGGTCTTGCGGGTTGATGCGGACCTGAGGGCCCCGCTGAGTTGCAGCCAGATTTGAATCTGGGTGACGATG
Source organism: Chrysopogon serrulatus (assembly GCA_015844335.1). Classification (NCBI taxonomy): domain Eukaryota; kingdom Viridiplantae; phylum Streptophyta; class Magnoliopsida; order Poales; family Poaceae; genus Chrysopogon; species Chrysopogon serrulatus. Next base: position 935,228 of record JADLZL010005706.1, on the reverse strand, counting down.
GTGGCTGACGTGGGCCTGAGCGCCACGCCGAGGTCGAGCCACAACCAGATTTGGATCTGGGCGGCGAAGCTGGATGACGCGGGCCTAAACGCCGCGCCGAGGTCGAGCCGTGGCTAGATTTGGATCTGGGCGGCGGAATGGATTAGCACGGACTTGCGGACCGCGTCTTGCCGCGACCAGATCGGAGCCTAGGCGGCGCAGAGGGTCGGCGCCGGCCCGGCCCGGCCTGGCGCTGACATCGTTGGACGAGAGTGAAACCATCGTCGTTAGACCGGTCCTGGACCGATTCTAACTGTTCGATCATCTCCTCGAGGCACCTCCCGAGCTAATCGATGGATCTGAGGAGATCGGTGTTATCGATCTGCCTTCCTTGGTAATGAGGGAGCGGTGGTCGGGACGCTGGTCGTGGCCCCCTCGAGATTGATCCTGAGGGACGGGGTGGCGGTGTGGCTTGAGGCGCCGGTGCCAGATCCGCCGGAGCTCCTCCCACGCTTCGCGTCGTGGTGACCGTCTAAGTAAAGGAGCCGACGGCGAAGATTGATCTAGCTTCAATCTCCATGGTTGTAGCAAAGGAAACCATCCCGCTTGCTTCAAAATCTGCACGCGCACCCTCTACCTGGCGCGCCACAGTGTACGAAATATCAGCGGCAGTCTACCACGGGTATACCTACGGTAGTGATTTATCGGTGGAGGCACGCTCTAGACTATAAACGAGACATAACAGAGAGAACAGTACACACGATTTACCCAGGTTTGGGCCACTAGATGCATAATACCCTATGTCATGCTCTTCTGTTATTGGGAAAAGGATGTTTTGAGGGGGGTCCCTGCCCGCCTTATATAGCCCGGGGGACAGGGTTACAGATCCTAAGATCACGATGTGGTCGGTTACAAGCAGATCGTATCTAACAAGGACACAATTAGATTTCCTAGCCGACTAGCTGCCTTGCATGACAAGCAACTCTTGATTGTCCGCCTGGGATTCCGACCAGGCCAAAGAGGTCGATCGGTTTTGGTCTTGTGGGCTGGGCTGCCCTGTCTGGCGAGGCCAAAAGCCAGCCGTGAGGCTATAGGGGTCTAAACCCCCACAGTAACACAACACGCTTCGACTGGACATAGGGCCTTTCGCCTGAACCAGTATGTCCTCTTGCAAACATCCGGGCATAAACACGCATCTATAAATTTATTAGCTGGTGTTTACTTGAAACACCGACAATTATGAAACTCAATATACTCAATCTTATCTCTAATGCTAGATCGTAAACCAGCAAAGCACAAATCAGTTAAGTCCCTTTCGATATCATCAAACGGAAACATCAGTTCTTAATCTCTCTGTCGGTGTTTCGCCACCGATAGCCCACCTCGGGGGTACCGGGGACGGTCTTTTGTTCGAAGGGGTGTCGGCGTATGCAGGAACTCGATGGTAAACGCAGGTAGACACAATTTATACTGGTTCGGTACGCCAGAAAGTCACGGCGTCCTACGTCCAGTTGGGGTGGATAGTAAATCGCGCCCTGCGCTCTTGAGACCGTGAGGCCTCTTTTGTGGTTGTGGTCATGAGTTGAGGTGAGGTTGGTTGCTGACCTAGGGAGCCCTACCCTCCTTTATATAGTCCAGGAGGTAGGAGTCCTAGTCGGTTACAAAGTAGATATCCTAATAGAATCGTGTGTAACTAGTCCTAGTAGTATTACATGAAAGGAATCCTAGTTGGACTAGGTCTTCTTCTCTCTTCTCCGTAGGGAGTCCCGTGGGTTCCCCGTCGACAAGCCTCCGAGCATTTCATGGTTGAGCTTCGAAAGCCGGGGTGTTGCAATCTTGTTCTGAGTTCTTTCGAAGTGAAACCTGGAGATGGTCTTCTCTTGGTTAGTTCATCTTGACTGATGCACATCTTTTTCTCTGAGTTCTTTGATCCTAAGGTGAGTATAATTTTGATGAAAAATTACACTCACTGAGTGTAGCCCCCAAGCCTCTTGCTTTCTGAAACAAAAAGCTGGAGGGTCCTTGGAAATTTTTTGAAGATCTTCTTTGAGGGTATGTACCCTTCAGCCCCGAGCCTTCTCCGAGTTCTTTTTTTTTAGAAAAGAAATTGGAGGAAAGGGTCTTGATGTGTTGTTGTGTAGTTGTTGTAGTCTTGAATGCTTGTATTCTTGGTCCTTCGTCCTTAAATTTGAGCCCCCGGGCATAGTTCCAGAGTCAAATTAGAAAAGTCAGGGTAATGACGGGCTCCTGAGCTTAGTGGCATAGTGACTGTTGTCCATATATCTTTGTAAATTCATATGCACGTTGTACTGCCGTCTCGTGGGAGGCATGCCTTTTGTTGAGAACTGGGGCAAGTCGTCGAGCCCCCGAGTGTAGTTGGATTGAAACTGACTAAGCTGAGGCATAGGCTGAGTTGTACTATCAGCGTGTTGTGAAGTCCGAGTAGATGAGTTGTAGGATGAATCGTGCTTTGTCTTGCAAGTATGAGTTGTATATCTCCAGGGCTGGTGCAGGTTTGCCTATTCCTGAGTAGCAGTCATACATATGTATGTATGTACGTTGATGCTCGTATATTCAATTATCTTGCTGTTTGAAATAACAGATCTTTGTCTCTTTGACATATGCTGGCTTCAAACTGATGTGCGGAGTGCTGATTGTTGTCTAGTGCACCAGTGAAGGTTTATACAGGAGTCCAAGAGTGTTATCGTTATGTAGTATTCGGACAGAGTGGGTACTCTATTATTGTACCCAGGTGTCGTGTATGAGTACTCGGCTGTCCTGTTCCTTTATGAGTACTCGGCTTGAGTAAGACGTGGAGGTTGGGACCCTGAGTATAATCCATATGATGAAGCTTCTGCTATACAACGCCTAAATTGCCACTATGATCATCTGAAATCGCTGGAGGTACTGAGTTTATGCTGTGGCAATGGCTGAGAAAAAATCTTCTCTGTCTTTGTAATTTGGATATCTCAGAGCTGATGTTCATCTGCTTCTTGATTAGAATTGGAATAGTTCGAGCTATATTACGCTCTCATCTAGGTTGAAAAACTCAGGATAGGGCGAGTGTTGGCTTTGTTGCCGCACTCTCATCGGTGTTGTGAAAATAACCCGGAAGGGCGAGCGTCTTTGCTCTCATCCAGGTTAAAAAAAACCCAGGATAGGGTGAGTGTTGGCCTCTTAGCCGTACTCTCATCGGTATTGTGAAAACAACCCGGAAGGACGAGCGTCTTTGCTCTCATCCAGGTTAAAAAACCCAGGATAGGGCGAGTGTTGGCCTCTTAGCCATACTTTCATCGGTATTGTGAAAACAACCTGGAAGGGCGAGCGTTTTTGCTCTCATCCAGGTTAAAAAACCCAGGATAGGGCGAGTGTTTGCCTCTTAGCCGTACTCTCATCGGTATTATGAAAACAACCCGGAAGGACGAGCGTTTTTGCTCTCATCCAGGTTGAAAAACCCAGGATTGGGCGAGTGTTGGCTTCTTTGCCGTACTCTCATTGGCGTTGTGAAAACAACCCGGAATGGTTTCGGCACGCTGGAGTAATTGGTTTTGATCCTTTCTTAGTTTGCGCGAGTTGCATCAAGTTGCCCAGCTTATCCTTAGGCTGCAGAAGGATGGCGTTGCAGGCTTGCAGCAGACCGATGTTGTTTTGAACGGTCCTAGTTTAGCCATGGAGGCACATGGTTAATATCCAAAAATATATGAAGTCTTAAAGTATATTAAAAAAATATTAAAATAAGACTTAGCTTATTTATGGCCGACTTTGCCGGGTTGACGCGTCGAGGAGAGCGGTCGGCGGCCAAGTTCTTTTGTTGAGTAGTAGGATCAGGGCCAGCAGAGCACTTCGGCGGGATCGGCTAAGTAGTCGGCAAAGCTTTGTTGTTGATATGCGGCTGGGCAGAGTTGATCATGTGTATGCTTGAAGCATGAACACGTATGTCTTGGATTCTTCAAAGCTTGCTTGCATGTTGACGAGTTTCTATCGATGACATTGAGGCTTCGATAGAACATGGTCTCCGAGACGGATTCATCAAATGTTGAGACAGCAGTCGGTGGAGTCAGAGTCGGACACGTGTAAGCTTGATGCAAAGCTTCAATATCTTGATCGGCTATTTTGATTGGCTTTTTACAAATCTGACGTCATTATCTTGATGAGTCGAAGTCGTCAGGCATTCATGCATGCTGATATGATTATCTGCAGGTAGACGTGTTGATGTGTCCTGTTGCTTGTAAATTTTGATGCGACTCCTTCCTTGTCGATGGATACATTAATTCAGACTTCCCAATCTGGCATGTGGAAGTAAATCTGCTTCGAACTTGGACGCATATGGATGTTGAGTCACCGATTGGATTTTTCCTGAATACACGTACGCGTCCCTCTGCTATGCCATCGAGCTTGATCAATGGAGATACAGAACCACGATGGTGAACGTCGGGAATTGCCACGAGTTGATCTTGATGCAACATCAACGTGTGCCTGCCGGGTTCATCTTCATGGACTTGCTTCTACAGACGTTGCTGGTAATGACTGTGAGCAAGGCGAGTTCTTGACGAGGATCAATGAGAGCTGTAGTGACTTGTCGACCAGGGTTGACAAGCGCCACAACGAGTTTTGTTTTCGAGGTCCACCAAGCTCTCGAACGCAAAGGGCCGATAGCCCCTACCTGGCGCGCCAGCTGTCGGTGTTTCGCCACCGATAGCCCGCCTCGGGGTATCCGGGACGGTCTTTTGTTCGGAGGGGTGTCGGCGTATGCAGGAACTCAATGATAAACGCAGGTAGACACAATTTATACTGGTTCGGTACGCCGGAAAGTCACAGCGTCCTACGTCCAGTTAGGGTGGATAGTAAATCGCGCCCTGCGCTCTTGAGACCGTGATGCCTCTTTTGTGGTTGTGGTCATGAGTTGAGGTGAGGTTGGTTGCCGACCTAGGGAGCCCTACCCTCCTTTATATAATCCAGGAGGTAGGAGTCCTAGTCGGTTACAAAGTAGAGATCCTAATAGAATCGTGTGTAACTAGTCCTAATAGGATTACATGAAAGGAATCCTAGATGGACTAGGTCTTCTTCTCTCTTCTCCGTGGAGAGTCCCGTGGATTCCCCGTCGACACTCTCTAAATCGTTTGAAGAAATCAACAATAACTTCATCACGCCATTGGTGAACCAATGCAAGATGATTCAACCTAGTTTCTTAGGTTTTAGTATAAAAATAACTATGAAACTTTTATTCTAATCCAGCCCAAAAACTAATAGCGCATGATGGTAATGAAGTAAACCAAGCAAAAGTAAACTTTTCTGCAGCAGGACGTCAACGCCCTCCCTGCCTAAAATCGGCTCACCAGCTGATGGTGGAGGATGAGAGCGCCCAAACATGATCTCCTCATATACTAGCTGATCCTCAATCCCTTGAGATAGCTGCTGCAATAGATTTTGTGAATCGAAGGCATGCTGAAATTCCGCATCCCAGATAACATCTGCTATATCATTGTCCCTAAACATCATGGAGGCAATCGCCTCTGGCACCATTGAAGTAAATGGCAAATCACGAGAAAGCTGAACATGGTCCACATGATTGGATGTTAGACTGAGCACTGCAATCTGATTCTATGATAGATCCCCACTTGCCTGCAGCCTCCATCTCTGTCCATCAGAGTGCGCCGGCACCACACCGATCGCCTCAATCCTTATGTCATGGGTCTCACGAACATTGCCATAGGGAATCAGCAGAACAAGACTTGAGACAATCGTCATCTTGCGATTTCTAGAACTACCGCTATCGTCTGCGCGCTAGTAAATCTGCTTCTACCACCGAAGGAACTTCCCTACAAATGCCACCACGCTTGGGCCGTACCCCTACAATTCGGGCCGAGGGGTATTTTGGACACCGCCGCCAAACCACCAGCTCTGCAGATCGCAAAGTCACCGCTGCCAACGCCGGAATCCACGAACGATGTGGTCTACCACCGCCTTACGCTGCCGGATTCCACTCGAATGACTCTGCCACTGTGCGCCACCAAAAGGAGACGAATAGATTGGGCAGAAGGGGACCGCTGACCAGAGTCATCATGTCTCCTATGGTCCACCCACGCCAGATCGATGGAACCACTGCACCGGATCGGGGAGATCCGCCGCCATGGCACCAGGTAGCATAGCCGCTGGTCTGGATGAAGAAGTGATCATTAGCATCGGAGCAGGAGCAAATGCTGCCCACAACCCACATCAATGAAAGTCATCTCTGACACCAACTGTGACAACCCGTGGCCGCCAGTGAGATCAATCCAGTGATGTGAGCTACCACAGAGGGGAATCGGAGGAGGGGATCTCGGTAACCATGATGAAGAATGCCTTCCTAACCTCAGTCGGTGTTTGTCAATATATTTTCTATTGCTCTCTTTTCCATTGGCTGGGCCATGTATAGAACTTGCCCTCCTTATACTTAGGTCCCACGATTGGTGGACCCACTTGTCAATCAATGCACTAAACTCTTTGCTCTCCATCCTTGGTGAGATGGACTACATCACCCTTGATCTCAAACAACATAAATGGCAACTCTGGCCCTATGACAACCTCCTGAGCTGAGAATGGCCAGAATGGCACTGCACACTGACTAATCAATTTCCTAAACACCCTCCGAATAGCATGTATCTCAGATGCCAAATAGAACATAACAACACCTATGGAGTATGAGTGGACCAAGCTGGTGAGGTACCCCTCTTCAGCAATTGGTCAAGATCCCCAAGACTGCTCACAGTAGTACAAGCCGATACCCTGCGCTCAAAGTTGTTGTCGACCTTGGCGAACACCGAGGCTAGAGAAGAACCGGTTAGTGTTGTGGTTAGCATGGAAGTGAAGCCACTGCGGCAGTAAATCGAACACTTCGTGGGCATGTAATCAACAGTACTGCTGGGACAACGTCGATGTAGAAGCCGGGAGAGGCCGACTCTAAAAGCTTCCTAGTGGGCACAGTGGCGGGCTCAGTGTAGGCGAAATGAGGATGGAGTGGTCCGGCTTAGGGCTGAGAGTGACGCAGGAGGTGGGGAAGCAAATGGATGCCTTGGAGTGCACCAGCGACACAAACGGAGTAGGATGCCAGATATGCCTCCAGCGACCAGAGAGCACTGCCATACGCGGAGCTTCCTTCGGGAGACGATGTTGCTGATGAGCACATCAGGAAGGAGACTGAGGCGGTCGAGTGACAGGTGGCATCTGGCGTTCCTCACAAATTTTAAAGCACATTTTGAAGCTGTAAATTAATTTAAATGAAAAAGTTTTCAACTGCAAAGTTATATATAACTTATCAAGATGTACAGTTTTTTTATCTTCATATGACGAAGCGAAAGTAAATTTATTTACGAATCTTACATATCTCTCTCGTTGTTTCTAAAACTACAAGAAATATATAAATTTTGTGAATAATGCAAAATAAAAGTTCTAGATATTGAAAAGTTATGAAACTTTATATTTGAACATATTTTTATTTGAATTAATTTTGCAAACAAAAAATACATTTGAATTTCACAAATTTAAAACTTGAAATTTTCAAACGACCTCAGATGGGAAAACAACCAAAATAAAAGTTCTAGATCTTGAAAAGTTATGGAACTTTATAGTTGATAACTTTTTGATTTGAATTGTTTAGGACCTCAACTAAGCAATTTATACTCAGTTTAGTACATAATATATGAAGGACCAAAATAGAATCTTGCTATAAGTGATAGTGTGGTGCAATAGTAGAGGAGGGTACACGCGAGAAAGAGATCGTTGGTTCGAATCTGAATCCCATCGTCTGTGTAGCGAACGAATTTTGTGTGAAAAATATCATGACTTGTGACTTCCATCTCAGCAAAGGGCTCAAGGCCCAGGCCCAAGCCGATATCAATGTCCAGTCATAGCAGATTCCTAACAGAAGAATAGGACAATGGTAGCTGCAGCCAAGCCAATGATGAGAGCCCTTTTGTGGGAGTTCGATGAGCTCGATGTGGGCATAGGCGTGGGCGTGGGCGTGGGCGACAGCGAGCCATCTCCTAGTAGACACATTACGCTACATCTCAGTTGTGCCATTTGAAAATTTTACATGATACAAACTTAAACAAGTACAATTTTGAGGGAAAAAATTAAAAGATCTTATGAGCTTACCATTGGGCACCATCAGGGCGATCGGGTTGACATCTTGTCTGATGAAGCAGCTGAAGCCCCTAACACTGACGTACGTGTTAACGCTGTTAGTGAAATTTCCAAACCCATTTCCAAGCCCGTACCCGTACACTAGCTGCGAGTTGAGACAGTTCTTGCATGCTTCCGCCGACAGGTCTTTCCTGCACTGCACCAACCCGTACACCGTACCGGTGCCGGTGCCGGTGCCGGTGCCGTGCTCCTTATACGTCGCGCTCCCCGTCGCCAGCCGCAGCGGCGAGACCGCAGCCGCCGCGACGAGCTGGGTCATCATCGTCCACCGGCTCCGGTTCCAGCTGGCCACGTCGTCGACGAACGAAGTGGACAAGACGTCGAACACATGCCCCGAGTCCGTCTCCTTGGAGAGGAAATCGTCGCTGGAGTAGCGGAGGACGCAGTCGGTGTACATGATCGCGACCTGGCTGGTGTACTTGCACTGTGTGAACACGTAGGAGACCGCCCTGTCCAGGCACTGCTGGCAGTCGGCCCACTCGCTGTCGGCGTAGCACATGGCGACGCCGTTGACGTTGTTGGGCGGGTCCCCGGAGCTGTAGTTGGAGAAACCTCCGCCACCGCCTGAAAAGGTGGTGGCGAGCCGACGGACGACGGTGTCACGGTTCGCCTCGTATGGGCTGCCGGAGCTGAAAGTGGATCCCCAGCGGAGAGTTTGGAGCGGTTTGGAGGTGTCAGGGAAAGCATCTGCCGCGCCGCCGAGTGATGAACTCACGGCGGCGAGGAGCACGAGCGCGAGGGGCAAAAGGCGCTGACGATGACCATCCATGACAGGTAGCTATAGGGTGGACTGGGCACTGGGGTTTCCGTTCCGTTCTTGGTCGTGGGTATTGTTGCTGCATTTGCATCGAATTAGGCTCTATCTATATGTAACGCAATGGGTGCACAGGACCGAGTCCTACTCCAGTGCCATCCAACGAACGTAGCAGCAGGCGTGGTGGAGGTACCAATGCCCAGCTAGCATATACTACTCCGTCCCAAAATAATAGTCGTTTTCGGTTTTCGTGCCACAAGTTTGACTCGATTTGTAGAAAATACGTGCAATATTTATATCTCCGAATAATTTTGTTAAAAAACTAGATTCAAAGATCTTTCCGACGATACTAATTATGATACTAATCGATAATATTTATTATTTATAAAAATTGCCGGCATTTATTTCTCGGGAAGCGAAAGCGACAGTTATTTTGGGACGGAGGGAGTACTCGAATTGTTCCCCGGGCACTGCTCAAATTGTCCCTATAATAATCGATTATAATCTAACAAACTGCTGAAGGAGTAAACAATGCAGATGATGACGTCGTCTAACGCTTGCAGCGACGTCGAGGCCAAGCTCAAGTCATCGAAACCTCAGTGCATATATGTCGGACATGGATAGAATACATCCAGTACTTAGAGAGTGTCGAAGCATTCAGCGTGGTACTATTGGAGGCCAGCTTTTGAATTTATCGGACGATGACTTTTTTTCTACTAGCGCCCTCTCCCAAGCTATGGATCATTTTTTTTCTTTTTAGATACATAATTTTTACTATACATCTAGATATACAATATTTCTATATATATATATATATAATAAAAAAGATATGTATATAAAAAAATGAATAAAATTCACCGCCAGCCCCCTAAATTTGGACTGCGGTGTCATCATGGTCCATGAACTTGTAAAGTGATAACTATGGGGTCCCTAAACTTCGTCAGCAGTACCATTTCAGCCCTAAACTTGTAATGTGATCATTGCTAGTTCCTAAATTTGGTCGGCGGTGTCATCTAGGTCCCTAAACTTGATTTTAAATCTTATATAACTCAAAATAGGATAATCTAAAAACTTTATTTAAACTGTAATCCTCGACGTGATCTATAACTTTGTAGCTAAAACTTTTTAAATTAAAACTGTTTAGGGTCCCAAAATATTATTGTATATTTATAGATTTTGAAATTTGAATTTAAAATTATTAAAAATCTTAGATTTTAACATGGTATGTATAAAAGTTATAGTTATCAATACGATTTACAACTTTGTAGTTGATAATTTTTATTTAAAGTCGTTTAGTGTTCTAAAATATTGTAGTTGAATAGTTTTAAATTTTAAATTTGAAAATCTGTAAACTTGCAATAGTATTTTGGGATACTAAACAACTTTAAAGAAAAAACTTTTCAAATACAAAATTGTTGATGGTATTGAGAACTATAAGTTTTATATAGACCATGTCAATATCCAAGATTGTTTGATAATTTTAAATTTCAAAAATTCCAAATCATAAACAACAAACAATATTTTTGGATTCTAAACAGTTTTAATTTAAGAAAATTTTAATTATAAAGTTGTAGATCACGTCGGGAGCTACAATTTTGATATAATTTGTGTTCATTGACGAAAAAAATTATGAGTTATTTTAAAAATAAAGTTTTTAGATTATCCTATTTAACTTAGATAAGACTCAAAACCAAGTTTATAGACCTATATGACACCGCCGACCAAAGTTTTAGAGATTAGCGGTGATCACCTTATAAGTTTAGAAACTGAAATGACACTGCCGACCAAGTTTAGAAACTCACTATTAGCACTTTACAAGTTCATGGATCAGGATGACACCACCGTCCAAATTTAGAGACCGGTGATGAATTTTACTCTATAGAAAACACAAAACGGCCTGCAAACTGAAACATATATAGATAGTGTGCATGTGTCGGAAGCTTCTGCCGCGCGCGCGGAGTGATGATGAACTTACGGCGGCGAGGAGCACGAGTGCGACGGGCAAAAGGCGCCGACGACGACCATCCATGCCAGGTAGCTATAGGTGGACTGGGGACTGGGGTTTCCGTTCCGTTCGTGGTGGTGGATACTGTTGCTGCTGGTGGATACTGTTGCTGCATGAGCACCAAATTAGGCTCTATCTATATATAACGCGGCAATGCATGGGTGCAGCAGGGCCGAGTCCTACTCCAGTTCCGTCCAATGAACATAGCAGCAGCAACGAGGAGGGCGTGGAGGAGGTACCAAAGCCCAGCTAGCATATATTGCTGGAATTGTCCCTGTACGTAATATAATAATTGATTATAATCTAATAAACTGCTCAAAGAATAAACAAAGGACATGATGACGTCGTCTGACGCTTGCAGCGAGGTCGAGGCCAAGCTCAGGTCATCGAAACCTCAGTGCACATACGGTATGTCGGAATTGATAGAATATCCGGTACATAAAGAGTGTCGAAGCATTCAGCATAGTACTATTGGGAACCTAGGCAGCTTTTGAATTTGCCAAACGATGAGCTTTTTCTGTGCTAGCGCCCTCTGTCCCGAGCTGTGGATTATTTTTCTTATCTGCGGCTGGACGGCTGCTCGCTGCAACCTGCAAGGTGCTTGGTTTTCTGCTCCTCTTCCTACTCCATCTTTGATAGGCTCAGACTATCCGCACTCATCATCCTCTATTTTTATCCTTTATACTTCCGATCATCAAGATTCTCTCCTCTATACACGTTTCTCCCGCACCCATCATCCTTTATATCTCATACTCTATACCAACTACCACCAACGGCCCCCACTTGTCATTTTCTATAAATTTTATCTAAATATATCCATGTGAGATCTTGTTTTGAAGAATTTTTTGAAACGAATTTAATGGTGTAATCAGAATTTAATTTGGTATTTTAGTTTGTGAGTTAAAACATTTTTTATTCAGTTGTAAAAGGTGGGGCCCGTATTTTGGATGATGTGCACATGCATGCGCTTCCTCTCTCCCGGCTTTCGCACGGACACAGAGCAATGGGCCCCAAGCCGCATGCATGCTACCGGATGGGCGCTACCCCACTTGCAGTACAGGACCAAGACTGATTCCGGACTTCTTTACCGTACCCGGTGCAGGCTATTTCTTCGATGAAAGCTCCTCCAGGATGGTTTCACTGGACGCAGTGCAGATAGCCTCATCCTGTGATAGAGATAGCAGGTAGTGCATGGCTGAGCAGTTGTCATCCACTGCTATTGAATTCTTATATATGCTCGTATAGCGCTCATCCAGATGTACACTGGGTGAGTGGTAGACATTATGTAGGCATGGAGCCTAGATATTACGCTTATCTGCGAGTGCCCCCTAATGTGCCGTGTCGTGTGGTAGCTCGTGGAGGTGACTTATAGCTTCATTGAATCCTCTGTAATCCACCCTTCGCACATAGGTTTGTAGAGCGCGGTCGCGATGGAAGGTGACGATTGTCTTAATTTCCTTCTTTAGTTGATGCTCCTTATGTTTGATATCATAGCAGCCTAACAATGATTGCTAGATGTGTTTACACTAATTGAAGTGTTCGTTGATGTATAGTTATAGAATGACACTAGAAACTAATTCTCTAATATTCGGATCTAATGCGTTATTATGGTAGTTAGAGTGCGCTTGAGTGAATCTATTATCTTAATATGATACTTGATCAATGCTTATAATATATATATATATATATATATATATATATATATATATATATATATTTTATCCTATGACTTATCCCTATTATGAGCAGATGTGAGGTTATGGTTTACTTGTTTCATTAATGGTATAAGTTATCAATATATTTTGCCCGACCTTCCAAAGTGGTATAAATACAAATTGAAGACCTGGTAATACTCTAGGTAAAATGCTACAATGGTATAATTATCTGTGCGCTTGCGGATTCTTTTCATTCACATATCTTTATATTTTTTCTAGTCACATAAAATGATATAGATCTATTTAGTGTTGTTCTCGTAATAATGCTAGATAGTACCAACAAACATTCTTTGGCACCATAGTTAGGGATGACAACCTAGTACACTGCTAGAGGTGTAGGTAATTGATAGGTGACTACCAAAATAAGTGATGAGTTAATTAATACCAACAGTTATAAAAATGCTCAATATAAAACCAACTTTTGGAGTGATCAAGTGCCTGGCTAACATGTCTCTAAATGCTAACCCTATTTTCCAACTCTTTGATGCTAAAGAAAGAATCAAAATTTAAATTTGGAGTCCTTGTCCTTCCCTTAACCTAAGTGGCTAAGTGTTGGGCTTGGATTATCACTTTCAATTTTGAGGAGCTAATGTAACACCACAGGTGTTATAATCTTAATTAATAATTTAATCATGCCATTATCCTACATCAACATCAAGCATTGAGGCATTAATGCATTTCATGTTCATTTTTGGCATGTAAATATTGCATATGTCTTGCTTGTCATTTCATGAAATGTTAAGCAATAATATCAATTAAGGCTCTCTGTGATTTTATGAAATGAAAAATCATTAAAAAATTTAATTTTTGGTAAAATAAACTTTAAAGTGCAATGTATGTGCTTTATTATAGAATAAAAGTTTGATTGCATTTTCAAGCTAAAACATGTATAGACTTGATCTCCAAAATTGAATTCAAAACTGAATTCTGCACTTACGTCATTTTTGGCTGTCCCTGAAAGCAGTAATCAGATTCAGTTTTGGGGAATTAATTAAACTAATTTTCATGAGTAAAATTTGTCAAAGTTTTCTTCCATTGATTGGTATGAAATTTGTACTGCAAATCTATGGTATGGGTTGCCTTGTTTGAGGATTGGTTGACCATTAAATAATTGCTTGAAATTTCAATCAGCAAATGGACTTTGGAAACCTAAATTCAAATCTAAAAATTTGATTTTCAAAAACAATTGAATTTGGCAATAGGCCCAAAAGCAAAGTTGTAGATTACATTATTTTGAACAACTTCTATTTTGGAAAATTTTCAAGTTGTTACATATTTTTGAAAGTAATTTTGAAAAAAAAAAGGGGGGGAAAGGTGTAATGCTACAGTAACCCGGGAAGGGAAAATCCCATTCTCCTCTGCCCATGCCGACAGCTCACCAGCGCCGTGGCTCTTCTCGCGCCCTCGCCGCTGTTTCCGCAATGCCGACCAGGTGTCCATGGCCGCGAAGGTGCTGGCCACCCGCCAAGCTGCCCCTGCCCTATAAAACCCAAAGGTCGGCCGCCAATTCTTCTTTTTCTTCTTCCTCACCGCTGCCGTCGCTCTCTCTGTTCGTCAGTGAAATTCACGGACGTCACAACGCCTCTGCCAAATTACTCTAGCCAGCTAGTCCGCAACTTATTTGCGACTCCAGGGAACCAAACCTTAGCGTTTGGCATAGCCAGAGGTGATCGGGCGACGTTGTCTTCTTCGTCTCCGGTCGCAAGCGCCGCCGTGAGCATCTCCCTCCGGCGAGCCAACCAACGCATCTCAAACCTATTTATTCCTTGTTTTAGCATCACCTTGAAACCCCTGACCATGATCGGCTTTCCCGTTTCCTCAAGCGAAGCTCCGATGAGCTGGAACATCACCGTCCTGCTCGGTTCACGCCGCCGCAGCCACCTCCACCGCGGAGAAGCTTCGTTTGCACCGCCTCCAACCCAACCAGCGCGCGCCTCGTGTTCGACTCGATCTCCTATAGCTATCCCCGCCGCCAATTTGGTCCCTACCGAGCCGTAGCAGCTGGAACTCCGCCGTGCCGCCGTGACCAAGCTTGCTGAGCTGCCATGGCAATGGTGGAGCTTTCCCCAAGCTCCAACCCGGCCGCTCGACCCCCCGGTGAGGTTCGCAAGTTCGCGGGGTCACGGTGGTGACCTTCCCGAGGCCGGCGACCTCACCGGGCGGGCGGGCAGTGCCGCTTACCCGCCCGGTGACGCGGGTCAAGGCTGGTTGGGCGTGGGAGTTGACCCTGGCCCGCCTGCCAGCGACCGTGGGTGAGTGAGGGGTGAGTGGAAAAAGGTTTTTCTTTCTTTTTCGATTTTCAGAATTATTTAAAAAGGCTGTTTCTTGATTAGTTCATAGGTAATTAAATTGAGCTCAGAAAATTATGCACCAAAAATCTATGTGATCCTTATGGTGAGTAGTTTCATGGAAAAATAGGTGTGCAGCATGTTAATCATTTTTGTCATGCTTAATAATTGCTTCTTTTAATTAATAAATAGCTAGTGTTTGATTTTTGTAGAGTAAAATATAAATCCAAAAATTATGAAAAATTAGGGTTAAGCTTTTCATGTGAAAAGTGACCTCCACTAAAATTTTGGCCTAGTTTTGAGCAAGTTCATTTTAATAAATAATTCTAGCCCTATTTAATGGACCATAAAAATGGTTAATAAACTTAATGATTAGTTAATTAGTTATAAAATTAAATGTTGGGTGATTTGTGGTATTGATTGAAGTCCTTGGATCAGTAATCACCCCTAGTCCATGGCCTTGCCATGTTTAGCTTGCTTGTAGAATTGCTCACATGTTTAAATAAATAATAAATGACTTAAGTAATTAGTGGTATACATTACTTAGGATTGATTTTATTTTGGTGTTGTTTGAAGACCATAGGTCATTTAACCCCACTGATCTATGGCTTGGTTATGTTTAGATTAATAGTAATTTCCACTCACATAGTTATAATTAATTAATTTAAAATTAAGAGTGCTTAACTTAGGGTTGAGTGTATTTCGGTGTTAGGTGAAGACCATGGGGTGCTTAACCATCAAGTGATTCCATGGCAACAACAATTTTTAATGTTGATGGAATTTCACCCTTTATGCTTAAATAAATATTAATCTTGTTATGTAATAAATGGATCTTTATTATGGAATCATGGTTGCAACTTTTCTATGAAGGGAAGTTGTACTCAAGTTAACTAAACTGGTTATGCACTCACCAATGCATTTTTATGCATTTCTCATGCATCATGTCAAGCATATCATTAAGCATGCATCATTTCATTTACGTATAGTTCGCGTGAGAGCGGTGGATTGCGATGATCAAGCTTCAGAGAAGATTCGTGATGATTCAAGTCCTAGCAAGGTGTATCCACCAAAGATGTCGACATCGAGACTAACTGGCGACATTCCCGCAACGTAGGCAAGCCCCGGAGCATAACCCACTCTCTCTATTTTCAACAGATTTATTACACTTTAATTAAGTCTAGTGTAATGTGCATTAGGTTATAGGCGTTGTTTGATACCGTTGCTGCATGAGTACCTTGATCCACAATTTATTCCCAAATATTATTCTACTAGTATGTATAGGATGTTTCCCTTAAATGCTTAGCCATGCTTAGTCCGGTAGAAGTCGAGCGATGATTTCATCGTTCGCGAGAGTCAGGTTTATCTCTTGTTCTCCACGGTTTGTTTCATGGATCGTGAGAACCCCAATGCTGATGGATATGATAAATTGAGACCAGACGGTTTAGCTTGCATTAAGAATGGAGTCCTAATGTAGTGCTTCGTCTGTGTCGCTTAAGGACCGTTCCGTTGATTGGCCCTTGGATCGAGAACTTTTGCAGTACCGGCCACATACTCCGGTAAGCCTTGTACCCCGGATATTCTAGTTTGTGAAACGATAACCGCGCACTGGGAGTGGAGAGATGGCGAGAACATGTGTACCCACCCGGCATGTACAACCGTCAGGGACGGAGTCGGGGTTTGGGAATCCCCACTGGGTAGTTAATCGGTTCGAATCGTCGTTTGCTCCACGGTAACAGGAGACTTGATCCTCGCACCATCATTATAGTGTAATCGATGGAATAAGAAGGTTCTCGGAAATGATATGAAATATGTTGTTTGCTTTATTAATAAGTGTTTGGCGTAGATTAGGTGCTAATAAAAACTCCCTAAGGGTGAAACCTAATTAAAAACTTGGAAAGTAAGAATCAACTGCAAAAACGCTTTTCCGCAGAAGTCTCTGGTTTCTGGCCCAGAAAACCCCTAAGCCAGCATGCCCTTGGTGTCCTTTTCTTTAGACGGGTAAGTCTTGCTAAGTACCCTCAAGTACTCAGGGTTTGTTAAACCCCTATTGCAGGTACTAACTTGAGATGCAGTGCTGGGTCATGTCAGTGGGCTCGACATGATCTGGTTGTTCCCACAGATGTTCTGAGTCCTTTCTCGCTTCTGAAATCTAGGTTAAGTATTTCTTTAAAGTAAATTCTAATTATTTTGTAAACTATTATTGCAAAAATTTTCGCACTCGATGTAAATGTTTTGTGTCAACTGTTGTAATGTTGTGGTTCCTCCTGTAATGATCCTAGAAGAAGGGGTGATTCGGGTTTCCCGAAGCCACCCGGCAGAACACCGGAGTTATCGGGTTCTCGTGCATAGCCGTCGGAGGCCTTTGAGGCAATGATGAGTGCACGTGGGCCCAATAATTCGGGCGGTTCTGTTACAGCTAATTATAATTATTTTTCAAAATAAAACTTGCCAAACTTTGGTACCATTTTAAAGTACAAACTTTGTACTTTGTAAGTGTGCCATTGGTTGGGTTCAAGGATCACAACCTTAGCTCTAATTAGTTGCCCAAAGTTTAAATCAGCAAAAAGCCTTTCAAAGCTCTGAAATTTAAAGGCTTGTTTTACCACTTTTAAAATAGTTCAAAATCTAAGCAAAAATTTGGGTTGGTCCAAAAAGGAAAGTTGTAGATCCTTTCCTTGTGTACAACTTGGGTATTCAAAGTTTTTCAAGTTTCCATTAATAATTTGAAGTAATTTGGAAAAGGCCAAATTAGGGTTTTGTCCCCTTTTTGATTTTCAAAATGCAACTCAAAATCTATTTAGTTTTGGAAAAAGTTCCTTAAATGAAATTTGTAGAGCTTGAAAAAAGTGAACAATTTTTATTTTTGGAGATTTTCAACTTTTATTCAAATTTTGAATGTAATTTTTGAAATACCATTTCAGCTCAAAAGAAAGAAAAGGGGGGAGGGTTCTACAGTGCCAGCAGCGGCGGTGCGCCGCCACGGAGCTGCTTGCCGCCGTTGGTCACCGCGAATGTTCGGTGTCGGCATGCAAATTGTCATCATGTCGATCCACCGCTTTGTCTTTGTCATCCACTCGATGCTTGCCCATGCCTTTATAAGCTGTAGTCTGCTGTTGTCGTCGGGTTTTCCTCCTCCACCATCGCCGCCGTGCCTTTGTTCGCTAGCAAAATTCGCACTCCGCTCTCCATAATCATCACCACTACCTTGCCACCTATTCTGCCAATTCCTCACGCATTGTTTGAGTCACTTCTCGCGTGCTCTAGTCGTCAGAATTGGCCGCGAGACGTCATCTCCTTCCTCTCCATCAACTACCGCCGCTGTGAGCTACTGCTCGAGGCCCCTGCGCCTTAGGGCATCTCTAACTGCGCCATTTGGTCCTACAGCTTCGCTCTGCTTCACTGATCACTGTCGGCTTTTCCTTCTTCACAGCGTAGTCGCAGACGAGCCGGAACGCGGATGAGCTTCTCAGTTCACGTCGTCATACCCATCATCGCCGATGCTAACCCCGCTTCACCCTACCTCGAGCCCAGCCTGCATTTGTTTTGAAGTCTCAGTGAGCTCCTCAGTCGATTGCAACAATCATTGCAAAGCTTGCCGTCATGGTTCAATCAGAACACCGCAGCACCGGCGGGTTCTACCATGCCGGCCGCTGCAGTCATGTTTGCATGTTGAGTCTTGCGTTAGGTTGCTTGATTTTTCGGTTCGTTGAGTTTATGAAGCCGAGTTGCATCTGTTGGTAGTCTTCGCACCGCCAAGAGTGCTGCCGTCGCTCGTTGCCACGGTGGCCGTGCTCCGCCATCCGCCATGGCCGCCGCCGTGCCATGTCTGGTCATGGAGAGGGCCAAGTAGCGGTACCAATGTGTACGGGAGATAGAGGAGTGCAGCAGTGTGCTCCTCACTGCTAGCAACCTTGCTGACGGCCGCCGCCGTCTCGCCGGCTAAGCCTTGGTTGGGCCTGAGCCTATGTTGGGCTATCGCGGGCCGAGCTGGGCTGCACAGCAGCCCAGAAGAAAAGAAAATGTTTTCTTTTTTTCTAAAATGTTTTTCCTGTGCTGATTTTTGGAATTTTGTAAGTAATTAAATAGAGCTGATAAAAATAAAAGTTAAGCTTAATTATGTAAAGTTTTTCTATGCCTTGAATGCACAGCGGCTCCAGTAAAATCTTTAGCTCATTTAGATAAAGTTTAATTAACGGTTATTTTATGCCTTAATTAATAAATGCTTAATAAATCTTTTTTATTAAGCCTTTATTAATTAATCTTGTTCACAGTCATAGAATTTGTTAATAATCTTGTTAGTTAACCTTAATCACCCTAGTGTTGTGTGACTTTGGAATTAAGTGATGACCTTAGGTCATTAACCCTAATGATCCTCGGCATTTAGTTGGTTGATGGCATTAGCGATGTCCGACGTCGATGCGACTTGTTGGTAGTGTTATGAAGACTCCTACCGGAAAGACCATTACCCTTGCTTTATAAGGTAATGGTGACCCTAACTGGTAATACCATCTGTTGGTACTTCTAACGTCATTACTAATTAATGAGATTAGAAACACATGGTATTAAATTAACTTGTTATTAGCAACTAGCCACTTATTTATCACTAGCATTCCTAAGCATGAATTAAGTTGTTATCCCTAATTATAATGCTAAGGAATAAATTTAGGTTTACATGTACATATTAGTCAAGATGACTAGGCGAGAAATATGAATATAAACTAAAATCGGTTCTGCAAGCGGATAGATAATTATACCAT
Organism: Chrysopogon serrulatus; assembly: GCA_015844335.1. NCBI lineage: Eukaryota > Viridiplantae > Streptophyta > Magnoliopsida > Poales > Poaceae > Chrysopogon > Chrysopogon serrulatus. The sequence goes on along the minus strand of JADLZL010005706.1, from coordinate 915,549 downwards.
TGTAGCATTTTACCTAGGAAGTTCTACCAGGTTGTTGATTTATATTTATACCACTGGGAAAGCTTGTAATAAACTCTAATCTATTATATTGATAAAAAATTATATACAATGAATAAGTGATATTACCAATATCATCTACTCTACTCATAACAGGCAGAGGTCACAAGGTAAATATAGATAAATACAGGTGATAAGCATAATCAAGTATCATAATTATATTGATAATCATCAGAGCACTTCCTAGTCATAATCATAGTTAGCCAATGGATAAACTAAGGAGATAACTGTTTACGGTAATTCTATAACTACGTCAATGAATAACTCTAATTAGTGCAATTACATCTAGTAATCATCGTTAAGTTAACCCTATATCATGATCACATGTAACGGGGCATCATCTAGGAAGGATGTGAAACAGAGTCATTATCCAACTTCGCGACCGTGCCCTGCTGTCCTACGTACGGAGGGTGGACTATAGAGGAACCAACATAGCTGTCACCTACGCGGACTACCACATGTCCCGGCACATCAGGGTGCACTCACAGATAAACAAGATATCTAGACACCACGTCTACATATTGTCCATCATCTATCCAATGTACACTTGGATAAACGCTATACGAGCAATTACATGAATTCAATAAGATCGAACCAACTATACTAGACATATAATCAAAGTAGACAATGACTATTACAATTAAGAACATATGAACTATTAAGAATAATGTCTCCCTAATTAGAATAATGAATACAATAAGAAAGAAAAAACTAGAACGATACCGAACTCCTACGCTCCAGACAGACGCCGGGGGCTCTAGATCCCGATGAAGAACTGGATCTTCTCTACTTCTAATCTAACTAACTAGAACTATAAACTAGAAGGCTCTTGATGAACTAGAAGGCTTCTTGATGCTTGATGGCTTGAGGCCTTGATGAATAATGAATTGGCCCTCTCTAGGGGGTCTGCCCCTATGTTTATAGTCCGATGGGATGAATGTGCGCCACAGGATCAAACCGACTTAACCAAGGGCCGAGATGCATCAGGAGAGACGGTAGAGGAAGCTTCCAGAAAGGGGGCACCAAACCCTAAAGGGGGGCGCCACCCGGCGCCATGGTGGGGCCGGTGGGCCCCACCTGGCGGCCTCCCTCGGCCCCGGTTGCTTTTCGGATGTCTTCTAGATCCTTTCCATGTCCCGATGTTGATCTTTCCCGTGGCGGATAAGTTTCGTGATTAATATGCACTCTAATCCCTCTTTTAAGCTTTTCTGGAAAAGTCCCTGGAAAATATGGAATATGCAAAACTCGTGGAAATTGTTAGTTAAAACCCTAAACTAGTGTGCATTCATGCGTCCTCTTGTGTCTAAAGTTCTAATAAATATTGACCTTATCCACCGTCAACAACTCCCCCAAGCTTACCTTTTGCCAGTCCCTTGGCAAACAAACTAAGCCTAATTTTTATTATATTTGAATCAAGAGTTGCTACAGTATTGTTATACTTTACAAGCACACATGCTTTCAAACAAAGAACTTCCTCCAGATTAAACAAAGATAATGCGTTCTAACCTTCAAACTTACCCATTTTTCCTCTAATTATAGGGCTTTACAGCTTTTGCATAAGTCTTGAGCAATCGAAAGATAGAACAATCAGGTCAAACGCTATGTCTCGAATTCTTCGCAGTGCTAATATTCTGGAGTTTTTTATAGGTTTTCAAAATAAAACTCAGAGCTTAATTGTATGACACCGTCAAGTCCCTCAATGTATATAGTATTTATGGTTCTCTCTTAAGGCATTAATGATGTTATGCCTCCTACAGCTAAGGATATATTTATTAGAGCTTATAGAAGTGGCAATAACAAGGGTAGGCATACTTGCAATGCATATATTGTAAAGTCAACAAATGGATCCATAGAGAATCGAGGCATACAATCAAACCAAGTTGTGCATGTGTATGGAATATGGTGGATAGGTGTATGTATGGTATTTGTGGCTAATTCTAATTCTACTTTTGCTCTTGAAAATAACTCTCTTAAAACTTTTCTCGGGAAAAAACATGATCTATCTTTATTATTTTAAATAAGGGAGGCAGGCATTTAATACCCATTGTTTTAATTGCTTGGGACATTTGTCCATTTTTACTCTCCTTTTTTCTCTTCTTTTCTTCTTCTTTTTTTTTTTCATTGCCACATACATTCCTACAATAACCAAGTAGAGAGATACAATAAGGACTTAGAGCATTTATAACGGGGATTTTCCTATGGGGTGTATATTTTTGGTGTTTTCTTCCAGTGTAGGAGAAAAACATTTTTTGTGATGAACATGGATGGAAAATATGTGGATGATCGCGATTACTCCCAGGGTAGGAATAATGTATATGTGGACTGGAGTGTGCAAGTGCTCTTGGTTTTAAAAGCATGACAAGACTCTCATAAGGCATACAACACAGGTTGACTAAACTCAATGCGAAGCAAGTAGCTTAAATGTAAAAAGGTTTCCTATCTTCTAAAGATATTATTTCTGACTTTGGTAGGAATTCATACTTTGTCATACAAGAGCTCATCATGTAGATTTTAAATTTTCAAAAATAAACCTCTAGAACTTGGTAAGGCTAGAAATAAGATAAATAGCAGCTCAACCTTCATGAATCATATCGATCAACTACCTAGACTCAGCGCAAGCTTATGCCTCCACAATTCAGGTTCAGAGTAAATTCTCCAATTAAAACAATAATGTTTAAAACTCAGGAAGATTTAAGTTTAGCAACTAGGTACTTGACAAGAATGACAACAGAGCAACTATTCATCATCTCCAAGACAAATTTTAATGTTCATCAAGTTTTTAATTAGCTCTAGCCTGGACTGTTTTTTAAATATACTCTACTATGTATAACTAAATATTTATTTGGTTTTAAATAATTACATATCTTTTTTATCATTTTGAATTAATAAACCAATGAAAGACTCTATGACTTTGTGGACCTTCATGTGCCCATATATTTTTGGTATTTTATGACTATATAAAGTAAACTCGATAATTGTGTAGGTGTAGTCACCTGATAACTAGGGGATGCTCCTCCGCCAAGCTGGATGTTTGTGATAATTGGTGTAGATGTCCTTTAGAGCGAGCTAGCCAGCAGCAGATCTGGTGGTTGCCACTGATAACTCTCTCCTTCTCATGATGTTGTTCCCCGTATAAATACACTCCACAAGAAAAGGGAAACCAAAACTCGAGGCTCGAATTTAATAACGGATTAGCGATCAGCCAAAGAGTAATTGATTATCTTTATGAGCAAATTTTTACGTTGCCCGCTTTAAGCAGGATTTTATATTTCTCTTTTTTTGAATTTTCTGTTTATGATGCAGGAAATAAATATGAATGCTATATTTTATTATTTTTATTTTTTTATGCCACCACAAGAAATTTTCCTACGGGAGTTACCATAAGTTTAGTCACATGGGAATTATAAATTTATGATGCAATAAATAATGCAAAGAAATATTTTTGTTATTTTTATATTTTAATATGCAAACATAATTATGCTACAATATATATAAATTAAAGTAAACTTACTAGTGAACTTATGTAGATAACTACCATTCTAACCTTATGGCTAGGGTAATGAAATTTAGAGTCTACCGACGGGACTTAGATAAAGGAGAATACTTACTTGGTGGGTTCATCGTCCCGAGGTTACCTCGACCAATTCCCCGTCTCGTGGTGGTGCAGCACATGCTTCTTCTTTCTCCTTCCATCTCATTTCTGTTTCTTCTGCTTCTCTCTTCTCTAGCTCCAGCTCTTTAGTTTTGTTTTCCTTCTCCCACTTTTCTAGTTATGCTAGTATCTCTTCTTTTTCTATCTTGGCGATCTGGTCCATTCTTTCAGCTTCCGCTTCTCACTCACTCCAGCGTGGTACTTGTATGTTCTCTTCTTGCTCTTTGTAGCAGTCCTCATACTTTACGATCTTGCCAGAAAATTCTTCCCATCCACAGTGAGGCTGGACAGCCTGGCGGCGGCTTTGGCGTCTTCTCCTATCATGTTGCTTCCTGATCTGTTCCTGGTTAACAAGTGTTCTAAATTGACAGCGTACCTTTCCAGTGGGCAAGTTGAAGTGGATCTGTCCAGACCCGATGTAGATATTCGCGTTGGCTGTGTAAAGAAATGGTCTTCCCAGAAGGATCAGGGATTCATCGTCTCCCTGCATATCAAGAACTAGAAAATCTGCAGGTATATATTGCCCTTGAATTCTTACCATGACATCCTTGACCACTCCTTCAGGGAATCTTAGTGATTGATCCGCCATCTGCAACTGAATATATGTTGGGTATAAAGGTAAATTATCAAATAAATTATCATATACCTATTTTGACATTACGTTGCAGCCTGATCCGGTGTCGCAGATGGTCTTGGCGAAAGTGGTGTCTTTGATTGTGCATTCAATGATTGGTATACCTGGATCACCTCTCTTTGTTGGAAATGGTTTGGGTAGCATATGATCATTTACTGTATTGAGAGCAGTAATTAGTTGAGTAGTTTCTTCAGGTGCATGCTTGATCTCCCTCCATCTTCTATTGCTTTCTTCGACACTGATTTCTGTAGTTGCTCTTCTTGTTGATAGAATTGCTTCGGGGCTGCAGAAGCTTTCAGGACGCGGTTCTTGAACGCGAATCTTTCTTTCTTGTCCCTAATGGATAGGACAATCTTGGCGTATTCCGCATAGATGATAGCTTTTGTTGTGCACAAGAACGGTCTGCCTAAAATTATGGGTGCCTTCTCACTACTCCTGTCTCCATGACCACGAAATCAACTGGGACGTATGATTGTCCCACTCTGATGACAACTTCTTCTAGTACTCCCTCAGGGTAGCAAATGGACTGATCTGCAAGCTGCAAACGCATGTTTGTATACAACAGGGGATCATTTAATATTTTCTCATAGATTACCTTGGGCATAATATTGACACTAGCGCCGAAATCACAGATAGCCTCTGGAAAGTTATGACATCCTATAGCGATAGGAATGACAGGCCTTCCAGGGTCTCCCATCTTCTTAGGTAGAGAGTGGTCAATCCATTGTACATCTGCAGGCTCATATGATATTGGGTTGCATTGTGAATATCAACAAGGTTAGCAGTTTCTAAATCTTCCGGTTGGCCTAGAATCTTACCTTTCTCAAATGGAGGAACAGCAGCAGCTAACTGAGCTAATTATGATTCTAACATTTTATTAAAGCTATGCTGGTTCTTTATAGCAGAAGCAAAAGTGTCCATTCTAGTATTTATGTTTTCTAGTGCTTTATCATTTGAAGCTATCTTTCTAGACATTTGATCTAATAATTTAGATTGACCAGCAACTAAATCTCTTAAAGGTGGAAGATTGTAATTATTAAAATTATTATTACCTTGGTTGTTACCTTGGTAATTACCTTGTCGAGGTTGCTGATTCCATTCTGATTTTGTTGAGGACGATAGTAGGTGTTGTTGTTGATGAAGTTCACATCATCTTGCAGTGTAGGGCAGCTGATAGCCGAATGCCCGTAGTCTCCACATTCTTCACATGTCATATAGGAATCATTAATGTGCATGACTTCCTTCTTCTCTATATCGAGCTTCTTTATAATGAGGTCTAGCTTGGCAATGACCATGTCAGTTTTCTTGAGATGATGGATTCCTCCTCCTTTCTTGCGGGGTTGAGTACGTTCTTCATTACAGCTTGATATTGAGGCCATCTTCTCAACAAGTGCTTTAGTGTTGATGGTGGATAACGTCAACTTTTATTAGAACTTTAGACACAAAAGGATACATGAATACACACTAGTCTAGGGTTTTAACTGACAATTTCCATGAGTTTTGTATATTCTGTATTTTTTAGGGATTATTCTAGAAAAGCATAAAAGAGGGATTAGAGTGCATAATTATCACAAAACGTAATCGCGAAGGTAAAACATCGTCATGAGGCTCAGGGAAGCATCTAGAAGACACCCGGCGGCCGGGGCCCGAGGGGGCTACCAAGTGGGGCGGTCGGCCCCACCCTCACCGGCCGGCGCCCCCAAAGTTAGGGTTTGCCCCCATCTTCCGGAGTCTTCTTCCACCGCCTATGAGGAGTCATCTCGGCCCTTGGTTAAGTCGGTTTTGATCTGCGGCGCGCACGTTCATCCCAACGGGCTATAAATAAAGGGGCGGACCCCTCCCCGGAGGCATCAAGTCATTTGGAGATCAAGCCATCAAGAGCCTTCTCTAGTTCATTAGAGCCTCTCTAGTTCATAGCTTTAGCCTAGTTAGATTAGAAGTAGAAGAGTTCTAGTTCTCCAGCGGGATCCGGAGCCCCTGGTGTCTGTCTGGAGCGTGGAGTTCGGTATAGTTCTAGTACTTTACTCTTATTGTATTCAATATTATGATTCAGACAACATTGTTCTTGATCTCTTATATATTCTTAATTGCAATAGTCATTGTCTACTTTGATTATATGTCTAGGATAGTTGGTTTGATCTTATTGAATTCATGTAATTACTCGTATAGCGTTTACCCAAGCGATCGATGGGTAGATGGTAGACAATATGTAGACGCGGTGTCTAGATATCTTGTTTATCTGCGAGTGCACCCTGATGTGCCGGGACGTGTGGTAGTCCGCGCAGGTGATAGCTGCGTTGGTTCCTCTGTAGTCCATCCCCCGTACGTAGGACTAGCCGGGCACGGTCGCGAAGGAGGTGACCCTTGTGTCTTAAAATCCTCATTAGTTGATGCCCCTTTACATGTGATCATGATGTAGGATTAACTTAATAATGATTGCTAGATGTAATTGCACTAATTAGAGTTATTCATTGATGTAGTTATTAAATTATCTTAGTATTTATTCCTGAGTTTATCCATTGGCTAGCTATTGCTATGACTAGAAGAGCTCTGATGTTTATCTATTTATGATTACTGATCATTATTTATTATATATCTTTTATCACGTGACGTATCCCTGTTATGAGTAGGATTCTAGTTATGGTTTACCATTCACATCAATAGTATAGGTTGTAGTTATAAGTCCTACTAAGACCTTCCCAGTGGTATAAATATAAATCGACAACCTGGTAGAACTCCCTAGGTAAAATGCTACAATGGTATAATTATCATCCGCTTGCGTAACCGTTCTTAAGTTTATATCGATATTTCTGCCTAGTCATATTGATTGATACATATATATAAACCTATATTTATCCTTAGCATATACAATTAGGGATGACAATCTAGTTCATGCTTAGGGATGTGGGTGAGAGATAAGTGGCTAATTGTTAATGACAAGTTAATTTCATACCATGTGTTTCTAATCTCGTTAATTAGTAATGACGTTAGAAATACCAACAAGCATTTTTGGCGCCATTGCCGGGGAGGGTAGTTAGGCAATTAAGAAATACTGATAGACTTATACTCAATTATGTGATCGAGATAACATTAACCCCTGCTCAAGCAGGATTACCTTTTGTTTGTCTACTTTTTATATATCTTATGCGGGGTAATGAACGACCGGTTTACGACCTTCCGGCATGCCTAAGAAGAAACATAACAAATCCAATGTTGGAGAAAGAGGTCGACGTCACGGGACTTTAATTCATACCTCAAGTGACGGGAACAAAGATGTTGCATCACTCACAAATTCCAGCATGTGAGTCATGGTAAGTATGATCAAATAAAAGTGAGAAAGTCTTGCTTATGGACTTCCAAATTTATGAGAAGTTATCTCTTGCATTCCACTGCATGTTTACTTTAATCCACATATTCACACTATTTAGTTTAAATTTTTCAGCCATAACTTGTTCCATTTCATATATTCATCTCACGTGCATTATAAAAAAAACTCACCATGATCATGCTCTTTTTATCTCTATCTGAATAAATCTCTACTATATTTTCATGGTACCTTTATTTACTATGATATATATTTAGACTTTGAAGTACTTTCATAAATTTCTTAAATAAAGTATGGTGCTTAGTTTAGGAGTGGTGGTTTCACTTTTAAAAGGCTTTTAAACTGAGCTCAGATTAAAATGCCTTCCTAAATTAAATTAGACGTAGTGTCTAGGTTGATTTTTAAGCCGATAGTATGTTGTAGTAGATACTGGATATTTGGTTGGACTAACCCCTGCAGAAAAATTTTAAATTAAATCTGGGGAAGTCAAGAGATAAGTTCACACTAGAGATGAATCAAGGCGGATGATAACTTTGTACAAGAAGTCCAGCTTGTGAGAGTATTAATATTTATTTATTTATCTTTTGTAACAAGTTATCTTTGCCTTGAACCATGCTAGATTGCAACAACAACATAAAACATAATAGACATAATTTATGCTAAATAATCTTAAACCATATATCATCTTGATTAGCATAGAAGAAAATCACAAAAAAGTATGGACAACAAAACTCGTATTTCAATTTTACTATTTCTTTGGGTATGTGTACATTAACATTTTGTAGGAAAGAACAACCTTAATCTATTGGAGAAGAAGTTTTTAAGTGAACATTATTGCATCTACAATAGACCCCAGCTCATCAACTGCAAATTAATCAAAGAAATCAGGAAAAGGTTGATGAGTGAAGAGCATGTAATCTTCCATAGTTTCATTGAATGGTGAAAAGGCGAAGAAGATAAAAGGAAGGCCTTGCTTAGCAAGACCATAAGCTCCCACCAACAGATGAACCAGATAACCCTCCTCTTCCAAGTAAGTTCGTCATCACTTACTTAGAAAGATGAAGACATGAGGTACGTTTGTCCAAGCCTCATGCAACATGTAACTACACTCAACATCTCATACCATATTGCTAATTTGTCTTGGTCATTTCTACCCTATGCCATGCTCAAACATAACTTGCTAAAAAAAATAAAAAAATAATATATATATATATAATAAAATGCTTCGTGGTTCACCATACATATTCTTGGTTCTATGTGAATAAATACCTTTAGTCTTGCAAACCTCCTTATTCTATTATAAGTATGCTTTAGAATATTATTTAAACATTATGAAAATCAAGCATACTTATATAAAAATTTAGTTGTATATATAGACTAACCCCTCCTACATAAAAAAATATTTAAATCATATTAGGAGACTATTCATAGAATCAATTCAAGGTTAAGGGTATGCTTCAAAATAATATTCTTGCTTTAACCTTGATGAAAAAAAAAATTTTGAATTATTGAAAACACGAGCTATGGATTAATCTTTAACTCTTAGGCAAACACTATCCGTACTTTGATAAATAGTATATTCCTTCGGGTATGTGTTGTCCACTAACCCCCTTGAAGAGAAGACCATTGAAATTTATTTACCCTTCATCGTGCTCTAATAATGGAGGTAACATCTTAAAAGAAGTGGCTATTTCCTCTTAATCTTGGTATACAATAAATGGTAAAATACAACCATGTTAGAGTTACAACTTAAATTAATCAATCTGATTAAACTCAACATGATTTGTTCTCTAAATTCGTTCATAGCGTTATTCTTTTAATCTCATTTTTAACCAAGTAAGCTAGAAATACTTCATCTATTTTTCTTGATACATTATAAAGATGAATAGTCTTTCTAACGGTTAAGTAGCTTTACTCTTTATCTCACAAGTTTAAATGCCATATTATACTTCTGGTTCTCTCACCCATGATAGGAATGAACAATATAAATAATATCAATTTTATTGGGCCCAAGGTTAGAGGATGAATAAATTTCTGGTTCTATTGGTGTTTTCCCCACCAGCAGAGCCCATGCACTTGACCTCTACCTTGTCTTTATGGGCAGAACACACTTCAATTAAAGTGTGGGGAAACAATCCCCCAAATCCTACCAAGTGAAAGTTCTCAACTAATAATAATGATGCACATAAGATTGGCTTTGAGACGCCTACAACAGAAAGAAAGAAGGTGGCACCACTATTGGGAGCCACTAGTGGAGGCACCACCTCAATCCTTACCCTCAAGAGCAACTCGAAGTACTCAATGAACCACTTTGTAAGGAGAAGTCCAGTTCGAAGGACTAAAAACATCGAACCCTCGCCGTGAGGTAACATCGGTAGTTATCTATATCTACTTTCTTACATTGCATGAGTTAATTTCTCTTTAGTATGTTTACTTTTCTATATTAGCAATGCATAGAAAATGACAAAAATAAATAGTCTTGCATTACACTACATTCATGCATCTTAAAAACTTCAAGCCCCATGTGAAACTCTTGTAGTGTAAAAGCTGTAGGAGTTCTCACTGTGGTGGCCTACAAAATAAAAATATATATCATGCATTTGCACTTTCGCATACAAACCCATGAAATCCAAAATATATATTAATTGAGCATCCTGTTGCAATACTTTGCTATCATAAAAAATATTTTAAAAATCACCACAACAACCAATCCTCTAAAAACGGCTAATCATTAACATTTTATCCTAATACCGCTCCACGAAGTTTTGGTGTTTTGTGAGAGCTTTTACCTCTCAGGATGACTCCAAGAGCCGCCTTACCTAAGAACCGTCATCTTCATAACTTAAAGTACACCTTTCGACATACGACTAACCCCCGTATGAATGAAGTAACTTCTTGGGTGATAAGATTGAAGTATTCCGGCAACACTTACTCTTATAAGCATGAGCTCCTCTGTGAGGACCACTCAGCTTCAACAATCAACCATATCAAACATCTAGCTTGGGGGAGAGCATCCTCTAGTTATCAGGTAAGTATACCTATGCGATTATCGAGTCTATCTTATAGTCATAAAATACCAAAAATATGTGGGCACATGAAGGTCCACGTCTGTTGAGTCTTTTATGAGTCTTTAGTTAAATAAAATCTAAAAACCAATAAAAAGAAGTCTTGGCCAAGTATTAATTATATAGAGTGCGTCTAGAGTCAAACTATGAACTAGAAAATTTTATTGGAGATGATGAATAGTTGCTTTACTGAAATTCTTTTCAAGTGCCTAATTGTCAACCTTAAATTCTCCCGAGTTTTAGATATTGTTGTTTTAATTTAAGAATTTACTCTGAGCCTAAAACTTATGGAGGCATATGCTTAAGCTAAGTCTAGGTGATTGATTAATATGATTCACGAAGGTTGAGCTGCTATTTATCTTATTCTTAGCATTATTAAGTTCTAGAGATTTATTTTGAAAACCTAAAATCTTACATGATGAGCTCTTGTATGACAAAGTGTGAATTCCTACCAAAGCCAGAAATGATATCTTTAGAGATAGGATTTCACAATTATGCTGCTTGCTTTGTATTGAGTTCAGTCAACCTTTGTTGTATACCTTATGAGAGTCTTGTCATGCTTTTAAAATCAAGATCACATACACACTCTACCCATGTATGCATTACACCTACACTAGGAGTAAGCGCAACCATTTTCCACTCTCATCCAGATCCACCTCAAAAAAATGTCTTTCTCCTACATTGCGAGTAAAACACTCAAAAATACTATACTCCATAGGACAACCCCTTTTAATTGCTCTAAGTTCTTATCATTATCTCTCCAATTATTTATATATTCAAAGGATGCATGTGGCTATGCAAAAGTATTGAAAAAAAAGAGAGGAAAGGGAGTAAAAGATGGATAAGTGTCCTAGCAATTAAAACAATGGGTACTTAGATGCTTGCCTCCCTGAAAGAAAAAAATGAAGGAAAAAAAGAGGGAAAAAAGAGAAGAGAGAAAAGAAAACGAATAAAGATAGCCTATATTTTTCCGCGAAAAGTTCTAAGATCAAAAGAGAGATTTATCCTCAAGGAGCAAAAGTAGAATTAGAATTAGCCACTAAATACCTTATATACACCTATCCACCATATTCCATACACATGCACATCTTGATTTGATTATATGCCTTGACTCTCTGTGGATCCATTGTTTGGCTTTACAATATATGAACTGCGAGTATGCTCATCTTTGTTTAATGCCACTTCTATGAGCTCCACTATAATCATTAGTTATAGGAGGGCATGACAACATGCCTCAGTAAGATCCATAAATACCATATATTAAAGAGACTTGAGGGTGTCATACAATTAAACTCTGAGTTTTATTGCGAAAACATAAAGAAACTCCAGAATATTAGTACTGTGAAGAATTTGAGACATAGTGCTTGACCTGATTGTTCTATTTTTCGATTACTCAAGACTTATGCAAGAGCTGTAAAGCCCTATAGTTAAAGGTAAAATGGGTAAGTTTGAAGGTTAGAACAGACACTGTATAATCCGGATGAGAATCCTTGTTTGAAAGCATGTGTACTTGAAGAGTATAACAACATTGTAGCAACTCCTGATCCAAATATATTAGTGATTAGGCTTAGTTTGTTTGTCAAGGGACTGGCAAAAGGTAAACTTTGGGGAGTTGTTGATGGTGGATAATGTCAACTTTTATTAGAACTTTAGACACAAAAGGATACATGAATACACACTAGTCTAGGGTTTTAACCGACAATTTCCATGAGTTTTGTATATTCAGTATTTTCTAGGGATTATTCTAGAAAAGCATAAAAGAGGGATTAGAGTGCATAATTATCACAAAACGTAATCGTGAAGGCAAAACATCGTCATCAGGCTCAGAAAGCATCTAGAAGACATCCGAAGCAGCGGGGCCTGCAGGGGCTACCAAGTGGGGCCGCCGTGGCCCACCCCGGCCCGGCCGGCGCCCCCAAAGTTAGGGTTTGCCCCCATCTTCTGGAGTCTTCTTCCACCACCTATGAGGAGTCATCTCGGCCCTTGGTTAAGTCGGTTTGATCCTGCGGCGCACGTTCATCCCACCGGGCTATAAATAAAGGGGCAGACCCCCCTCCCTGGAGGTATCAAGTCATTTGGAGATCAAGCCATCAAGAGCCTTCTCTAGTTCATTAGAGCCTCTCTAGTTCATAGCTTTAGCCTAGTTAGATTAGAAGTAGAAGAGTTCTAGTTCTCCAAAGGATCCGGAGCCCCTAGCATCATGCGGAGCGTGGAGTTCAATATAGTTCTAGTACTTTGCTCTTATTGTATTCAATATTATGATTCAGGCAACATTGTTCTTAATCTCTTAAATATTCTTAATTGCAATAGTCATTGTCTACTTTGATTATATGTCTAGGATAGTTGGTTTGATCTTATTGAATTCATGTAATTGCTCGTATAGCGTTTACCCAAGCGATCGATGGGTAGATGGTAGACAATATGTAGACGCGGTGTCTAGATATCTTGTTTATCTGCGAGTGCACCCTGATGTGTCGGGACGTGTGGTAGTCCGCGTAGGTGACAGCTGTGTTGGTTCCTCTGTAGTCCATCCCCCGTACGTAGGACTAGCGGGGCACGGTCGCGAAGGAGGTGACCCTTGTGTCTTAAAATCCTCATTAGTTGATGCCCCTTTACATGTGATCATGATGTAGGATTAACTTAACAATGATTGCTAGATGTAATTGCACTAATTAGAGTTATTCATTGATGTAGTTATTGAATTATCTTAGTACTTATTCCTTTTATCCATTAGCTAGCTATTGCTATGACTAGAAGAGCTCTGATGTTTATCTATTTATGATGACTGATCATTATTTATTATATATCTTTTATCACGTGACTTATCCCTGTTATGAGTAGGATTCTAGTTATGGTTTACCATTCACATCAATAGTATAGGTTGTAGTTATAAGTCCTACTAAGACCTTCCCAGTGGTATAAATATAAATCGACAACCTGGTAGAACTCCCTAGGTAAAATGCTACAATGGTAAATTATCTATCCGCTTGTAGAACCGTTCTTAAGTTTATATCGATATTTCTGCCTAGTCATATTGATTGATACATATATATAAACCTATATTTATCCTTAGCATATACAATTAGGGATGACAACCTAGTTCTTGCTTAGGGATGTGGGTGAGAGATAAGTGGCTAATTGTTAATGATAAGTTAATTTCATACCATGTGTTTCTAATCTCGTTAATTAGTAATGACGTTAGAAATACCAACATTTAGCATCTAAGAGCTTAAGTGACAGAAAAGCTCCTCCAGCTGCAGCATCTATAGACTCACAGGTGCTAGAGACAAGCCCGTGATAGAAAGTTTGCATTAATAGCCACTCCTCTATTCTATGATGAGGACAGTCTTCTATGTAGTTCTGGAATCTTTCCCATGCTTCAGTGAATGATTCATCATGTTGCTGTTGAAAACATACAATTTTCTCACGCAGAGTGTTCGTCTTGGCTGTAGGAAAGAATTTCACCAGGAAAGCGGTTGAGCACAGGTCCCATGTAGTGTTCTTGTCCTTGTTGATGTAGAACCATTGCTTAGCTTTCCCCAATAATGAGAACGGGAAAAGACGGAGTAAAATAGCATCTCTTGGTACTCCTCTGATCGTGAAGGTGCTGCAGATTTCTAGAAAGTGTTGTAAGTGTGCACTTGCATCTTCATGAGCTTTTCCACAGAATTGAGTGGCTTGAAGCTTGAGCTCGAATCCATTCTCCCCGGTGTTGACTGTTGGTCCAGACCGGATGTTTGCTGTTGTTGGGGCAGAGAACTCACGCAGTGTTTTCTCAGCCATGTCTTCAAACACAGGAGCTAGGTTTTCTCCCAATTGCTCTTCTGTTTGTTCTTCTACTTGTTCTTCAAATTCTTCTTCCAGTGTTGGAGCTGGCTCCTCCAAAGAGCTAGCTTGAGCAGCAATGGGTGTTCTTGATGGTGACTCGAATTTGTCCCTTGCTTCTACAAACCTCTTCTTTCTAAGGAGTTTCTCTGGATCATTAGTGAAGTTCTTTGAAAGAGAAAAACCATTCATTCATCATCCTACATAAGATAAGCAAATGATAAAAAAGAAGGGTGTATCTGTTTGAGTTAGAGATCGATTGGTAATATGACTTTATCCATTTTGTATATATATCATCAATATTTCCTAAGTTTATTGTGTCTTCCCGAAACGGCGCCAAAAAATGCTTGTTGGTATTTCTAACGTCATTACTAATTAACGAGATTAGAAACACATGGTATTAAATTAACTTGTCATTAGCAACTAGCCACTTATTTATCACTAGCATTCCTAAGTATGAATTAAGTTCTCATCCCCAATTATAATGCTAAGGAATAAATTTAGGTTTACATGTATATATTAGTCAATATGACTAGGCAAAATATGAATATAAACTAAAATCGGTTACGCATGCGGACGGATAATTATACTATTGTAGCATTTTACCTAGGGAGTTCTACCAGGTTGTCGATTTATATTTATACCACTTTGGGAAAGCTTGTAATAAACTCTAATCTATTATATTGATAAGGAATTATATACAATAAATAAGTGATATTACCAATATCATCTACTCTACTCATAACAGACAGAGGTCACAAGGTAAATATAGATAAATACAGGTGATAAGCATAATCAAGTATCATAATTATATTGATAATCATCAGAGCACTTCCTAGTCATAATCATAGTTAGCCAATGGATAAACTAAGGAGGTAACTGTTTACGGTAATTCTATAACTACGTCAATGAATAACTCTAATTAGTGCAATTACATCTAGTAATCATTGTTAAGTTAACCCTATATCATGATCACATGTAACGGGGCATCATCTAGGAAGGATGTGAAACAGAGTCATTATCCAACTTCGCGACCGTGCCCTGCTGTCCTACGTATGGAGGGTGGACTACAAAGAAACCAACATAGCTGTCACCTACGCGGACTACCACATGTCCCGGCACATTAGGGTGCACTCGCAGATAAACAAGATATATAGACACCACGTCTACATATTGTCCATCATCTATCCATTGTACACTTGGATAAACGCTATACGAGCAATTACATAAATTCAATAAGATCGAACCAACTATACTAGACATATAATCAAAGTAGATAATGACTATTGCAATTAAGAACATATGAACTACTAAGAATAATGTCTCCCTAATCAGAATAATGAATACAATCAGAAAGAAAGAACTAGAACGATACCGAACTCCTGCGCTCCAGATAGACACCGGGGACTCCAGATCCCGATGAAGAACTAGATCTCCTCTACTTCTAATCTAACTAACTAGAACTATGAACTAGAAGGCTCTTGATGAACTAGAAGGCTTCTTGATGCTTGATGGCTTGAGGCCTTGATGAATAATGAATTGGCCCTCTCTAGGGGGGTCTGCCCCTATATTTATAGTCCGGTGGGCTGAATGTGCGCCGCAGGATCAAACCGACTTAACCAAGGGCCGAGATGCATCAGGAGAGACGGTAGAGGAAGCTTCTAGAAGGGGGGCACCAAACCCTAAAGGGGGGCGCCGCCGCCGCCATGGTGGGGCCGGGCCCCCCACCTGGCGGCCCCCCGGCCCCGATTTGCCGGGGTGTCTTCTAGATCCTTCCCACGTCCCCAATGTTGATCTTTCCCGTGGCGGATAAGTTTCGTGATTAATATGCACTCTAATCCCTCTTTTAAGCTTTTCTGGAAAAGTCCCTAAAAAATATGGAATATGCAAAACTCGTGGAAATTGTTAGTTAATACCCTAGACTAGTGTGTATTCATGCATCCTCTTGTGTCTAAAGTTCTAATAAATATTGACCTTATCCACTGTCAACAACTCCCCCAAGCTTACCTTTTCCCAGTCCCTTGGCAAACAAACTAAGCCTAATTTTTATTATATTTGAATCAGGAGTTGCTACAATGTTGTTATACTTTTCAAGCACACATGTTTTCAAACAAAGAACTTCCTCTGGATTAAACAGTATACGTTTTAACCTTCAAACTTACTCATTTTTCCTCTAATTATAGGGGCTTTACACTTTTTGTATAAGCTTGAGCAATCGAAAGATAGAACAATCAGGTCAGGCGCTATGTCTCGAATTCTTCGCAGTGCTAATATTCCAGAATTTTTCATAGGTTTTCAAAATAAAACTCAGAGCTTAATTGTATGACACCCTCAAGTCCCTCAATGTATGTGGTATTTATGGTTCTCTCTTAAGGCATTAATGATGTTATGCCTCCTACAGCTAAGGATATATTTATTAGAGCTTATAGAAGTGGCAATAACAAGGGTAGGCATACTTGCAATGCATATATTGTAAAGTCAACAAATGGATCCATAGAGAATCGAGCCATACAATCAAACCAAGATGTGTATGTATATGGAATATGGTGGATAGGTGTATGTATGGTATTTGTGGCTAATTTTAATTCTACTTTTGCTCTTGAAAATAACTCTCTTAAAACTTTTCTCGGGAAAAAAATGAGCTATCTTTATTATTTTAAATAAGGGAGGCAGGCATTTAATACCCATTGTTTTAATTGCTTGGGACATTTGTCCATCTTTTACTCCCCTTTTTTCTCTTCTTTTCTCTTCTTCTTTTTTTTATTGCCACATACATACCTACAATAACCAAGTAGAGAGATACAGTGAGGACTTAGAGCATTTATAACAGGGGTTTTTCTATGGGGTGTATATTTTTGGTGTTTTCTTCCAGTGTAGGAGAGAAATATTTTTGTGATGAACATGGATGGAAAATATGTGATGATTGCGATTACTCCCATAGGAATAATGCATATATGGACTGGAGTGTGCAAGTGCTCTTGGTTTTAAAAAGCATGACAAGACTCTCATAAGGCATACAACACATGTTGACTAAACTCAATGCAAAGCAAGTAGCTTAAATGTGAAAAGGTTTCCTATCTTCTAAAGATATTATTTCTGACTTTGGTAGGAATTCATACTTTGTCATACAAGAGCTCATCATGTAGATTTTAAATTTTCAAAAATAAACCTCTAGAACTTGGTAGGGCTAGGAATAAGATAAATAGCAGCTCAACCTTCATGAATCATATCGATCAACTACCTAGACTCAGCGCAAGCTTATGCCTCCACAATTCAGGTTCAGAGTAAATTCTCCAATTAAAACAATAATGTTTAAAACTCGGGAAAAATTTAAGTTTAGCAACAAGGTACTTGACAAGAATGACAACAGAGCAACTATTCATCATCTCCAAGACAAATTTTAATGTTCATCAAGTTTTTAATTAGCTCTAGCCTGACTGTTTTTAAATATACTCTACTATATATAACTAAATATTTATTTGGTTTTAAATAATTATATATCTTTTTATCGTTTTGAATTAATAAACCAACGAAAGATTCTATGACTTTGTGGACCTTCATGTGCCCATGTATTTTTGGTATTTTATGACTATATAAAGTAAACTCGATAATCGTCTAGGTGTAGTCACCTGATAACTAGGGGATGCTCCTCCCCCAAGCTGGATGTTTGCGATAATTGGTGTAGATGTCCTTTAGAGCGAGCTAGCTAGCAGCAGATCTGGTGGTTGCCACTGATAACTCTCTCCTTCTCATGATGTTGTTCCTGCATAAATACACTCCACAAAAAAAAGGGAAACCAAAACTTCGAGGCTCAAATTTAATAACGGATTAGCGATCGGCCAAAAGAGTAATTGATTATCTTTATGAGCAAATTTTTACGTTACCAGACTTTAAGTAGGATTTCATATTTCTATTTTTGAATTTTCTGTTTATGATGCAGGAAATAAATATGAATGCTATATTTTATTATTTTTATTTTTATGCCACCACAAGAAATTTTTCTACAGGAGTTACCATAAGTTTATTCACATGGGGCTTATAAATTTATGATGCAATAAATAATACAATAAATATTTTTGTTATTTTTATATTTTAATATGCAAACATAATTATGCTACTATATATAAATTAAAGTAAACTTACTAGTGAACTTAAGTAGATAACTACCATTCTAACCTTATGGCTAGGGTACGAAATTTAGAGTCTACGGATAGGACTTAGATAAAGGAGAATACTTACTTGGTGGGTTCATCGTCTGGGGTTACCTCAGTCAATTCCCCATCTCGTGGTGGTGCAACACGTGCTTCTTCTTTCTCCTTCCATCTCATTTTTGTTTCTTCTGCTTCTCTCTTCTCTAGCTCCAGCTCTTCAGCTTTGTTTTCCTTCTCCGACTTTTCTAGTTGTGCTAGTATCTCTTCTTTTTCTGTCTTGGCGATTTGGTCCATTCTTTCAGCTTTCGCTTCCCACTCACTCCAGCGTGGTGCTTATATGTTCTCTTCTTGCTCCTTGTAGCAGTCCTCATACTTCACGATCTTGCCAGGAAATTCTTCCCATCCACAGTGAGGCTGGACAGCCTGACGGCGGCTTTGGCGTCTTCTCCTATCACGTTGCTTCCTGATCTGTTCCTGGTTAACAAGTGTTCTAAATTGACAGCGTACCTTTCCAGTGGGCAAGTTGAAGTGGATCTGTCCGGACCCGATGTAGATATTCGCGTTGGCTGTCTAAAGAAATGGTCTTCCTAGAAGGATCAGGGATTCATCGTCTCCCTGCATATCAAGAACTAGAAAATCTGCAGGTATATATTGCCCTTGAATTCTTACCATGACATCCTTGACCACTCCTTCAAAGAATCTTAGTGATTGATCCACCATCTGCAACTGAATATATGTTAGGTATAAAGGTAAATTATCAAATAAATCATCATATACCTGTTTTGACATTACGTTGCAGCCTGATCCGGTGTCGCAGATGGTGTTGGTGAAAGTGGTGTCTTTGATTGTGCATTCAATGATTGGTATACCTGGATCACCTCTCTTTGTTGGAAATGGTTTGGGTAGCATATAATCATTTTCTGTATTGAGAGCAGTAATTAGTTGAGTAGTTTCTTCAGGTGCATGCTTGATCTCCCTCCATCTTCTATTGCTTCTATTGTTTCTTTTCTTCGGCACTGATTTCTGTAGTTGCTCTTCTTGTTGATAGAATTGCTTCGGGGCTGCAGGAGCTTTTAGGACGTGGTTCTTGAACGCGAATCTTTCTTTCTTGTCCCTAATGGATAGGACAATCTTGGCGTATTCCGTATAGATGATAGCTTTTGTTGTGCACAAGAATGGTCTGCCTAAAATTATGGGTGCCTTCTCACTACTCCCTGTCTCCATGACCACGAAATTAACTGGGGCGTATGATTGTCCCACTCGATGATAACTTCTTCTAGTACTCCCTCGGGGTAGCAAATGGACTGATCACAAAGCCGCAAACGCATGTTTGTGTACAACAAGGGGATCATTTAATATTTTCTCATAGATTACCTTGGGCTTAATATTGACACAATCACAGATAGCCTCTAGAAAGTTATGACATCCTATAGCGATAGGAATGACAGGCCTTCCAGGGTCTCCCATCTTCTTAGGTAGAGAGTGGTCAATCCATTGTACATCTGCAGGCTCATATGATATTGGGTTGCATTGTGAATATCAACAAGGTTAGCGGTTTCTAAATCTTCCTGTTGGCCTAGAATCTTACCTTTCTCAAATGGAGGAACAAAGAAAGCGACTAACTAAGCTAATTATGATTCTAATATTTTATTAAAGCCGTGCTGATTCTTTATAGCAGAAGCAAAGGTGTCCATTCTAGTATTTATGTTTTCTAGTGCTTTATCATTTGAAGCTATCTTTCTAGACATTTGATCTAATAATTTAGATTGACCAGCAACTAAATCTCTTAAAGGTGGAAGATTGTAATTATTAAAATTATTATTACCTTGGTTGTTACCTTGGTAATTACCTTGTCGAGGTTGCTGATTCCATTCTTGATTTTGTTGAGGACGATAGTAGGTGGTGTTGTTGATGAAGTTCACATCCTCTTACAGTGTAGGGCAGCTGATAGCCGAATGCCCGTAGTCTCCACATTCTTCACATGTCATATGGGAATCATTAATGTGCATGACTTCCTTCTTCTCTATATCGAGCTTCTTCATAATGAGGTCTAGCTTGGCAATGACCATGTCAGTTTTCTTGAGATGATAGATTCCTCCTCCTTTCTTGCGGGGTTGAGTACGTTCTTCGTTACAGCTTAAATTTGAGGCCATCTTCTCAATAAGTGCTTTAGCATCTGAGAGCTTAAGTAACAGAAAAGCTCCTCCAGCTGCAGCATCAATAGACTCACGGGTGCTAGAGACAAGCCCGTGATAGAAAGTTTGCATTAATAGCCACTCCTCTATTCCATGATGAGGACAGTCTTCTATGTAGTTCTGGAATCTTTCCCATGCTTCAGTGAATGATTCATCATGTTGCTATTGAAAACTTATAATTTTCCCACGCAGAGTGTTCGTCTTGGCGGTAGGAAAAGAATTTCGCCAGGAAAGCGGTTGAGCACAGGTCCCATGTAGTGTTCTTGTCCTTGTTGATGTAGAACCATTGCTTAGCTTTCCCCAATAATGAGAACGGGAAAAGACGGAGTAAAATAGCATCTCTTGGTACTCCTCTGATCGTGAAGGTGCTGCAGATTTCTAGAAAGTGTTGTAAGTGTGCACTTGCATCTTCATGAGCTTTTCCACAGAATTGATTGACTTGAACCATGGTGATGAGAGCAGGCTTGAGCTCGAATCCATTCTCTCCGGTGTTGACTACTGGTCCAGACCGGATGTTTGCTGTTGTTGGGGCAGAGAACTCACGCAGTATTTTCTCAGCCATGTCTTCAAACACAGGAGCTAGGTTTTCTCCCAATTGCTCTTCTGTTTGTTCTCCTACTTGTTCTTCAAATTCTTCTTCCAGTGTTGGAGCTGGCTCCTCCGAAGAGCTAGCTTGAGCAGCAATGGGTGCTCTTGATGGTGACTCGAATTTGTCCCTTGCTTCTACAAACTTCTTCTTTCTAAGGAGTTTCTCTGGATCATCAGTGAAGTTCTTTGGAAGAGAAAAACCATTCATTCATCACCCTACATAAGATAAGCAAATGATAAAAAAGAAGGGTGTACCTGTTTGAGTTAGAGATCGATTGATAATATGACTTTATCTATTTTGTATATATGTTATCAATATTTCCTAAGTTTATTGTGCCTTCCCCGGCAACGGCGCCAAAAATGCTTGTTGGTATTTCTAACGTCATTACTAATATATTAACGAGATTAGAAACACATGGTATTAAATTAACTTGTCATTAGCAACTAGCCACTTATTTATCACTAGCATTCCTAAGCATGAATTAAGTTGTCATCCCCAATTATAATGCTAAGGAATAAATTTAGGTTTACATGTATATATTAGTCAATATGACTAGGCGTAAATATGAATATAAACTAAAATCGGTTCATAGTTTTACGATAATTATACCATTGTAGCATTTTACCTAGAGAGTTCTACCAGGTTGTCGATTTATATTTATACCACTGGGAAAGCTTGTAATAAACTCTAATCTATTATATTGATAAGGAATTATATACAATGAATAAGTGATATTACCAATGTCATCTACTCTACTCATAACAGGCAGAGGTCATAAGGTAAATATAGATAAATACGGGTGATAAGCATAATCAAGTATCATAATTATATTGATAATCATCGAGCACTTCCTAGTCATAATCATAGTTAGCCAATAGATAAACTAAGGAGATAACTGTCTACGGTAATTCTATAACTACGTCAATGAATAACTCTAATTAGTGCAATTACATCTAGTAATCATCGTTAAGTTAACCCTATATCATGATCACATGTAATGGGGCATCATCTAGGAAGGATGTGAAACAAAGTCATTATCCAACTTCGTGACCGTGCCCTGCTGTCCTACGTACGGAGGGTGGACTACAGAGGAACCAACATAGCTGTCACCTACGCGGATTACCACACGTCCCGGCACATCAGGGTGCACTCGCAGATAAACAAGATATCTAGACACCGCGTCTACATATTGTCCATCATCTATCTATTGTACACTTGGATAAACGCTATACGAGCAATTACATTAATTCAATAAGATCGAACCAACTATACTAGACATATAATCAAAGTAAACAATGACTATTACAATTAAGAACATATGAACTATTAAGAATAATGTCTCCCTAATCAGAATAATGAATACAATAAGAAAGAAAGAACTAGAACGATACCGAACTCCTGCGCTCCAGACAGGCGCCGGGGGCTCTAGATCCCGATGAAGAACTAGATCTCCTCTACTTCTAATCTAACTAACTAGAACTATGAACTAGAAGGCTCTTGATGAACTAGAAGGCTTCTTGATGCTTGATGGCTTGAGGCCTTGATGAATAATGAATTGGCCCTCTCTAGGGGGGTCTGCCCCTATATTTATAGTCCGGTGGGATGAACGTGCGCCGCAGGATCAAACCGACTTAACCAAGGGCCGAGATGCATCAGGAGAGGCGGTGGAGGAAGCTTCCAAAAGGGGGGCACCAAACCCTAAAGGGGAGCGCTGCCTAGTGCCATGGTGGGGCCGGCCGGCCCCACCTGGCGGCCTCCTGGCCCCCGGTTGCTTCGGGTGTCTTCTAGATCTTTCCCACGTCCCGATGTTGATCATTCCCGTGGCGGATAAGTTTCGTGATTAATATGCACTCTAATCTCTCTTTTAAGCTTTTCTGGAAAAGTCCCTAGAAAATATGGATTATGCAAAACTCGTGGAAATTGTTAGTTAAAACCCTAGACTAGTGTGCATTCATATATCCTCTTGTGTCTAAAGTTCTAATAAATATTGACCTTATCCACCGTCAACACCATCACCCTTGCTTGAGTGGTGGCATGCAGATCTTTGTTCAATCCTTGTTAACATTTGATTGGAGTGGTGGTTTGTAGATCTTTGTTAAGACCCTAGTACCACTGCACCGTGAGGGGAAGTTGTTCTCACATCGTCTAGCTACCGATGCACCACCGTCGCATGTTCATGTTACCTTGAATGCATATCATGATCATACATTGTTATCATGTAGTTGTGAAGTCTAAGGAAGGAGTTGTCGATCCAGCTCCTGTTGTTGGAGAAGCTAACTAGTCTGAGGAGGTGGGTTTCGATCTTGTGGGTTTTTCATCAGAGCCTGACTTCTCCGCTGACCAAGGCAAGCCCTGGATGCATTTAAGCCCTTTCTTATGTTTTGAAAATCTTTAATAACTTTATTCTTTATGCTTATGTTATGATGCATTAGGTGAATAGGAGTTGAGTGATATCCTATATTGATGCAGTTACTTCTTTGATGTTGATATATTATCCATGATACCTATTTTATTTACAAAGTGTGTAGTAATGCTTAGACTATGCTTAATGCGATAGTTTCGAAATAAATATTTTAAAGGTGAAGATAAGATATGGCTCGGATGCTCTGAGAAAGAAGGAATTTATACTGAGACCAGTGGGACATGGTTTTGTTTGTGGTAGGAGCCGACTAGGATGCCTAGTCATGCTCGTCCCATTGGAGTTGGTTAAGGACCATCCATTGTTGGCCCTTGGATCGAGAGATTATTGGATAGTGTTGGTATTTCTTATGTGTTAGCATTTCTAACGTCACTGCAATAAATCTCAATTTCCCTATCCCACGCAATAACGTTAAAATTGTTGGTACTAATTAACTTACCTTTAGCAACTAGCCACTAGTCTCTTTACCCTTACTCCTAACTATGAAACTAGGTTGTCATCCCCAATTGTAAAGCTAGGAATAAACTCTGGTACTAAATCTTATCATTTTATGTGACTGGGCAGAAATAAATGAAGATAAATATAAACTAAGAATGATTCTGCAAGAAATAACTCCTAAGTATTCAAGCTACAGTCAAAGCTACTTCATTTAATGCAAGTATGTCTAACAATCATTGCTAAGTTATACTACTATAGTTCTCTAACACATTGGAGCAATGTACAGGAAAAGATGAGTACAGGAACCTCATGTATATAAATATACTCTTAACCTGACAATCCCACTCTACCAATCCACCGTACGGGGGAAGGCCTACAAAGGACTCAATGGGTCTGTCATACCCACGATCTATCTCACTATCCAGCACGACTGGGAATATTCACAGATAAGTAATGCATCTAGGCACTATGCCTACACACAACCTACCACTCACCAACGAATTGATGAACGCTATACGAACCAGCGTATGAATATAATAGCAAATGAACTATACTAGATATATTAAAGTAGACAATGAATAATACAATTAAGAACATAATAATGAAGAATAATGTTGCTAGTAATGATCGTACAAACGCAGATATTACAATAAGAAAGAAAAGCTTAAGAACTATACCAGACTCTTCTCTTCTTGACAACGTCGGGAATCCAAAATCGATGAAGAACTTGACTTCCTCTACTCTAGATCTGACTAGGCTAAACTATAAACTAGAAGGCTATAAGGAACTAGAACTTGAAGCTCTAGATGACATGATCACCAAATGACTCGAGTTGAAATGAATTGAATGAATTAGGGTTTCCTAGGGGGGTCTGGCCCTGCTTATATAGCCCGGTGGGATGCACGACAGCCGTTTGATCAAACCGACTTCATGTAGGGCTGAGATTGATCCTCAAAGGCGGTACAGGAACATTTCAGAAGATGGGAGGTGGACCCCACAGGGGAGGTGCTGACCGCCCGGGTCGGTGGGGCCCGCCGGCCCCCCCTGGCGGCGGCCCCGCCTCCCCGCTTCCGGTGTCTTACGGATCCTTCTAGAGTAATTTGGCGTATTCTTGAGTTGCGGATAATTTTGTGGTGTAGATTTATAGTTATGCCCCTTTTTTGGTGTTTTCTAGATTAGTCCCTGGAAATTGGTAAATCACCAAAACTCGTGAAAATTGTTAGATAAAACCCTAGCCTTCTAAATATTGATGTATGTTTCATGCCTTTTGATATATAAAATGTTGACGCTATTCACCGTCAATATTATGCACAATTAAAATATGAAGTATTCTACAAGCGCACAGAATACCATTGTAGCATTTTACCGGAAATATTCCAAGTATCATTATTTATATTTTACCACCGGAAAACAATGGTTAAAGGTGTTTGATAGTTCTCCATCATGTATCTACTAACTAGTACACCAACTAGATCAAAGTAAGGGTAAGTGGTAAATGATAAGAGTTATGCACAATGTCACGCACAGAGGAGAATCCTATAATTTATGTATCGTCAAGCTAACTTAAGAGGACAATGAGAGAGTTCAAGGTTCCTATGTACTTCTCTATTACTTAGTTTTATTCTAGTTGACACTAGAATGTAACTAGTGCATGGATAAGTATAGCACACAAAATAACACTTCGAAGCAGTAGTACCTTTCCAACTCTCGAATAGATGAGAAAGTAGTTGGGGAAGGCTGCCAAAGAGCTCTACAAGACACCAACTCCGACGTGGTGGAATACAAAGGCCACATAGAGCTATCACCCCTATGGGCTGCCACAATTAATCGTAAAAATTGGGCGCAACCTCAGGTAACCTTAAGCTTGGACGAAAAACTCGAAACTCGCTAGCTCGCTCAACTCGCTCATTAATGGATCGGCTCAAGCTCGACTTGTTTTATAATGAACTAGCTCATTTTATAAAGAGCTAGCTCGATTTATAACGAGCCAGCTCGAGCTAGCTCATGAGCTACTCGTTAGCTTGAACGAGCCGTTCAATTCACCCTACTGTATTTTCAGGATCAGTTTATCCTACTGCTAATACCTTTTTACCCTTGCATTTTAAAAGTCAAACTTGATTGTTAAAGGTAAAAAATTCTAAGGACCTTTATTTGAAGAAAATCAGTGCTGTAATTTTAGCCAAATTTGATAAATATTGGAAAGAAAAGAAGAATATAACGAATTGTGGATAAATCGATGGATGGATTATATTCTCCTACGTTAAATTTATAAGTACATTATATTTGTTGCCTACATGCTTTTATAATCTCTTCATAATGTGTTTTTATGATTTGGCTCGTGAGCCAAACGAGCTAGCTCGAGCTGTTTAACGAGCCGAGCCGTGCTGCACTTCTAGCTCATTTGTATAACGAGCCGAGCCGAGCCAGAATGTTAACGAGCCGAGCTATAATGAGCCGAGCTAGCTCAATACCTAGGCCTAGGTAACCTATAGTCTAAACATCATGTCTACACTATCGATTACTACTCTTGCCACACGTAATAACTAAAGCACCTAATACAGGTGGAGATCCAATGCTAGTGTGATAACTAGACTAACCATACAAATAAGGCATAGAACTAAATAGAGAAGATAAATATACTAAAGCATAAGTCTTGCAAAGGTAACATACAGAGATATACCAGATCTCCAAGGCTCCACGAGAAGATCCAAAACGAAGTCTCTCAACCTAACTCTCAAGTTGTTAATCTATTATATTGAACAGTCTAGCCCTAATCTCCCTGATGTGTTGATCTCCATGAGAGTATGATCCTCAAAGGGACACCTCTCAAATGGATCCCAATGAATAATGAATTAGGGTTTCTGGGGAGTGCCTCCCCCCTAGGGTCTAGGGTTGCTTTTATAAGTCAGGTGATTAACGTGAGCCCTTAGATCAAACCGACATCAGCGGACGACTGAGATTCTTCCTCAAAGGCGGTGGAACCTGTGGGCCAAAGCGGGGCCAAAATGACCAAAATAGTGGACCGGCCAGTCCGGTGGTGGGCCGGTCGGTCTCCCCCTTGATAGGTGGGCCCCACCTTCCGCGGGGGTGGTTTCTGGTGTCTTCTAGATCCTTATTTTGCAGGTGCCGTTTGTAGATGCGATATCTTTTCATCCGAAACTCCTAATATGGCAAATAATATATCTGTTTCAATCATCTCGATGAGCCCATCGCAATGGTACACTCTAATCCATCATTTGATATGCTTTTATACTGTCATATTGGTTCACTTTGGTAGCCTTTCTCGAATGTACCTGCAGAAACATAGATTCACTAAAATTCGTGGAACTTATTAGATCAAAACCCTGTATCTATGCTTTGTGGTTCATTTCATATCAAGTTTTGTGATAATTGATGGTTTATAATTAACATTAATGACTATCAACAGATAGTACTAATCACATGACAATGGCGGTAAGCTCCGTCGGGTCGATCTATGATGAGACAACCGCGCACTGGGAGTGGACAGATGGTGGGAGTAGCTTGTACCCACCCTGCGGGCTTAACCGAATCACGGTGGCATAGGAAGATGGTGTACTGTGCTCTCAGGTGGCGCGTACCTGGTCAGGTCATAGAGAATCCGAGTGTTGAGTTGATATATGCAAGATTAAGTTCTACATATATCAAGTGGTTAGGAAGCCCTTGCTGGGCATATAAGCGATTTGAATCGTCGTTGCTCCGCGAGAATGGAGCTTTGATCCTCGCCCCATCATCGTAGTAAAAATGAAAGTGGATGGAAAGAAGGTTTGTAAATGATTAATGTTTGTGAAGTGTTAGATATAGACTAGGAACACTTAGAAGGTAGGAATAATAACTAATGAAGTTTAAAATGCTACAAGTAAGCTTTTCCATAAAAGTGTCCTTGAACTTGTAAGGCTTTACCTTTAATCCTATCAGCTAGAATTCCTGAGTCTTCACCTTTTTACTTATCGGGTAAGTCCTACGGAGTACTTTTGTACTCAGAGTTTGTTTAACCCTTGTTGCAGGTGAACAACATGAACACGTGTGCTTTGGCCCTTGTTGCATGAAGATTGTTGACATAACTGATGAGGAGTAGGTTGAATGAACCTTGAGCAGGGTCCTTTCGTTGCTTAGCTTATAAAGTTACTTAATGGTACTCCACTGGGTTGTAACAACTTAACTATATATGTTTTGTATAAGTTTGAAACAACTGGTGTAAATTATGGTTATGTAAGTCTTTCGCTACTCTATTGTATTTGAATAAAACTATTGCAATACTGCAATGTCTCTATGAGAAATCGATCTTGGTTGTTCGTGGTTCAATCGAGGTTTCACCTGATAGGACTTTGTAAGTTGTATGGTATATAAGCATAGCTGTCAGAGGTCTTTGGGACAATGACAGGTGCTTTTGAGCTATCTAATTTAGAAGGTTCTGCCACAGCTAGTATCAAAGTGATTCTTGCACAGATACTTGTAGTATTGCTTTGCGAAAACTTTAGAATGTTTTGGATCTAAAATCTTAAAATGATGCTTCGGTCTAAATTGCTTTTGCTCTACCTCAATTCTTTCTAGTAACATTTCTAGGTTCTTTTTGGAAAGTTTGTGGAGTATTATGCTTGATTTTCTTTTGCCCTATATTCTGAAAATACATATGTGTCACCTTTTAAAAGCTTTGTGCCTGATCCGTAGGTTTGATTATGCATCATGCTTAATTAACCTGTTGAAATTATATCCCTATTAAAGTGGTTTAGGTTAGGTAGAATCAATCCAATTATTGCTAACCCTATATTTTTCCCAATATATTCTTACAATTCTATCTTTCCCTTCTACAGGATGGCTCGTACTAAGATCACTCCTCGCAAGAAAATTGGCCTGAAAGGAGTGCCTCGCCGTTAGATTGCTCCTCGCAATAATGATGCTGAAGGTGGACCTAGTGAGCCCAATCGTAAGTCCAAGTGCAAGGAGCAAATTGAGAAATTTTTTACCGAACTAGTTGTTGCGACGAAGGACAGGATGTTGGCTCTAGAGATTGGGAGGTTGCAAGGTGAGTTGGACCAGGCCATTGCACAGCGCAATGAAGCTTGGCATCATGAGGATGTTGCTCGAGAGCGTGTTCATGAGTTGGAGTTCTATGTGGGGGATTTGGAGCAGTACAACATGGAGCTACATGAGGAAGCTCATATGGTGCACAATCTGCACGATCTAGAGTTTGAGCGTCAGGCCACTGCTGAGGATCTAGGAGTTGTGGAGTCTCCCAGTGATGCTCCAAATGAGGTATATTGTGAGGATGAGGAAGGTTCCGAGGAGGAGGTTGATCAAGAGTTTGTTGCTAATAATGAGGATGATGTTTGAGATCCTCGAGAAGGGTGTTGTAACACAGTTATCTTTGTGTATCAGTGTAGTCAACCTAGGGAAGTCCTGCCTAAGAGCAGACCTGTATCATAAATAAGTGAACCCATGTGAATGTGTGTTTGTACTACCTTTCTAGTTCAATAAATGCATGTGAATAAAGTTTGGGCTTGTTTGTAGTAGATGCCCCATACTCGTGCTTCTGATATGGCTGGATCCTTGCAAAATGAAGGTGATGCTCCACATGCACCACTAGCTCTACCGACATTAGCCGAAGCAATTGCTACTCTTGTTAATGCCACTACTAAAAATACTCATTTGTCGAGGGAGATGGAGCAGAATCACCAGAATGCGCCACATGGCAATCATGGGCGTAATAATAGAAATGAGGTTTCCTATATCGATTTCACTAAATTGCGTCCACCGGTTTTCACCAAGGCCGAGGAACCACTAGAAGCTAATGAGTAGCTTCGAGTTATGGAGCAGAAGTTTGATCTGATTGACTGTCCTGATCGTCTGGGTTTGCAGTTCAACAGTTGAGGGGTCCTGCCTCGACATGGTGGGCAAATTTCATTGATAGACAGCCAGTAGGACAACAAGTTACCTGAGGTATGTTCACTGAAGCATTTCGTAAGCATTTCATTCCAGTGGGAGTTATGACTTCCAAGCTATAAGAATTTCTAGTTCTGAAACAGGGGTGGTTAGCCAAGAATACAAAGACATCAACAAGTTTAACCACTTAGCTCAATATGCTCTTGAGCATGTGGATACTGACCGCAAGAAGAAGGTCTGCTTTGTTAGGGGCCTAAATGGTAAGATTGCGACGCATCTAACTGCTAGTCCTAGTGCTACTTTCTATGAAGCAGTAGACATTGCAAGCTATGAAAAGTCAAAGTTGAAGCATAAGGCCGAGAAGAAGCGCATCTTTTCCCGGAGCTTCGGTGGTGTTAAGAAGCTAGGGAGTCATTTTCCACCCCGTCCACCATAATCGCCAACCTTTTCACTCCCCACACCAAAGAATACCCAAATAAGCAATAGGTGCATGTTCACCCTCACTACAGCCATCACATATCCACAACAGCCGAACACCTAGGGTGTTCAAAACCAAACTTTCCAAGCTCGACAAAATCTCCAAAACGCACCAAGCAATAGATATCCCTGCTATAACTGTGGCAAGACCGCGCATTTTGTTCGAGAGTGTCCTTACCCAAAGCAACATAATTCTAACTTCTAGAGGGGTTCTAGCAGCCAGCAGAGCAACAGAATTTGAATAAGGAGAATTATCATAATGCACAAAAGGACAATGCTGAGAAGAAGACCGGAAGTGTCTTCTATATCTAGGCCGATGATATTCCTTTTGGGCAACCAAAGTCTTGATGGGTATGTTTTCTGTTGTTGATCATCCTACACTTATGTTATTTGATCTCAAGCTAAACACATGCTCAAGTCTTGAGATCTAAATATTACCCTGATGGTGACATCTTGTCAATTGTTGAGAAGCCTGGTATCTCCTATTCATGGAGAAGTATTTTACGAGGGGTGCGAGCACTAAAGAATGTCTGGTATGGAGAGTTGGAGATGGTACTTAGATTAATATATGGATGGATCCCTAGATACCACAAGGTGTCACTAAAAGAGGGCATACAATCTTAAATAAGGTATCTAATCTGATTG
Source organism: Chrysopogon serrulatus (assembly GCA_015844335.1). Classification (NCBI taxonomy): domain Eukaryota; kingdom Viridiplantae; phylum Streptophyta; class Magnoliopsida; order Poales; family Poaceae; genus Chrysopogon; species Chrysopogon serrulatus. The sequence continues at coordinate 884,176 of JADLZL010005706.1, read as the reverse complement.
ACCCAACATCTGGTGAATGGAATGTTTCTTTGATAAATGAAATTTTCTAGGAGGAGGATGTGAAACAAATTTTGGACATCCCTTTAAAATTTGGCATGGAGGACAGCTTGGCGTGGCACTTTGACTCAAAAGGGAGTTTCTCTGTGAATCTGCATACTAAGTTTTGACGGATAGAAAAGATCTTTCAAGAAGAAGATAGGTGGATGAATCCAATACGAAACCTGATATCTCCCCATGTTTAAATGGAAGCAGATCTGGAAGTTTAAATGTCACCAAAGGTAAAACATTTTTTTTTTTTGGAGATTTACACATAATAGTCTCCCCTTACGTTTGAACATTCAGCACCGGGGAATGGATATTGACACACGGTGCCCGCCTATTGCCGTTTAAATGATTATGGGGTGTTAGATTGATCTCCTCAGTCCCCAGAGGCCCAACGGCCATGGGCCTTGATCGCGCCCTGATCGGGGCGTCCCAGTCCAACAATTGGCTGGTGGGCCCCCCGCGCTGCATCAAGCATATAAAAAGGAAGGGGTGGGGCCCCGGGCGCTTATCACGAGGTTCACCTGTGAGCCGCCGCCTCCCACCCCACATCACTATTCCGATCTAGAGTGAGAGCGCAGAGCAGCGGGGGAATCCCTCACCGGCGTCCCCGCCTCGCCACCACGTCGTCACCACCTCCCCCGGAGTGTTCCGGGCCGGAGCCATCCTCGACGTCCGTGGCCCCTTCCCCTCGCCGGCCGTCGCCGACATCGCCATGGCCGGAGACGGATCGGCTGCTACTTCCTTCCTGCACGCGAAGGTAACCCTCTTCTCTAACCCCGGATCAAGATGTATTCTCTCGAAAAAGATCAAGACATCCCTACTTTTGTTTCTATGCCTAGATCGATCCTAGAACTTAACATTGGTATCGCCTTATGCTAGCGCATAGATCCATCGGGATTAGAATTTAGAAGGAGTTAAATCGAGTTTTCATCACGAATTTAAACTGCAATTCCTAACCCTAGCACCAGAAATTCGGATCGGGGGGGGGGTGTGACTCACCTCTCTCGCCCGATCCACCTCCACCCGCGCGGCAACAGAGCCACGCCGTCGCACCCGCGACAGCGGCACAGGGGCAGGGGCCACCGCAACCGGTGGCCGCTCTACCACCCGCCACAATGCGGGCAGACCCGCCGCCCGCAGAGAAGGGCCGGCGTGCGCCGCCGACGCCGGGCGTGTCGGCACGCGTCCCTGCATTAAAAGTCTCGGCCGCCGCCGGGTAACTCCGGGACGCCGGTGCCTCGCGTGCGTGTGCGTCTTGGCGAATCGGGCACCACCGTGGAACCGCTTCGGCGCGCGCTCATTCTACAGCGAAGCGCCGGGGCGAAGTGGACCCATGGGGCGCCGCCCGCACGCCTCCGCGATCTTCAAGGCCGCCGCCGTGCGCTGGTCGGTGAAGACCGCCGCCGCCGTTTTGCTTGCGGTGGAGAAAGAGGAGGAAGAGGAGGAAAAGAAATGGCTAGGGTTAGGGCGAACGGGCAGCCGATCGGGCGTTTTGTTCCGCCGAAATGAAGGACGACCGTCCGACGGCTTCTACGGCTCAGATCGTCCACGACCGAGCTGATGGGCCGCATGAATTCGCCCATGCGGGCGACAAATACAGCGGCCGAAAGCCACCGGGCCGAAACGTTTGCCCTCGGCCCAAAACAAACAAAGACATTTTTTATTTATTCAGAAGCATTTTCTTTTGATATTTGATAATTATGAATGGAATTTGAATCTCTTTTCAATTTTTGAACCAACGTGATAAATTGATTAGAGAAAAATGATTTAAAGATATGCTTCTGAATATAGAATTCATGTTTTCCGCTGCACGTAAAAATAGATGTTTTATTGTTTTGCCTTGTAATTTTAGATTCAACCCAACGGGAGAATTTATTTTTCAAGGCAATATGGATTTTATTAAATTCGAACCAACGGGAGAATTTGATACAGATTAATTCCAGAATTTATTTATAGATGATTTCATGTGTATTATGTCTAATTTCTGCCCAACGGTGATGTAGACTTAATACATAATGTATAGATAATTTTGTATATTATTTCTATTTCTGCCCAACGGTGATATAGATTTAATGCACAAAGTATTGTATGTTTTATTTTGACCAACGTTGGAATTAAGGCATGCAATGTTCTTATTATTGTTATATGTTCTCACTTAAATTGAAATAATTTCAGGAGGTTTCTCCATGATGATGTCCATCAAGGATATCCCGACACCGACCGGAGAAAACTACCCAGTGGAAGAAAAAGTTGGAGCTTTTCTTCATCATGGCCGGAGCAGATCGATCCTCTACGCTCCACGTCCCCACGAGCCTGTGGCCCCTGTTAGGGAGTCCGCAACCGCATGCTACTTGGCAAAGAAAAAGAGCAGCCCATGTGGTCAGCAAAAGGACATATGAAAGTGAGCTCTCCAAGTGGGAATCAGCTAACAAGAAAGCTACGGCAGTGATCCAGAACACAATTGATCCTGCTATTGCTAGCTCACTTGGAGAATCACCCTCTGTCATGGAGTACCTTGAGAAAATAAAGGGTCAGTTTACTGGCTCTTCAAAGACTTATGCTACACAGCTAATTCAGCAAATTTGTACTCGAAAAGGTACACAAAGTGGGCCTCGGAACACACATAAACCGCATGGTTGAGATGAACAATAAGCTTAAGCCTATGGACTTAGATTTCAAGGAAAGCCAAGTTGTCCATTTGGTTTTTGCTTCATTGCCAAAAGAGTTTGAGGCATTCGTTGTCAACTACAATATGAACCCGGAAGGGTGGAATATTGACAAGACTTTGGCAATGTTGGTTCAAGAAGAACAGAGGATCAAGGCTTTACATGGTGGTTCCATTAACTATGTGAACCCCAAGAAAAGGCATCCACAGAATCAGGGAAATCCCTCTCCATCGAAGGGTGATCCCAAAGGAAAGGGAAAAGCTCCAGCTCGCCAGCAGCATAAGCCTAAAGAAGGCCAATTTGTTGTTGACAAGGATCAGTGCCTGTACTGCAAAGAAAGAGGACACTACAAAAGTAACTGTCCAGACTACTTAAAGAGCATCATGAAACAGAAAGGTGAGAACATTATTTCATTTATAGATGAAACCCTGTATACAGATTATAATAGAGATAATTGGTATGGGGGACATTGTTTTCTCAAATGCAAGTTTGTCAAGAAATGTTGGAGAGCAATTAACCTGAAGGATATTCGTTTGTGCTTGGTTCAGCTGAACTCAGCACTTAGCTTGTTGCTTTCAAAAATTTTTCTTTGGACGATGACAGAAAATCTCATGTGGTTAGTATTCTATGAGCATGGTGGGATGCACGAAATAAGGCAAATGCAGCGGATAATATGCTTTCCACTGAGGAGATAATCTTCAAAGCCCAAGCCTTGAGATCTGATAGAAGTTTGTATGTACAAGAAAAGATTAGGAAACTCAATATGAAACAGCTTGAACTCCACCGGTTGACATCCTGAAGATCAATTTTGGCCGGTGCGGGAAGAATCAATGTGTTGAATGATGCCTTAAGTGCAGAGATCCTTGCCCTTGCAGCTCTAACTGCAGTGATTGATCAAGGCATGGCTCATTTTATCCTCAAAATAGACTCAACCATTTTGGTTCAGGCCCTTCAGTCTAGTGACTATAATTTCTCGGCTGCTGGTGTTCTTATTAGAGAAGCCATGTTTCTTATTTCTACGAATTTTATGCAAGTGGTTCATACAATCACGATCTTGTAATAACTGTGCACATGAACTTGCTCGTGTTGGCTTGAGTTGGGATTTGGATCAATCCCAAGTCTAGATTCATTGATTCCCACCTAGAGTTTGTATGTTCCTAGGTAGCTTAGGACTCCAGTGAACCTGTGACAAGGCAATAAATTTTGCTCTATCTTAAAAAAAACACATGTTTATATGCACATTTTTTGAGAGAGCCATGAGGTAGTATATTTTGGGGCGTTGCTTCTTTTTTTTTTTTTTTTTTTTTTTGGGGGGGAAAGAAAGTTGCTTGTTAAATTTCGAGGTGAAGATCTAACTAACGCACACGGTCGCACCAAACATCAGGTGCCTAGTCCTCGTCGCCCACCTCCCACTCCCAGTCCAGCTGCTCGTACGTTTTGCTGAATCTTGAAGCATCGTCAACCATGTCCAAACCAAAGTACTGCCATCCCAACGCAAAGCTGTTGGCACTCGAGAGGCCAAAAAGGCTAAAGAAAACACACCACACCACACAACTCGTCCCCCTCACTCAGAGTAGCTAGCCAGTGTGCTCGAGTCGATCTGGTGGTCTAGGAGCACGATGACGAGCCCCATGCACGCGCGCAAGGCCAAGCTCAAGACCCACCTCATCTCCGCCAAGGCGAAGCTCAAGCACAGCGTCACCCCGCGCCGCGTGATCCTGCTCGCTGCCGCCGCCACCTCCGCCTTCCTCCTCCTCTTCACCATCCGCACCCTCCACCTCGCCGCGCGCGGCGCCGCCAGAGCAGCAGGCGCCGGGGCCACCGCCACCGCTGCCGCTGCTGCCTCCACGCCACCCGCGATCTCCGCCGTCGCCCACCACGCTGACCACCAGCAGCAACAAGAGTGCGCCAGGGTGCCGGCGTCCGTCGCGGAGGCGCTGGTCCACTACGCGACGTCCAACGAGACGCCGCGGCAGACGGAGGCCGAGGCGGGGGCCGCCGCCCGCGTGCTGGCGCGACGCGCGCCGTGCGGGCTCCTGGTGTTCGGGCTGGGGCCCGACAGCGCGCTCTGGGCGGCGCTCAACCACGGCGGCCGCACGCTGTTCCTCGAGGCGGACGCCGAGCGGATCGCCTCCGCACGCGCCGCGCACCCTGCCGGCATCGACCTCCAGGCGCACCCCGTCGCGTTCCAGCAGGAGGCCACGGCGACGACGCCGCCGTCCGACGACGGCCTCCTGGCGCTCCGCAACTCCTCCGACTGCGCCGCCGCTGCCTCCCCGCCGAAACCTCTCAGCCCGGACCACCTCGAGCAGTCGCCGTGCGCGCTGGCGCCGCGCGGGCTGCCGGCGGCGTTCTACGAGGCGGAGTGGGACGTGATCGTGGTGGACGCGCCGGTGCCGGGCGCGATCTACACGGCCGCGGTGGCGGCGAGGGCGCGGCGCCCGGGGACGGGGAGACGGACGTGCTGGTCCACGGCGTGGATGGCGCGGCCGAGGAGAGCTTCACTAGGGCGTTCCTGTGCGAGGGGGGGTACCTCAAGGAGGAAGCTGGCAGGCTCCGGCACTTCTCCATTCCTAGCCACAGGGACAATGACGCCATGCCATTTTGCCCGTGAGATAATAGCCATTAATTTGCTAATGATGTAATAATTGGTATACGGGTACTATTACAGGGGTTATATTAGTGGACGAATAATTATTCATAGGTTTCATCGTAAGTTCATAATTTTCTTTTTTCTGTTTTGATGAAACTGCATTTGACGATGTGATTTGTGCATGCGTGATTTCGTATTTAGATTTTGCTTATCATTGGGGGAATGCGATCTGGAGTTATGAACTCCAGGATGACAAAATGAACATTCCATGAAAGCCTACTGTGTAGACGCCTTTTCTTTTGTGAACTCTATTGTTGTCATCATTTTAGTGTTTCCATTAATCGATTCACACTGTAAAGCTCCTTGGAATTGAATTCATTCTAATAATCATAATTTAGGCACATATTAATTAAGTTAATATAATTGTATATAGATTATATTTGTATATTGTTGTTGATTATACGAGAGTTGAGAGATATTTTGCATTTCTACCGTAGAGAAACGAGTTGAAAAGTGTTATAAGTTGCAAATTTGAAACATAGCATCGTGATCTATATAATCAAATTTGATCTCTCACCCTATGAATATGAGATAAGGTGAACTTTAAAAAGTGGTGAAATGTCAAATTTCAAGCCAAATAACCTAGTTTATTAAGTAGATTTTAGTTCCTTCAAATAAAAAGATCCAAATAGCCCCCTAAAATGAAAGGATCTGTGGCAAATATTAGGAAAAGATCTGGGATCGGTAGGGATAACTCTGCCTATTTGAAGTTGAACAAGCCAAAAACAAATTTTCACACAAGAAATCATTTTCACCATATAAGCACCACATCTGACATCTACGACAAGCATCAGCCCTCATTTTTCTATACAACTTTCTTCTCTAAGTACATGCAGATTTATTTTTTTCTTTTCCCACGGACAGATTGAGAATACATATAAATAAATATACACGACAGGACAGGATCACAACAGCTACTATCGGATGTTGTAACTAACGATTGAAAAAGAAGATATAACTTGTAAGGGAGGAAACTGTCTGACATAATGAGCCAATTAGTAAAGTCAGATATGCTGACATCTTTTGTTTACTCTTAATATAAATGGTTTCTTTGGAGAAATGCTGTAGAAATGTCTTGTGATGTCATAATAATGATTTCTCAACATTTTGTGGAACACGGAAATCAAAACCGTTACTGCTTGTATTGATTAGTTACCAGATGAGGGTTTGATTCATGGTAAAGATTTGTAGGACATGGAAGCTCAATTTAGCAGCCGAAATGGTAGCTCCAAGTTTCACCTCTTGTGGAGCTCAAAATCACACACAATGGAGTGTGCTAAAAGGAGCATTTGTCCTGTTACAGGCATAATAACTTATATGACATCATTTATGACTGCTGCACCAGAATATTGATTCCTGTGAAAGGCCTTTCTCTGCCAATTTTTCAAATGATCTAGAGGATCAGGTGCTGGGGCCCTGGGGCGTAAGCCTACCTGAGAGCACCACACCATCAGCCTCTCCAACAAGGCTACCAATGGTATCTGCTTCGAAGCTTCAGGGAAGAAAGACGCTGCACAGAGGGCACAACAATAAATGGGTGATGTTTCAGAAGCTGCTGGGCACAACCTGCAGTGGAACACCATGCCAATCCAGCTAATTGATCTCCCAAAATTCCAGGATTGAATCAACACAAAGGAAAGTTAATCGTTTGATATGGTTTCGAGCAGCATGAGTCGAAACATGGAAATACCAGTGCCAGTACGGTCAGCAGTTTATCCTCAGCATCCTGCTTCACAACTCTTTGCTCTTGTTGAATCGTGCTTTGCGCACTGCTTCTTGGATATTCTTTTCATGCTCCTTGAGCATCTGCTCCATGTTTCCTTTTGCTGTAATCATGGAACCTGAGTGCTGATATATTCTGCTTTTGTCCTTGTACCTCTGATCAGATAGAAGTATAGCCAACAAGTTGTTAATGGTAGACAAAGAAAAACACCAAAAATACTCTGACGTAATGTTAAAGCACCTAACTTGTTCCAATAGAAAAATAAGTCAATATGAGCAATGTCCAAGCAAACTCTATGGATCTCAGCTTATACAACAATTGCAAATTATTACATAAACAGGCATAATCGGTAGCATAGGATTCACATCATTGCAGAGCATAAACCTCTGTATCCACTGAATTCTGGAACCAACCAATCCCAAGAATTACAAAAAAGGAAATTTTATAGTCATGTCAACAGAGCAGAACAAAATACTTTGAGAAATACTCCTGCAAAGCATAATTGGTACCAACCACAATTCTTTCGTTGAGTACAACAGTATGTAAAATCAGTATTTATGAAATACTGTACTTACCACAACTGGGCCCTTGGATCCCAGGTTGCTGTTCTGAGAACCAAGTACTTTATTCCTTGCATCAGCAGATTCAGGTCTAATCATGGCAACCTTTGTTTTCTCGCTTGCGAAAAGGATTTCCATCTTCTGTTTCGACAGATTGCAATCCCCGTACACTCTCAGCTGCCTTTCTTTTCCTATTGAGACAAGAAGACAGAACATCAACATAACTAACAGTTCTTGATTGCAACCTCGCACCCTAAAGCCAATAAGAAAATATTAGGAAAACTGGTACCTCCTTGCTTCTTCCATTCGAATTCTAGTATCATACTCTTTACTTGGGGGACACTTTGGTAAGCTTGAGGGGATGCAAGCAAGTGGTTTTTTCCTGAAAAACTACAGATTTTGGATCCAGGCATTAGGCGGTGAATTAGAAAATCTCCAAAAGAATGCCTTTGAATATAAGATAGCTGATCAATTTTTATAGACCAAGACTAGGTTCTAAGAAACGACCTCTGAACTAGATAGAAAATCACAGAAAGAAACCACTGTAAATTTCCTCAAGCAACCAAAAGTTTCACAAGAAGCAAGTATTTGCAATTCATGTGATAACATGTTTCGACTGGTAATCAAGCACAGGGCAATTTCAGCTCAGTGATCAGGCACACTAGTTAGCATTAATTAATCTTTTAGGGGAAAAGTATTGACTAATTTGATTCATAAGGGTTTTTACTGCCTTTTTCTCTTCTTAATATGATGATACACAGCTCTCCTGCACATTCGAGAAAAAAATGATTCATCTTCATACTTTGAACTAGTTCCTAATTATCGAACTTTCACTATAGTGAGGCATATATAGAAAGGAAAATTTAATTCTTTATTACTGGGGAAGGAAGCATCTGGTTCAAAATTGTCAACTGAGCCTCATTGGTGGTGGAAGGATAATTCCAAATAGCAGTGTCCTTTTAAAGCCCTATTTGTTGCTCTACTGCAATCAAGGCCATAACTTTAAGTGCTTTTGTATTATTGATTTTTTGAACAAACAAAACTTCAGAAGCAGTAGCTTGTCATATTCCAAAACAACAAAAAAGTCAAAATAGTGACGAATAAAAGGTGTGAACTTACATCACTTTGGAGAGCCGCAGCAGCTGTTCCACGAGCATCTGGTTGTAGCGCAAGCAAGTTATTGAGAAGAACTACAGCTGACTGTGGAAAATCTTTAAATGTCTCAGCAATGCACCCACTATACTGGTGGCTGGGCTTGAACATCCCTGTTTGTGGTACTTCTAGTTTACTCCAATAGTCACCAGGAGGTGATCCACAGAGCTTGAAAATTTTGTGAAGTTGCTCCACCTACCATTACATTGTTTCATTGTTTGACGAAATCACAAGGTGAACTTGTGTAACCTAGTATACTGATATGTCCTACCCTGTATCATAAAAAAAGTAACAGTTGGCTGTACCTCAGTTCTTCCAGGCAAGATTGGCTTGCCAGCCAGAAGTTCTGCAAGAATGCACCCTGTACTCCACAAATCCACAGACGGGCCATACTTTGTGGCACCAAGAAGAAGTTCAGGTGGTCTGTACCACAGGGTTGCAACACGGCTTGTCAGTGGTTGCTGATTGTCAGGATCAAATGAGGTTGCTAGACCAAAGTCCGCAATCTTCAGAACACCATTGTGATCGATCAAGAGGTTGGAACTCTTTAGGTCCCGATGCAGGACCCCATTGCTGTGGCAATGATCAAGACCACTAAGTAATTGCTGAAATAAACATTTGACCTGGATTCATGTGAAAACATTTAAGTTCTATGTCCTTTTACAATTGAACCAGGATAGTAAGATAATCACCTGTGGCTCAGTAAACTTAAGGCCTGGAGTTGTAGCAAGACCAACAAGGTCATGTTCCATGTACTCAAATACGAGATACAGGCTTTGTGAAACAGAAGATGTTATGATCCCTTCCAACTTTATGATGTTTGGATGATTGAGTTTCCGTAGAATAAGAATCTCTTTAGCCATAAAGCGTACACTCTCAGGATTCACATTGACAAAACGCACCTTTTTAAGCGACAAACTTGTTAGTTTTAAGATCTCGGGCTTTGTAGACACTGCTATAAGTTCCTTGTCCAACCTGCAATTGGAAAGTTAATACTTACAATAAAAGGAGAACAGAAAAGGTTAGCTCCAAGAAGTAATAACATTGAAAACAACCAGATTAAGCGACTTGTATCACCATATTAACAACTTACCTTGTCTAATTTCTCAAATGAATCTGGTTGCCGAGGGAACCAACCTTCTACTGCTTCTGGTGCCACGTTTATGAGCCAATCTGGCCATCCAGGTTTTGCTTGTTCATCTAATGGCCTAGTCACATGGGGGACACCCATCTCCAACTTATTCCCGTATTTTCCCATAATGCCATTATGCCCACTGCTGATCCACATTTTTAGTCTATGGTGCATGCTTGATTTGCTATGGTGGCCAACAGCTGAAACTGATGTCTCTGCGCTGTGCAACTTATAACTAGGAGCAAAACCATTTTCTTCTGGCTGAGAAGTGAGCACTTCAGTACTTCCACCATTGGCACTTTCTACAGTTGCAGAATCATTACTAGTAGACGGATCATTACTAGTAGACGGTGTGAACAACCATTGCCAACATATGCATCGGGTGGTTTGGCTTCCTGAAGTTGTTTCATCATGTTTTTTAGAACACTTAGGACAAAGGTGACTTAGAAGCACATGTATGCCCTTCCACTTGACTGAATGCATCGGATTTGTATTAACCTTTGCAGCTGATTCTTGGCGAATATCTTCATTACCACCGATGTTAGTGCATGAAGCCAGGCACTCTTGATCCAAAGATAGCCTTGTGAAATTCTTATTCAAAGTTCCAAACTAGTAATTATGAAGTCTTTATGTGATTCTATAGAGTCCAGGCTGATGTTTCCTTGGAATTTCAGGGGAAACCCTAATTAAAATAAGCTCCAATCATAAATTAAATTTTAATTCAGAGAACTAACTAAAATTAGATGTATGGATTGAAAGTTGACAATGCCTGATGTCTGTCTGCTACCCACAAATTGTACAGTTCTATCTCCACAACCCAAAATTCAAATAAAGATTCTCACGAATTCAGGCAATAATGATGAATACAATTGAAGTTCTCCTCTGCAGCCAAGAAACACATAAATACAGGGTGTAGAAAACCCAAAACGAAACCAATTGATATCCGTAAGCATTAGACTGAAATTCCAAGCTAAACAGGCAATGAAGGGAAACGGGCTAACAGAGATAAAAGAAAAATGCAATTTCCTAACAAAACAATTTGGGTTTACCCGACAACTTGATTCCTTGCTCTTCTTTTCCTTTCAAGGAAATATATTAGCTGCAAAACTTCAACAATGCTCCCCACCTTCCCCTTTCTCCATTCTAATCCTCAAATGGAGGAGAGAAAGGTGGGAAAAGTAATATGCAAAACAGAAGCCGGATTGGAGTTAACCGCTCCATGGTATGTTTTCCTGTTTCAAGATTTCTGTATCATTTCCCCCTTTTCTAATCTAACAAAAAAAAAAGTAGAGAATTTCAAGAGCGAAAATAAATTATTATCATAAAAAAAGAGGGAAAATAAACCATCCGCACAGTAGTAAGAGCAAGCAGCGGAAAATGAGAGGAGGTGAGGGTTTCTCGAGTGCTAAATTTAGATTATGTCGCTATTTCTAGTTTTCTTCGTTCCTTTTACGGATATATAAGTCAAGCAAACTATCATCAAGCATTCTAGGAGGGCAAGACATTGGAATAAGAGCGTGGGGAAGCTCATTACCCAAGCCGTCCCCTCCACAGCATCTGCGTCGGATCTTGAGGTTACGAGCTCCATGGCGCTTCTTTACGGACAGGACTCCATGGATGAACACCCTCCGCTATGGCCGTCACTAATCCGCGACGGCGGCGATGATCTTCTTCACCGGCAGTGCAGCCATTGGATGTCGCTAGTGCGACAGGCCACTTGACGGTGAAGGTAATCTAAGCTGCAGCGGATCATCCTCCTCGTCCCTCCGGGAAGCTCCGGCCTCCGGCGACAGCTCGTCGTCTTCCCTGAGTGACCTCCGGTGGCTCATGGATGCAGGCGGCGGTGGCGACGCTTTGCTTTTCGTTGCGGCCCAAGTGCGGCTGTCACGGGCTCAGGGCACGCCACCGCCACGAGGTCAAAAAGGGCCGAGCTGGCACCGGACGAACACCGGGCCGTGCTGAGCCACAAGCCCACAACGTGAGGCACGATGAACGGCCCAACATGGCAAATAAAATGAGCTATCACTGGGCCGGCCAAACACGGAAAGGCTGGAAATTTTTTTTGGAAAATCTTGATTTGACCTCAACAACTTTTGCCAAAGTCTGATTTGTCCACATGAATTGAAAAACCCGGTTTTTTACCTACTCAACTTTTGAAAACATTTGAATCTGCTCCTTGGAGGCTTGGACAGTTCACAGTTGGCCAGTCTAAATGGCACCACGTAGTAACGACTAACGAGGGAGCTAAATCGAATTAAATTGAAAGTTGAAGAAACTAAGTAGACTTTATCAACAAAAAAAGTTATAGAAATAAATTTTAAAAAACATCCATGTATTTTCCTGTGTGCAATTAAAAATCTTGAAGTCTAATAAAAAAGATCAGCGTAGGATTCAACCAAACCAATCTTAACTATTGGAATTGCCAAAAAATGTGTTGACGTGAATTATGGTCAATGCGTAGGTAAGGACCTAGATCAATCAGTATAAGGGGGCCAAAGATCAATCTAGTTGATTTTTAGGTCGGTCAACCCCTATAGTGTGTTCACAGACGAACACTTCACTCGGTGTCTCTAGTGAGAGCATCTCCAAGGGAATTGGTATTTTAACTTGGCATTTGTTGTTATTTGCAAACTCCCAAAATAAAATACAAAGTATTAAAATAGACCAACTCCAAGGAATTTGGCAAATAGACTTGGCAATTTCCCAAAAGTGGACCCGGCCGGTAATTTTCTTCTTCGCGCGATTGCTCCCGAGCTTCGGGAAACTCACCAAGCTTCGACGCGTCGCAGAACAACCTCACCGGCACGCTCGGCGAGCTCCGGTCCCTCACGCAGCTCGTCTCGCTGCAGCTCTTCTTCAACGGCTTCACCGGCGAGGTGCCGCCGGAGTTCGGCGAGTTCAAGGAGCTCGTCTACCTGTCGCTCTACAGCAACAACCTCACCGGCGAGCTGCCGCGGAGCCTCGGCAGCTGGTCGCGGTTCAACTTCATCGACGTCTCCACCAACGCGCTCTCGGGGCCCATCCCGCCGGACATGTGCAAGCAGGGCACCATGCTGAAGCTGCTCATGCTCGAGAACAACTTCTCCGGCGGCATCCCGGCGACGTACGCTGGCTGCAGGACGCTGCTGAGGTTCCGTGTCAACAAGAACCTGCAGAGGTTGAATTCGCTCGACGTCTCCCGGAACGACCTCCGCGACGAGAACCTGATCGGCAGCGGCGGGTCCGGGAACGTGTACCGCGTGAAGCTGGGCAACGGCGCGGTGGTGGCGGTGAAGCACATCACGCGGAGGGCGGCGTTGTGCGGCGCTGGCGGCGGCGGCGAGCACGGCGCCGACGGGCGGCCATGCTTGGCGGCGGCGGCGGCGCGGGCGCGGCGATGACGGCGTCGGTGCGGTGCCGCGAAGTTCGACTTCGGAGGTGGGGACGCTGAGCGCGATCCAGGCCCGCGCGTTGGTGGAGAAGTTTCCACGCCGGGGAGTCCGACAGTTGGGCGCGATCGGGATATGCAAAACCCTGTGCGGCTTGGCATTTATGCCAATTCTCCTCCCTCATTTGCCAACTTGCCCAAAATGCAAAACACAAATGCAAAACCATTGGACCCCTCTTTTTCAGCCTTTTGCCAAATTCTAAAATGCAAAACCCATTTGCCAAGTCCCTTGGAGATGCTCTGAGGAGCGCGATATACAAGACACGTTAGTAGACGAGCCTTGTTAGGAGCACGATATGCAAGACATACCAATAAGATCTCTACGGCTTCGTCATCGTGCGGTAGAAACAAAAAATGCGTAGTGGATGGAAAAGAGAGGGTAAAATATGTAGTAGATGTGTTTTTGTCGATCGTGTAGTTGGATACCTCAATCAGCCACATATTTTATATGGAGTAGGAGTGGTTTTATCCTATTAGAAAACCAATAAGATTCTTATATTGTTTCAAAGAGTTTTTCTTAGATTGAGCCAAAATTGGTACCAGCCAATTCTAAAACCATCCTGAAGTTAATTTGAGTGTCAACACAACGAAACGTAAACATGAATTCTAGTGGAATCTTTAAACAATGAAAAGTAGGAATCCTAATGGCATCTGCAAATAGATAAAAACATGAATTCCAGTGTCATTTTTATTCAGTTTATCATCGATGTTACAGAGCACGATTCTTTATGACTCTAGTCACATCTCCTCAATTACTGACAAATGGGTATCACTCTTCAGACATCAGCCATGGTGACATGTTTGGACGGAGCTAGAGCAAGATCAAAGGACGTCAATGAGTGAGCCAGCGTGACTTGCATTTGTGCTCCTGCGTTGCATAGGTGGCTCTTGATAGGTACGACCTGCACAATTGTGTAACATAGGGCTCTGGATTCAGAGAAGTGCAGGGCAAGGAGACCTAAATCAACAGCGAACTATGAATCTCTGATAGGTAATTTTGAGGATAAGCCAAAATTGTAGATCACCTTGTTTGGGTTACTGAAAGAATTTTCATCCATCACATTGGTTGATGTGAGAACAGTGGCGGTCGATCTCAGCACATCAATGCCAGTTTCAAGTCCAGTTGTGGACACTGTGACTCCAACAGCATCAGATTCAAAGTTTACAATCTACAAAAGAGCATTCGAGATTATTACAAAGTCATAATCCTTCAGATATAGGTGAGGATGAAAGCAGGAAAAGCTGCTTGCCTTTAATCTTAGGAACGAACGATTCTCTGAATCCTGCCAGGTAATTGCAGACGCTGCTAGAGAATTCACAGAGCTGCCAGAACTGATTGTCGTTGGATGAACCATAGCACCACTAGACTCCCGGAAAATCTTCTGCATCCAGTAACTAGGAGTCCCATAATGCTGCCAGGTGTTGAAGACGATGACGTCTGGATTCCACCTGATTATTTTTTAAACACAATTAGTGAATGACAGATCTACAAGAGAAAAAAGAAACAACAATGAAAGCAGAAAGCCAATACTAACTTTTTCTCAATATCGTCATTTACGAATAGTGGAGCATGACAGGCCATCTCAACAACATCACTGCCAAGGAAAAAAAAAAAACCATTGTCAAGACAAAGAACAAATACAAGATCATCTTACCCTCACAATAAAAAAATAATTTTTCACTGGAACAAGAACAGGTCCAATTCCATCAGGTCAGGGAAATAGATGACTAGATACAACAAGATTCAGGTGTGGTCACTGAGCAACCCATATATTAAAATCTTATTAAGTACAGTATAGTATATTTGAAGATATATGCCACCTGTTCTTCTCCAGCCCAGTAAGGAAAGCAGCTTCTGCCAATGAAGCAAGAAGAGTTCCTCTACCTGCGTCAGTTTTCCAAACTGCATACTCGCTGACAAAAGCCTGCAGCAATATCATGTTTAGGAAGATATTTATCATATATCCATGATATGGGTTACACAAATAAGCAAGAAAAATAAAATAGACTAAGTTTCTAGTTGTTTCCACTTTCCAGACATGAAGTAACATCAAGCATGTAACATCAAACATCACTCCTTAAGATCAAAATAAACCAAATTTTAGTTGTTTTTAGTTTGTGGACATGAAAGTAATATTAAACATTGTAGTAACCTAATCACTAGTTAAGATTGTCATTTGTAGTTAGGGTTGCAAGCAGCAACCCGCAAAATTAAGCTTATATGCAGGTTCACGGACCAATGCACTTGTGTCCCAATATGTAATCCTGAATTTACCTAAATGTTATGGAGCAAAATTCTTTAAGTAACCCAAACAGAGTCACAAAGGGAGCACTATTACATCTCAATTGCTCCCAACAAGTGAAGAGGTTTTGAACCAAAAAATTGGGATTTACCTTGGGTCCACTGCAGGGTGACTTGTCAAATTTGCTCTCCATGGAAAATAGAGTCTTAGCATCGGCATAGACCTAAACAGAGGCATGTTTGGACTCTAAGAGAAGGCAAGTTGACCAAGACGATGAAGAATGGAACAATCACACAATACATAGTGGGAAATAAGACAAAAAAAAGATAGGGCAGAAAAAAATTTACGTGGTAGTCATATATATCAGCAGGATGATCAAGTAGCACAGATGAGCCATCGCAGTTCGAAATCAACTTAATGTCTGGATAGGCCTCTCTTATAGCATTGTAAAACTTGAGGTAATTACCTGTCCAATAGCAGTAGCGAATATCTTTTAGCTAAAAGTAGTCTGAATTTGTGTTTGGGAGTCACAATCAGTTTTTTTTTTTTTTTTTACTTTTTTCCAATATAGGAGAACTACAACCGATACTAGGAACTGTCGTTGAGACATGAGAATGTTAACCAAATATTGATTCTATGACCAACCTTATTAGTTTTGCCTTGGATTGGGAAAACCCCTCAAGACGTTATGAGTTGACAACTTGTCATTTTATATTTACATTGCAATATGTCCCTATTAGTTTTTTTTTCCTTTTGCAACTTTTAAATTTATAATTCTAGGGACACAAGTAGACATTACTATGACTAAAGATATATTGAGAATGTTTTACATAAAAAACATAAATAAAGGAAGCAACAGAGGGGGCATTTACTACTCTCTCTATCCTGAAATATAAAGTAACCTAAAAACTCTAGAATAGATTATGCGGTAATTAAAATGACACATTGAACCCTCCCTTAACTATAGAGAGACTTTGTACTTAACATTTTGAGCCTGATGGTAAACCGTAATGGCAGGTACACATGTGATTAGGACTTTGGAGCAGTTAATTCATCTAGAATACCTTACAATTTGCAACAAATTTTGAGTGCTTCGATACCTTATATTTCAGGGTGGAAGGAGTATATGCTGATTTGAGAAAATAACAATGATTTAATTAAAAGTTGGTATCCAAATACAATTTAGTTATTTAATAAGTACAACTAGTAAGCACTTGCAACTCAACAAATAGTAGAATCTTCTTAAATATGATATAACATCTCCATTTTCTTATGTTTATAGTCTTGTAGCATAAGAGCCTATATGGAACAGCTCTGTTTAATTTTAACTCCACTCCCACAAGTCTAAGCTAAATTTCCAGCTCCACTTACTCTAGCACCATGACAACATGAATCTAGAGGCCAAGTGCATATTGGTTTTAGCTCCTCAAGTGGTGCTATAGGGTAATTACTCAACACTAGTACGCCTTACACAAGTCCTCCCCATGCCACTTCATGTTCTATCCTGTCCTGCACACCCCTTCTATTGTCGTGCTTTTCTTTGTGTGATATGAGCACCGCCCAGGCCTGGAACCCTAGGCTCCATTCATCCTAACCCTTGTTACTACATATGGAGTTGGTTGCTACACTATGGATTTGGTGGAGTGGAGCTGAAATGTTCATGGAACAGTTGAGCCCAATCACAGAAAATATATTTCTAGCATAGAGAGAAGTTTAGTGGTCAATTATCTGTTACTTGCTTTTCTATGGATAGCATCACCCAACTATTACCTTCTCTGTAATTCAACTTATATTGTAGAATAGATGCATCAAAATGTACCCAATCAATTTACCTTTGTAAAACTTTCTCTCGCAATCTTCATTTCCGATTGCAACATACTTGACCAGAAATGGTTCAGGGTGACCCATTTTAGCTCTAACAGAGCCCCATGTTGAATTTGCACTGCCCCTAGCAAATTCTAGGCTGTCCAATATATCCTGTATAAAGATAAATATTCCAAAACACTAAAGCTTGGTAAATACAAAACATAAGAGAAAAGGAGCAAGCCCCCGTAACATGTATTCAGTAACACTTAAGATGGGAAGAGTTTTGGCATCAATGCAGACTAGTTCTATGTAGTTGTCTCATTATTAATCAGGGTTTTTAATTCCCATGTGTCATGAACATGTGTGTGTAAGGACTTTTTTTTTGAAATAAATGTGTGTGTAAAGACAAAAGAGTCCATATAATTTCATATGTACATGAGGCTCATAGCCCCTATATATATGTACAACAACTATCTACAGACAATACAATTTGCATTTTACCAACTCTAAACTCTTTCACCAAGAACCTCAACAGCAAGATATGAAACAACAAAACAATATCTGTTGTTCTGATGCATCATGGTAATGTGCATTTCGAATGCATTCAAGAAAAGTTTGCTCAGCAAAGAACTAGCGAAGTTGAGCCATACCTTCACGAAGGGGGCAATAGTAGCAGTATTAACCTCATCGTTGTAGCTGATTCCTGAGTTTTAAGATTCAACTTTGCATCAGCTTAAAAGAGTAACAGCGCCTAAGATCTGACAAACCTAAAAAGTATTACCATTGTTGAATACCCAGATTGGGGCAGCACCTATGTCCTCAGAAAGCTTTTGTACGGATTTCAAATGTAATAATTAGGTGATGATGAGGAAAAAAAAAAGAGAAAGTTTGAAGCAGTGTATAATAATCTTGTACCTGAAGAAATTCATAATATCCAAGACCATCGTCGGTCCAGTAATCCCAACAATCTCCGAAGTGTCCTGGCCTCTCTTCCCACGGACCAATGGATTGTCTCCATCTGAATGCATTTCTTAGCCAACCACCTTCCACAAAGCAACCCCCTACAATATTTGCGTGCCATGTGTGTAAATTGTTCCATAAATGTCTGAGCATATATGTAACAATACAACTATATGTCCAGTCATCAAGAACCCTCTGTCAAAACAAGCATACCAGGAAATCTTAAGAATCGTGGTTTCAAATCCAAAAGCATGGATACGAGTCCCTTACGAAAACCATGTCCCTGTACGTGTAGAGAAATTGGTTGTTAAATACTCAGATAAACCAACAAGAATGACTAATATATTAGAAAGAAAACAGAATTTGTTTCAAGGAAGATGAAGTAATAAATCCTAACATATTGATCACACAAAACAGATAACCCACTATGTTTATTCAGCAAAACAGGATATTCATCTAAAACATTATATGAAAACTTGACTCATCAAGCAATAAATAATTGAACTGGTTTCCATTGTCTATTCTTCCCTTGTTGTGAAGGGATATAAAGCTAAATGGTACTCCTTCCATTAAAAATTGTAAGAGCTTTTGTTATGCATCTAGATATAATTTATATCTAGATGCATAGCAAGAACTTTGTTTCTAGAAAAGCCATAATGACTTACAATTACAGGGAGGATTATTACTTGCACATCTAGGGAGTCGAAAAAAAGACTCTTGCAGACAAGCAGGCAACAAACCACCCTTGGGCCTTGGACATGAGCATGGTCACTGGTCCAAGATTTAATGGAATGTGACGAAAAGAGCATCCTACTTTCAAGACTGAAGCAAATCCTTTTTGTGTTACAGTGTACCATATTTTTTGTGCGAGGCAGAACTAGATGGCCACTGCTTTTACACTTCCTATTTGTTCTGGTTTATGTCTTTCAGTAAAAAAAGATCCAACAAAAAAGAATAATATACCTTGTATGTGTCTGCAGGCATAAGTGATACTTGGTCAAACCACACAACTCCTTTGTTCTTAGATGTTATTTGAAGCCTTGCGGTTCTATTAGTTCCTTTAGCAACCAACTTCTCTTCCACCTTTGTCCACTTGGACTTCCCTGCAACTCTGCAGAACTAATACTTTAAGAGAGCCTGAATAATCAAATATCCTCTTCTGGTCCAAACATAGTACTGAGAAAAAGATACCAACATTATGGTAACTGAAGCCAGATTTTGCAACCCATCAGAGCTTGTCAGTGAAACTGCCAAGCATGTAGTTTCTGGTGACTTAACGTACATAACTAGATTGTATGCCTTCCCATCTTCTATGTTCTGGAAGTACAGACATTAGCATTATTTTTGGTAACAAAAGGTATGAAATATAAACTCGAAATATACTGACTATTCGTGATAAAACCAAATAAAATATCAAAGCACTGAGGTGTTAGTAAGGGAAAACACTACCATGCCCCAGAATCCCGGGTTGTAAATGCCAACACCACCAGCTGGGCAGTCACTGCAGAGGACCTCCATCCTCAAAGCAACTATATTTAGACTGAAACATGACGAACGATCAGTCTCCACATAAATGGAGGAGTCGTCGCCGATGATGAGCCAGGGGTCAATGTTTGATGGAGTGTTAGGACCTCCTGCTTCAAAACCTGAAGCAATAAATCCAGAAGATGGTTATTATGTTCTCCAGATTATGCTCAAAATGTAATATAAGTTCATTGTGCAGCTATGCTCAGAATAATCATGGCATGCATCTAGCCTCTCTGAGTGGCTTCTGACAGTTCACTCCAATATGCAAAGTCCAGTCATGGATTCATGGATAATAGCTAGCTATGCAAGTTCAATAATGGATAGCTAAATAACCTCTGTTACTGACCAGTTCTGCCCATATTCCACCAGCTCCTCCATTTCCCATCTCCTGCAGTATAACCTGGCTAGTTATTACAAGAACACAGCTAGCGGATCATGTATACTTGGATTGATCCGATTATATATAAGCGATAAAACTTGGTGTATAACAAGAAATTAAATTACAGCATCACCTCAAAAAACACCCCAAGGAATGTATCAGGGATCTTCCGAGCAAGCTTTGGTGAGGCATCAACCTTGAGGGTTACCATCTGGGTTGAATTCAAGCCTGATGCTGCTAGACATTTGCTGGCTATGCAGACAAATAGGAGCAAGAAGTGGATGATGGTACGGGGGAGTCCTTCCTTGGAACCCATGCGCTTCGACTTGCGAAGTCTACTTCTGTCCATACGTCTACTGAATAAATATGGGAAGAACTGAAGCTGCTAGGAGATATGAGCAGAGTTTGGTGTACGATTGCAATTAAAGTAGTACTACAAGCTAAGTACTGAGTGAGACATGGCACCTCAAACTTGCCTGAACAACCAAGTAGGACTTCAACATCACAGGGCAAGTAGGGCAAGAGACATGGGCGTCTTTTTATAAGCTCCTCCCCATGAGGCAACACCGCAACAGTGCAACACCAAACTATCGCAGAAAGATATAAATAGGTGATTCGCCTCACAGTCACCTCTTGCATTTAAGTGAAGAAAAAAAGTCTACTCCAGGTCCTTTAACTTTCACGAAAGTCTACATGTCATCTCTGAACTCTAAAACCGGACAAAACACATCCATCAACTTTTAAAAACTGTTCATATTATGTCCTTTTCTATTTTTTATTTATTTTGACTGAAGTTGAATCTTTGAAAAATCGTAGTAAATCAAATTTAATTTTATTAGACTCCACATAAGTAGATTTACATAGTGAATATAGTATACTTTGGTACAAATTTTTTACTACTATAGTTTTACATATGTGTCTCTTTGTAATTAAAATAATTTTATAACTAAGTTATACATGATCCAGTGAGTATAAATTTTTTTACTACAATTCAAGCATATAATAATTAGCCCATCATAAAAGTTTCACTATAATTAGACTATAGAAACTGCAGCTATGAATTATTCCAATTAATTCCATACAAATTCATAGCTGCAGTTTCTATAGTCCAAATGTGTTGAAATATTTATGGTGGGCTAATTATTGTATGCTTGAATTGTAGTAAAAAATTTAAAGCTCTTGTATTTTTACCCCTGTTTTGTATGGAGTTTGTAATTTTGCCCCTATTTTTTAACTTTGTGAATTTACCCCTATGATTTTAAAACGAAGCATCAATTTGCCCATGTTCCGTTATCCTCTCCTAATAGTGTTAAATTTTTTGCACAAAAGGGCATAAATGCCCAAGTGATTTTGCCCTGGTTTGTTATACCTATTTGTGATTTTACCCCTCTTTTTGAGTTAGACATTTATATTATATGTTGACAAAAATGATTACATTCGGTCAATATTAAAAAATATTCAATTTTTTAGCACAATAGCAATATTTTGATGGCATTATGATGATAATACGAAGCGCATAAATGAATCATGGAGATAGACCTGGAAATGGATTAGCATCCGCATCCAATCAACCCAGTCCAAAAGGAACCAACTAAATTTGAGGAGCATCCAGTCCAAATCAATTGTCATGCAAAGAAAATTCAGTCCAGTCCGGTGCCACCTCAATCCAGCTCCAATTTAATTATCCAGACACTTCCATCAGACCACGAGTATGAACACTTTGGTGCATTGAGGAGCGAGAGTTTCCAGGAGGGCAGAGAAGCAAATCACCACCACACACCTGCGCAGCAGGCCACCGTCGACGCAGATGCTGCTGCAGTCACCACCGCAATAGCAGGACGAGGACCACGAAAAAGACGATGCGGCGAGCAACTGCCGCACAACGCCTCTACAGGATATCGGCATGGCGTGGGGCTCTTCGATTGTGCCCCTGCAGCCGACCGCCCAGAGGAAAGAGATGACCCGCAGCCGGGCGCCGCTGGGACCTGCGGGCAGACGCTGGGACCTGCAGGCGGACGCCGACGGTGAGCCACGGCAGGGCCCCGACGCCGCCGTCCGGCGCGCGCACGCCGACCCGCGGGTGGGCGGGACCGCGGCCTCCCCCCGCGCCCTGCCTTGGAGCCGCGGCCGGGGAGGCAGTCCCACGCCCTAGACCGGTGCCCTCCCCGTGCCTGGAGCCTGCAGTGGCGCCCTTCCCTCCACTCCTCTTCGGCGCTTCTACAGCCGCCGCCGAATGACCCGCGCCCGAGCCCGATGCGCGACGACGAACGTGTTTCAGTTTGGACGAGGAGATAACGATAAGGGGCACTATGGTCATTTGCGCTTTGTTTTTCAGATTTTGAATTTTTTTTAAATCATTTAATCCATGTCCAGCTGATAGAAGTTAGAAGCAGGGGCAAACGGACTTTTTCAATTCAAAATAATAGGGATAAAAATACAAAGTTAAAAAAGTAAGGGCAAAATCACAATTAGATTACTAGACAAAGGTAAGAACACAATTATCACAAATACATATAGTAATTGAATTATGTATAACTTAGTTATAAATTTATTTTAATTACAGTTTAGTAAAAAAACATTGTACTAAAGTATATTATATATATTATATATCTTCACTATGTACATTTACTCATGTGAAGTTCAACAAAATTAGGTTTTTTATTTTATGATTTTTTTATTTACTATGATTTTTTAAAAATTCAGTAAAATAAGTTAAAAAAAAGCAAACCCACTTTTACTATAGGCAAACTACTGTCGAAAATCACCAAGGGACATAATAGAATGGTTTTAAAAGTTTTTTGAATGAACTGGAGGGGTTTGCACCCCTATAGATAAGGTTTACAACAGGCAAAGAGATACAATTAGGAGACAAAGAAGGAAAAGAAAAAGATTAGAGACAAGACAGATCTAAACCGAGCTAAGGTAAATTTGCAATCCATTGTTCAAAATCTAACAGATATCTTCTTTTGATTCTCAGTAACAATACTGAGCCTCCTCTTTGAACAAGTTATGAACTGTCTGCATACTTGGATTTTCCCCGACGAAAAAATTCTCGTCATTCCTTATCTTCCAGATTGTCCAACACATCAGTACAATGATCTTCATGAAGAAGGGAACTTGGAGTTGGTCCTTGCAGCTTTGAAGGGATTGGAATGGGTTTAACTCCGGGTCAATTTGAACCCCAAGCCACGCCCAGCACTGGATTGAGAATTGGCAATCAAGAAACAAATGATGAAGTGTCTCTTCTGAGTTTGAGATGCAGAGGACACAATCCTGCTCTTCCAGATTCATGTTTTTCCTTCTAAGTAGGTTTCTAGTGCTTAGTCTATCCTTAAGAGCAACCAGAAGAAAATCTTATGTTTGTTCTGGCATGAGCATTTCCAAAGCCATTTATACGCTGGATTTATGTCTGAATGACCACTAAGGTGTACATAAGCCTTCTTGACTAAGAAGAGATCAGAATTCCAAATGTAAGTCCATGTGTCTGGTTCTTGCCTTAACTCAATGTTCTCTAAGATCTCTGCAAGCTGATTCATTTGCATGTGGGCTTCCTGAGATAAAGGTAAGTGGAACAAGCTGTGTATTGGTGTGTGATTAATGCCATACGCAAGGGAAATTTTCCCTTTCTTGGCAAAAGA
Source organism: Chrysopogon serrulatus (assembly GCA_015844335.1). NCBI lineage: Eukaryota > Viridiplantae > Streptophyta > Magnoliopsida > Poales > Poaceae > Chrysopogon > Chrysopogon serrulatus. The sequence continues at coordinate 860,265 of JADLZL010005706.1, read as the reverse complement.
GAATAATTCCAGGAATTTTTGGTTCATAACTTCCTGACTCCACAGATCACTCCATAAATGACAAGACTTTCCATTCTTAACTGAAACTTTTGCCAAACCTTTGAACTTATCCAATAGTTTTAAGATGTCTCTCCACCAAAAGGAGCTAGCTTTGGTGTCTCCTAGTAGCTTACCGTTTTCATAATATTTTTCCCAGATCAGAGAAACCCAAGGGATATCTTCTCTATTCAGAAACTTATGCAAATATTTGATAAGCAAAGCTTCATTCTGAGTTTTCAGATTAAGAACACCCAAACCACCTTCTTCTTTCGACCTGCAGATCATTGGCCACGCCGCTTTGGGCTTTGTTTGGCATTAATATCTCGCTCCCCTCCAAAGATAATGCTTTCTCAACTTGTCCACTTGGTCAATGATAGTCTGCTGTAAGAGAAAGGTACTCATGCGTAAAGACGGTAAAGCTGAAAAGATTGAATTTGTGACTTCCAGTCTACCAGCCTGATTAAGATAAATCGAAGTTGCAGCCAATCTTCTCTCACATCTGGAAACCATCGGGGAGAAGTCTATCACCCTAGGTTTAGTGAGACTCATAGGAAGTCCAAGGTAGGTGAATGGGAGCTGGCCCACTTGACAATTAAAAGATCTTGCCAAGTGCTAAAGTTTCTCCTGGTCGGTGTTAATGGGGAGCATGAGAGATTTAGAATAGTTGACCTTCAAAACAGTGGATTCTCCGAATGAGTGAAGAAGAGCTTTCAGTACCCAAAGCTGCTGCTCACAAGCTTCCATTATGATCAGAGTATCATCTGCGTATTGCACTATTGGGAAATCATCTGTATGTCTCAAAGGAATCAGCAGATTCAAACTCTAATATTTTTAGCCTTGTTAAGTATCGACTGAAGAAGATCAGCTGCTAAGACAAATAACAAAGCTGAAAGGGGGTCACCCTGTCTAACCCCTCTCCTACAATGAATGACTTTTTCAGGGACTCCATTCAGCAAGACTGAGGAAGTAGCTGAGTTTAAGATTGACTGAATCCATCCAATCCAATTCTACCCAAAATCTTTTGCTTTAAAATTTGGATTATTGCCTCATGCTCAATTTTATCAAATGCCTTTTCAAAATCCAGCTTCAAGATGATGAAATCCTTCTTTGATTTATGACAGATGTGAATATATTCTAGGGCCCAAGCTAGACAGTCCTAGATGGTTCTGGTTCTGACGAAACCATACTGGTTGACATGAACCAATCTTCTTATGCAGCTTTGGAGCTTATTTGCTAGGAGCTTGGTCAAGAGTTTTAAAGATGTGTTTAGCAAAGAAATGGGTCTGTAGTCCTGGACACTGGAAGGTCCATCCTTCTTAGGAATAAGCACAATGAATGAGCTGTTGATGCTTATGAGGCAGGCTTGTCCAGAGACTAACCCATCACATAGCCTATAAAAATCTTCTGCTACTATAGGCCAACACCCTTTTACAAACTCGTTGGTGAATCCATTAGAGCCAGGAGATTTATTGTTGGGCAACTCATTTACCAGCTTATCAATATCCTCTTTGGATATAGGATCCTGGAGAAAATCTAGCTCTGCAGCCGGCTGAATCAAGTCCTCAAGGTCAAAAAGCATATGACTGAATTCAGAAGTTCCTAGTCTTTCCTTAAAGTCAGTCCATAGAAGATGGGCTTTTGCTTCATGGCTTTGCACCAAGATACCTTGTTCATTTTGTAAAGTGGCAATTGAATTTTTTCTGTTTCTGATAGTGGCATGAGCATGAAAAAATCTTGTTCCTGCATCACCCTCCTTAACCCACCTTATTTTTCCTCTTTGTTTCCAATAGGCTCTTTGTTGCTTTAGTAGGGAAACTAGTCTCTCGGCAATTAAAGTCCTAAAATTCTATTCTAGAAGAGAAAGTTCTCTGAAGATCTCAATTGCCTCCAGAAAAGATAAGACCAATTCCAACTTTCCAATTGCCATTGACAGATTTGGCAAAGAAGCCTTCTAGGACCTTAAGTCTTCTCTTAGGTTCTTAAATTTTGCTGTTAGAGACTTGACTAGGTCTAATATGGGAACTTGAGTTTTCCAACCATTAACTGCTTGTGGGCACAGCATCGCTACTAGAACGCTAAGTTGTCATACCCAGTAATAACACCAAGAGGTGTGGTATTAAATCATGCCACCATTTAGAATATAGAAATAGTATCCGCAAGCGCATAGATCAAATACCATTGTAGCATTTTACCCAGTATTACCAGGTTGTCATTTATATTTTTTACCACTTTGGAAACAATGGCTAAAGACATTGATAATTCACCATCATGTATCTACTAACTAGTATACCAACTAGACCTAAGTAGGGGTAAGTGGTAAATGATAAGAGTTATGCATAATATCACACACAGGAGAAGAACCCTATAATATATAGTCACTAACTTGAGAGGACTAAGGGAGAGTTCAAGGTTCTTATGTACTTCTCTACTACTGGGTTCTATTCTAGCTGACACTAGAATGTAACTAATGCATGGGTAAGTATAGCACACACCATAGCACTTCTGGGGCAGCAGTACCTTTCCAACTCTCGAATAAGACTGGGAAGAAGGTAGTTGGGGAAGGCTGCCAAAAGCCCTACGAAACACCAATCCCGACATGGTGGAATACGAAGGCCACATAGAGCTGTCACCCCTATGGGCTACCACAACTAACCGTAAGAATTGGGCGCAACCTCGGGTAACCTATAGCCTAGACACCATGTCTACACTATCGATTACTACTCTAGCCACATATGATAACTAGAGCACCTAATACAAAGGAGATCCTATGCTAAGATGCAATAACTACACTAACCATACAAATAAGGCATAGAAGTAAATAGAGAAGATAAATATACTAAAGCATAAGTGTTGCAAAGATAAGATACAAAGATATACCAGACCTTCAAGGCTCCACGGAGATCCGAATGAAGCCTCTCAACCCTAGCTCTCAAGTAGCTAATCTATTACATTGAAGAGTCTAGCCCTAATCTCCCTGGTGTGTTGATCTCCATGAGAGTATGATCCTTTCAAGGGACGCCTCTCGAATGGATCCCAATGAATAATGAATTAGGGTTTCAGGGGATGCCTCCCCCCTGGGGTCTAGGGCTGCTTTTATAGGGAGGAGTGATTAACGTGAGCCCTTGGATCAAACCGACATCGGGCGGGCGGCCGAGATTCTTCCTCAAAGGCGGTGGATCCCGTGGGCGAAGATGGGCCAAAACGGCCAAAATGCCAAACCGACCGGTCCGGGGTGGGACCGCCGGTCTCCCCCCATGACAGTGGGTCCCACCTTCCGCGGGGTGGTTTCTTACGGTCTCTTCTAGATCCTTCCCCGCAGTGCCGCCTCAGTGCGATATCTTTTCGTCCGGGACTCCAAATATGGCAAATGATATGTCCGTTTCGATCGGCTCGACGAGCCCGTCACAATGGTGCATTCTAATCCATCATTTGAGGTACTTTTATACTGCCATATTGGTCAACTTTGATAGCTTTTTCAGTATGTACCTGTAGAAACATAGATTCACTAAAACTCGTGGAACTCGTTAGATCAAAATCCTATACCTATACTCTGTGGTTCATTTCATGTCAAGTTTGATGATAATTGATGGGTTATAATTGACATTAGTGACCGTCAACAAGTTCCCCCAAGCTTAACCTTTGCTAGTCCCTTAGCAAAGCTAAACTTAGAAATAGATATGGATGTTCGTAATTCTTAGAGCATTGTCGCAACCTCGATGTAACTCCTCAAAAGTATACCTGCATTCAGACAAAAGTTCTCCTCCAAGTTTAAGCAATAACCGAGCTGACTTTCAAACTTACTCATGTTACCTTTGACTATGGGGCTTATCAGCTCTTCCTTGGGCCTTGAGTACTTGATAGATAAAAAGATCCCACCCAAGCACTATGTCTCAAGCTCTTCGCTCAACTATCATTCTAGAGTTTTTTAGAGGTTATCAAATAAAACTCAGAGCTTCCCATGTATGACACTCTCAAGTCTCTCAATATATGTGGTATTTGTGGATTCTCACCAAAGCAGTGATGATGGTCGCCTTTCTTTTCATCCTATAGTTAAGGCTTATGTGGAGCTCATAGGTAAGGAGAAAATTGAAAGAGCAGACTTGCAATGCATGTGTTGTTAAGTCAAACAATGGATCCATGGAGAAACGAGTCATGCAATCGAATCAAGATGTATATGGGTGGATGGATATGGTGGAACCTAATTCTACTCAGCTCCTTGGATGCTTCTCTCTCCTTTCGAACAATGAAAACTGGCCAGAGGTTATGAGCTATCTTTTTCTTTTTCTCAGGGAGTTGAGCATCTACATACCCATTATTTTGCAATGGGACACTTGTCCATCTTTCTTTTCTTCTCCCCTTTTCTCTTATTATTATTTTTTTTAATTTTTAAATATCTTTTTGCATAGCTCATAGCATTCCTCTTGGCATTGATGGATGTGGAGAGATAACAACAGGAGCATGGAGCATTTATTGGGTGGCTAACCTAATGGAATATTTTTGGTGTTTTTTCCCAGTGTAGGAGAAAAACAATTTTTGGAATGGATGTAGGTGGAATGGCATGTGGTTGCGTCTACTCTAGTGTAGAGTAGTGCATATGGAGGTGGATCTTGATTCAAGAGCATGACAAATTTCCCACTAGGGTCACAAAGGTTGACAAAACTCAATGCAAGACAAGCAGCATATATGTGGAAGTTTAACTAGCCTATCTCATCATGTTTGGCTCGGTGGGAATGTAAGCTTTGTCATATAGGAACTCATCATGTTTTTATATTTTTTAAAAGATAAATCTCTAGAACTCTAGTGTCACTTAGAACAAGATAGATAGCAGCTTAGACTTTCTCAATCTTATCAATCAGGTACCCAGACTTAGTTCAAGCATATGCAACCCACAAGTTTCAGGCTCAGAGCAAATTTTGATGTTAAAACAATTAGAGCTAAAACTTTAGAAAACTTATATCTTAACTCTAGGCACTTCAAAGGTGTGGTAACAGAGCAGCTTATCATCATTTCAGATCATCTCAAGAGCTTCCTTTTTATTGACTCTATCTAGACAAACATTTTTATTTGGTTTTCTCATTTTTAAGACTCATACTATATAAGACTCAAAAGACTCTAAAAAGCATGGACCTTCATGTTCCCATATATTTTGTTTTCTTATGATACTATGGTGAACCTTCAAGTGCTCACATATTTTTGGTATTTTTTATTTTTATGACTGACTCAATAATCGCGTAGGTACACTTACCTGGGTACCTAGAGGATGCCTTCCCCCAAGCTGGTTGTTGTCGTGGTTGAGCATTGAAGCTAAGCAGCCCTCTTGATGGAGCTCATGCTTGCAAAAGCTGATGTAGCCAGAAACCTCAATCTCATCCAACAAAAAGTTGCTTCCTCCACACAGTGATTAGCTGTGTGTAGGAAAGGTGTACTTCGAGTGATGTAGATGATGATTCCTAGGTGGACTAGCTCTTAGAGTCATCCTGCAGCAAACATCTCACAAAACACCAAAACTCGTGGAACGGATTAGGATAAATAGTTAGTGGTTAGCCGTTTCGTGGACTGGTTGTTGTGAGAGGTTTTCAAAGGTTGTTACAGCTTCATACAAAGGCCGCAAGATGCTCAATAATTATTTTTGGATTTTTTTTATCGAACAGAAAGGAAATATGCATGCTACTTTTTATTTTATTTTGGGCCACCACAGTGAGTACTCCTTTAGCTTTTACACTAGAGGGGTTTCACATGGGGCTTTAAACTTTTAAATGCAAAATGGATGTATTATATATATTTTTTTCTTTTGTTGATGCAATGCTAGTGTAGAAAAGTAAACATGCTAAACAATAATTGATGCAATACAAGGAAGTAAATACGGATAACTACCGACCTACCTTTCGGTGAGGGTTCGGTGGTTTTAAGTCTACCGGACTTCTCCTTTATAGGTTTCTTGGATAAGTGCCTCGTTTGATGATGGAGATGAAGGACTGGATGATTATACTTTCTCGTGCCAAACTTATTAGGTTCTTGGACTTGATATTGGTTGGACAGGTTCATCCTCCTTGTTCATCCATCTTGTTCTTTTGAGGTTGATTCCTTTAGTGTTTCGTTGATCGAGGCTCCTCGTTGACAATATTCACCTTGATCTATTTTGCACCATCTGATCCAGGAGATGAGAACGCAGATGGTTGCATTTTCTTCTATCAACCTTTTTTTGATCTTCACTGATTTTGGGTTGATGAGTTGATGTCTATTGGAGCTACAAAATAGAGTTTCTCCTTGATTTTCTTTGTCTTCTAATGGCGGGTGGAAAGTTTATTCTTCTTTGATGATGCACCAGCCATCTTGATGATCGAGAAAAGAACTCCATTTGTACTTGCATGAGAGCTTCATCTCCAATGACTTGTGGGTGTCATCCCCCATCCATGATTGTTCACAAACTTGGGAGACACCATCGACATACCACCATTGATGACTGAAGTTTATTGATATAGGGATGCACACTATGATGTAGTGGGATCTCGTTATCCTGGTCTTTGTTGTCGACATCCGGGTGTCTTCAAAGATGATGATGAGAGCAGGCATCAGTGTGGCCTATATAGGGAAAATTGCATCCTGCTTATCATCGCCATCCTCACTTGAAGACATAGAGTAAGGGTCACTCCAATTCTATCTCAATGATCCATGTCATATGTTCCTTAACCAACCTCAAACTTGCCTTATGTTCCTTTGACTTGTATACAAACATGCTTGGGATGGTGAATGGCTTGAAGGCACTTTTGTCTTGCAGGGTGATTGGTCCACTATCATGGTGAAGTGTAGAAAGTGTTGAAGTGTTCTCACATCAATTTCTTTCATTCTTGGTTCTTTCTATACACTTGTTCTCCTTCCTTTTCGTTTCAAACCATGAACAGACATTTATTCTTTCTTTCCTGCAAAAATGTCAGTGGACACATACCCGAAGGATTGCAACAAATTTAAAACATGGGTTGTTGTCCATTTTCATCTACGCTAATAAAAAGATGGTTTCAGGATCACTTTTAGCTTAGATTTTGTTTATCATGTTTTTTTTGTTTGCTACATTCTTTCATGGCTCAAGGCAAAGGTAACTTTACAGTAAAAGATAAACTTTGATACTTACAGTTCTTCTATGAATGATGAGTTGTTCTTCTTTTGCGCAAAGCCATTGGACTTCATCACAAGCCTTGATTTATCTTTGATGTGAGTTCATCTCAGGACTTACCCAGCTTGTATTCGAGAGCTTCCTACAGGGGTTAGTCGGACAAAATAACCAGTATCTACTATACTATACTTTTTGGTTCAGAAGTCAAACTAGACACAAGTCTAATTTGATTTAGGAGAGCATTTTAACCTAAGCACCACGCTTAATTTAAAATGCCTTTGGAAGCAAGATCACAATATCTATGATTCAAACTAAGCACCATGCTTAATTTAAAAGATATATGAAGATGCTCCAAACCTAAGCATACTATAGCGCACAAAGGTAGCATGAGAGCATATAGAGATTTACTCAAATAGAGATGAAAGCATGATCATTTATGGTGAGAATATTTTTTTTATTTTTATGTAGAGATGCAAGTGATATGCATGTTTGCATGGAACTAAACATGCTGTGGATGTGATATGAGATGGAGTAAATGCATGGATTATTCAAAGTAAATTGCAAAGTGAAATGCAACAGATAACTACTCATCAAATTAAAGTCTATGAGCAAGACTTTCTCACCTTTCTTGATCATACTTACCATGACTCACAATGGACTCTGTGAGTAGTGTAGCATCTTTGTTCGTCACACATGATGAGATTTGAGTTCTTGTGACGATGATCTTTTTCTCCAATCTGCACATGGTTAGAATAATATATATGTTTATACATACCTGTGAGATGACAGGGTTCCATTGTTGATGGTTCATGAATGTTCAGGGCACCCCTGGATTCTTCGATATCTCCTTTGTATTGTTTGTGTGGAACTTCACCAAAAAGTTGAACAATTGGTTTCCCTGCTTATTCCACAACTCAACAAACACAGGGGGTAATCCTACTAAAGCTAGTGGCAAACTAGGTTAGCGAATATCAAGATCAATATCAAAATCTTTACGCCAATTGTTCCCCAACAACGGCGCCAAAAATGCTTATTGACACCTCTTAATGTTATCTCTAGCAACGACGCTAAAAATGCTTGTGGGCATAGCATCGCTACTAGAACGCTAAGTTGTCATACCCAGTAATAACACCAAGAGGTGTGGTATTAAATCATGCCACCATTTAGAATATAGAAATAGTATCCATAAGCGCATAGATCAAATACCATTGTAGCATTTTACCCAGAGTATTACCAGGTTGTCATTTATATTTTACCACTGGAAACAATGGCTAAAGACATTGATAATTCACCATCATGTATCTACTAACTAGTATACCAACTAGATCTAAGTAGGGGTAAGTGGTAAATGATAAGAGTTATGCATAATATCACACACGTAGGAGAAATCCTATAATATATAGTCACTAACTTGAGAGGACTAAGGGAGAGTTCAAGGTTCCTATGTACTTCTCTACTACTGGGTTCTATTCTAGCCGACACTAGAATGTAACTAATGCATGGGTAAGTATAGCACACACCATAGCACTTCAGGGCAGCAGTACCTTTCCAACTCTCGAATAAGACTGGGAAGAAGGTAGTTGGGGAAGGCTGCCAAAAGCCCTACGAAACACCAATCCCGACGTGGTGGAATACGAAGGCCACATAGAGCTGTCACCCCTATGGGCTACCACAACTAACCGTAAGAATTGGGCGCAACCTCAGGTAACCTATAGCCTAGACACCATGTCTACACTATCGATTACTACTCTAGCCACATATGATAATTAGAGTACCTAATACAGGCGGAGATCCTATGCTAAGATGCAATAACTACACTAACCATACAAATAAGGCATAGAAGTAAATAGAGAAGCTAAATATACTAAAGCATAAGTGTTGCAAAGATAAGATAAGATATACCAGACCTTCAAGGCTCCACGGCGAGATCCGGAACGAAGCCTCTCAACCCTAGCTCTCAAGTAGCTAATCTATTACATTGAAGAGTCTAGCCCTAATCTCCCTGGTGTGTTGATCTCCATGAGAGTATGATCCTTTCAAGGGACGCCTCTCGAATGGATCCCAATGAATAATGAATTAGGGTTTCAGGGGATGCCTCCCCCTAGGGTCTGGGGCTACTTTTATAGGGAGGAGCGATTAACGTGAGCCCTTGGATCAAACCGACATCGGCGGGCGGCTGAGATTCTTCCTCAAAGGCGGTGGATCCCGTGGGCCGAAGATGGGCCAAAACGGCCAAAATGCCAGACCGACCAGTCCGGGGGTGGGACCGGCCGGTCTCCCCCTGTGACAGGTGGGTCCCACCTTCCGCGGGGTGGTTTCTGGTCTCTTCTAGATCCTTCTGCCAAGCAGTGCCGCTTCAGTGCGATATCTTTTTTCGTCCGGGACTCCAAATATGGCAAATGATATGTCCGTTTCGATCGGCTCGACGAGCCCATCACAATGGTGCATTCTAATCCATCATTTGAGATACTTTTATACTGCCATATTGGTCAACTTTGATAGCTTTTTCAGTATGTACCTGTAGAAACATAGATTCACCAAAACTCGTGGAACTCGTTAGATTAAAATCCTATACCTATGCTCTGTGGTTCATTTCATGTCAAGTTTGATGATAATTGATGGGTTATAATTGACATTAGTGACCGTCAACAAGCCCCTTCTCTATTCCTGTCCTCAGGTCTTCTAATGAGATTGAAATCATCAACAATCAACCAGTTCATCTCACTAGGCATAATAATCTATCTGAACCATTGCAAGAAAGCTCTTTTGCCATTGGAAGTGTAGGGGGCATAAACTGTTGTTAACAGCCAAGTGTCATTACTTAACTTGGAGGTGAATTCAATTGATAAGACATATTCATTACTGAAGGAGAGCCCAAGAAAGCAGAGTTTTTCCAGGCCACTAGGATTCCCCCTGATGCGCCAACCGAAGGTCAGTACTCAAACGAATCGAAATCTCCTAGGCAAAATTTCCTCAAATATCCAACATCGAAACTTTCTCTTTTTGTCTCCTCGAGACAGATAATCTCACTTCTGCTTTCAACAATCTTGTCCCTAATGGAATTCCATTTGTGGGCAGAATTGAGACCTCTAACATTCCAACTCAGAATCTTCCAGGATTTAAAACTCATCATAAAATAGCTGCCAGTTCTAGGGGAAATTTTGACTGAAAGAGCAGTCAAATCAGGCTACCAAAGAGGAAAGCCAAATGCAAGTCACAGAAGAAAACATCTAAGCATCTATACACAAGATGCAGCCACAAGAAGATCTGGTGAGTTTCACCCAAATTCATTACAAACAGTTCCAAGCAAACCAGACAGGCCTGGTGCAAAAGAGAAAGGCAAAAGGCAGGAAGCTTCCTCCCAGATAGCACAGTTCTTGTCATCTTCTTCTTCATCCTACTCCTTGTTGTCATCCTTGGATGATTTGTTCTTCTTGCCCACTGGCTCAACCCTTCTTTTAGCTAGGAGGAGAAGTTAACGGATATGTTTTGTCCGGTTTTGAAGTTTAGAGATATGCAGACTTTTGTGAAAATTGAGGAATCTAAAGTAGACTTTATGATCACACTTCACACTTTCACAGCAAGCCATGGCCCACGAGCGAGTGTGAAGAGGCCATGCAGAAAATTACTGAGAATAACCGGGAGGAGTGTGGACCCATGTTTAGGAAAAGAAAATACTTTCAACTATAGAAAACAGTTTTCAGGTAGCGGTTGTGCCTTGCCCCTAGAAACATTTTTTTCCATTTCTAGAAATTAAAAATTGACCGTAAAATAATAAAGCAAGCGATTTTTTTTACACAAAATACACGTATGTGCATTTCTTAAAATTCTAACCCATGACCAAGCATAGGATGAATATCTAGGCCACCCCAAGCGACGAATGAAAAGCTTTTCGACAACCAAAAGTTTTAGATTTCATCAAGACTGTAGCTTTGGTATAGGGGTGGGTCTCTCTATCTGCCATGGTTCCAAAATTAATAAAAATAAATTAGGAAATCAGAGAATATAAAAATATATATGTCTCTCATAATAAAATAAACGCCATCAAGAATAAAGTTTTATCGACAACTAAAGTAGACTTCATCCCACTTCACTTGAGACAGTTATGGTTTTTATGGCATCTATTTGTAGCTGCGGTTTACATTAACAACGGTTTCTTGAAAATAAATTCATTTTTTTAAATAAAAATATTTTTACGGGTAGTTGTTAAGACCAACCACTCCTAATATTCGATTTAAAGGGACGGCCACAATTACAATCACTTTGTTTATTATATATGATGCATAAAAAGAAATGAAACAGTATAAAATAGGAGATGCTAATATGAATGTACTCCGAACTACAACTTTGTATATGATAGTATAAAAGGATATCAAACAGTGCAAAATAGGAGGTACCAATAGGAATGTACTCAGAACAACAAAAACGATAATGATGGTACCAACATAGATGGGCCAGACATGGATTTCATTTTTATTATTTAATTATATTTGGTTAAGGGTGAAATTGCAATTTCATTATCTTCAATAAGGCGTAAAAATGGAATTTCCTGACCCATCATCATCCTGGTCCTCACACTTCTCGCGACAACTGCTTCCCTGTTTGCCAAAGATATAACAGCTTCGCGGCAGCAAAGGCGACTGTGACGGTGACCCAACCACCGCGATGCTCGCCGCCTGCTCGTTTCCGTAGCGTGCTCGTCGCGGTGGCGCTCCTTCCCCAGGATAGGACGCACTGTGCGTCTCGCCGAACTTGATGTCCACACCACACGCTGCAGCAGCTGTTGCGACGACGTGCCGCTGCCATCACTAGAGTGGGCTGCTACGGGGACAAGCCCATGCTGCTGACCTTGGTGAGTGTGGTAATGTTTGATCGCCATGCGTGCTGCTTGCATTGGATGCTAACCACGCTCATGTTCCCAAAGCTGATCCGCTCGGCCTTGGTGAACGTGGTGATGATGTTAGGTTGTCCATGTTGACACATGACGTCCTCACTCTCATCCACCTGTGGCCATAATGTTGTGGCTAGCCATCGCCTCATGCTAGCTCCCTGCCGGTGGAGTGCTTTGCACTCGTATTCACCCTAATCTATATGTGTTGGAGTGGATTAGAGTGAAACCTAAACTTTTTGCTATCACAATCCACTCTAACACATGTGGGTACGAGTACCTTCAAAGTTTGTTTGACTGCATGCACACAAATACACTAGCCTAAGGGGGTTAATACCGTCCATGTAGATTACTAGGAACAGCCATACTACATCCACTACTTCATCAAAAAGGATGGTAAACTTGCAAAGCGTCCATTCTGCTTGGGCGTGTTCATGTGCGCCAAAACTCCTCGATCGGCCCTGTGGGACGAGAAATCGTAAACCTCATGGATGGCATGGTACATTTGGGTGGCTCAAGTGATCTGCGGCGGAGATTGGAGTGAGGGGAAGTCGGTCACCGGCTTTTAAATCTGCATATTGATTAAATCCAAAGCGTAGGATACATAGATCCATTATTCATTATTCATTTTTATGAGGGTTAGGCCTTAGAGCTTGAGTGCCCTGGGGTTTAGGGTGCCCCTATAATCTTGAGCACTTGAGATCTTGGTGACCTTTTCGTGCTATCAACTCTCCAAGCTTGGAGTGGACAAGCGGAGTGCTGACTTGGTGTGCAGGAGACAAGGAAGCCTATTCCTTGGTGAATGCACACCAACGCGGATTTGGTACAACCGGTGGCATGTACCCACCTTGATCGGACGGTGAGTAGTAACCCAATGCGTGGAGATTGGTGTAGGGGAAACATGACAGAATAGTGGGTTTACAACTAATGAGTACAGCGTGGCGTCTACGTGGATGAGAGGGACAACGACTTCATGGCAGAGGTGGTTGGCGGGCAAATAAGTAGATGGATGATCATTGAATGTGCGTCAGAAGTGGCTTCGAGAGTATGCTGCTGGCTGGCTTCTCGACATATTCAACGCCGGAGGCGCCATCGTCGAGGAGTGCACCGTGAACGGCGCGACGGCGGCGGTGCTTAGGGTGCGCCGTGCGCGGGTGTGGCCGCTTCGTCGCATCCTACTCACGCGGGAGCTGGTGAGGTGCCTGCTGGACTCGGCGTTCGTGGAGTTCAGCTACGACACCGACACCGGCATCGTGCCCGTCGATCTGCCCCTGCCGGAGAAGAAGCTGTACCAATCGACGCGGCTGAGCCATTCTGAGGCGTAGGAGCATTGCCACTTGCGATTGTGCTGCCTCGTTGTACATGTTCTATAATGAGTTGTTATGGAAGAGTTCAGACTTCAGAGTATCATATCATATCATATATCATATATAAGATATTATAAGATATAGAACATGAGCCGCCATTTACTGCGCTACTGTAGCACTGTTGACAGGAACAGTGCTGGGCCACGGGCCTCGAGCACAGTACAGGGCCGTGATGAACAGTACCGGGGGAACAGTACCAGGCCGCGAGCACAGTGTTGGTTCGCGATAAACAGTACTAGGACACGACGAACAGTGCCGGGTCATGATGAACAGTACCAGATCACGATGAACAAACACCTGTTAACGTGCAGTGTTGAAAAAAAAAAAACCTTGCCCGTGCAAAGCATAGGCTCCCCTGCTAGTATATTCAAGTCTTCACCTGCGGGAGGATTGGCGGTCTCTCAGCGTGGCTCCGGCGGGACGATTTATTTGATAGCCACATGGCCCCATTCTGTGCTGGCAACCACGGCGTCGCTCCCACGCTATTCTTACCACGTGCGTCCTACACAGAGGGGCTCTCCGGCCGTGGGAATGAACTGGAGCTAGGGTTACCTCCCAAATTTTGATTTTTTTGAACATGAAGTTGCATGTTCACTGTGGAGCATTCATTTCCAACAAGTCCGTGTAAAAAATTAAGTGCGTCCAGGGTATAACAGCAAACAAGTGCAGAAATATAGGCATGAAGTTTAAGTCCATAGACTCAACACACAGGGCCAGAAATCAGAACTGACCAAGAGTGCCAAATGATTCAGGGTGTTGTACTTTCCAAATCACTACATGCTTCGTCATCATTTCAATGCTATAAACTGTAAACGTTTTCACAAGTGCTGATCAGAAAGGATCCAAGAAAAAAGTGGGGCAGATCGAACATCCTAGCACGAGTAAAAATTTCTCATGAGTGCTGTCACCATCGTCAAATGTTATCTAAGTTGGCACAACAAAACATGATTCCATAATTACAGGAGGTAACATTTGGCTTATAGCACACATTCAGTGTCACAGATCAAGGTTTCACAGATCAAGGTTGCATCGGCCTCCAGAAACTTGTGTGCTCCCATGAGCCTTTATTTGTGGTGCAGGTACACAACCGAGAATATGAAGAAAGCACCCATCTGCAACGAGGAAGAAATAAAGAAGTGATACATAGAGCTAATCCAAAACTTACACGGTTCACATTGTTGTCAGTCGAAATAGTTTTTAGGACATAAGGACTCATCATAAAAAATTGAAGATACACATCATCAGCAACATATTGCTTCCAGCTTGTTCCAGACCATTCATACATCTCAACAGATCATTCCTTGATGGGAAAATTTATATTAGCACACTTAACTTGTCACGGATCCACAGCAAGCACACATCAAGGCAAGAGAATTACCAGGTCATTATTAATGCAGTACATGCCTGGTTCATTGGTCTCCCCCAACCTGTGAATTTGAACATGACAAAGGTTGAACCATCCATTTTATTTGAAAAAACATCAATCCCCTTAAAAAATTACGATGGAAAAATAAGGAAATATAACCTTTAAATGCCCCCTCTCAAGGAAAACCCATTTGTTGTCTCTGTCACAAACTGCACATTTCAAGCTCTCTCATACCTGTACAGTAGCACAACATAAATAATTTCCAAAAATATGTAAAAAAAATAATAATAAGAGAGGTTATGTTCTGTTCCAGGATATGTGGAACTATAATTTGCAAACATCCAACAATCAGCAATATCAAACCTATGTTCTGTTCCAGGATATGTGGAATTATAATTTGAAAATGAATATGGGTGCCATCTGCAATAAGGAGCGTCTGTGATAATTCAACTATCTACTCATGAGCCAGGTAGAAAAACAAAGATTAAACTGCTTCAGTAATGGTAAGTGGAAAAGACCCTCGAAACCAACTGAGTGAACCAACGGACTTTTTTTGGGCTGAATTTTGAAATAAAGTCATGGCCAAGCCTGAGGGAGCAACAAGATGGAACTGAACTGGCATCTACGATAGTAGATTGAACTGATGTATTGCCAGCATGAACTCCAGTAAAACACGGAGGATTATTTGCGCATTCCTGAGGGTAGTAATGAAAGTTGCAAATAGTGGATGCGTATGGAAATAAGCCCCAGACATGATACAAATAAGGAGCCTGCAAGAACTAATAGTAATAGACGACAAAAGAGGAGAAAAAATGTACAAACCTCATTTGGGTAATCTGGAGAACCGATCGCAGGATAAAATGGGATGCAATTGACCACGTTTCGGCTCCTGTGGAGAATGGAATGGTATGCGAATCATGCAGTGGACAGAAAAAACTAAAATGTAGGTACGGCATGGTACAACTATTAGATACTGTCAGTGGCGAATCTAGGATAAATTATCGTTGGGGCCGGAATTACTCATAGTCTAAACTTATATATAGTAGTCTAGTAGCATAACACCGCGCATACAATATATAAAAATAGTAATATTGACAACATATCACAAAAATTATCCTATGTAATATGAAATTATATATCCTCCTATTTGTTGGATCATATGGAAACTAATCAAAATTTACCTCGCATTGTGAGACTCACATAGTTTGCTGTACTTCCATCTACTGAAGCGCCTGCATCTAGATTCTCAACATCATATTCTTGGCCCTCATTCCAAATTCTCATTATCACTAGTTGGTGGTAATTTCCTTTTTCAAGCATCATTGCAATGTACTTTGATTGCCAATCAAATTAGTCATCACAATTAAACGCTTAAGAAAAATTTGGAAGAGACCACACTTATATGAGTAGAAATCACTAATTTCCTTACCTGACATCTTGCTTGATACAACCAATGAAGAGGTGAAGAAAAAGATCTTTCTGTGAACGGAACCACTATGACTTGTTTGCTTCTCTGAAATCTGGATGTATCAAACGACTGGAAAAAGAAAACAGAAGAAATCTAAGACCTCAACAGGGGCAACGGGACGTGCAGTCATGTGGCCGGGTGTGTGTGGATGGATAGAAGTAAGAAATGCCGGATATATTTATTTAATACAAAAAATTTGCAAATTTGGGGATCAATTTGACATACCTTTTCTATCTTCGGATGCGTCAACAGGATGTACTAGTGGGGCGAGCCCGTGGCTGGAGTCCCCTCCATCGAGCTCGAGCGCCCATGGGGACAGGTCCACGGCCTCCGTCTCCCTCCACTTTCCTCGGCTCGTCTTCTTCCACGCATCGACCCCGATCCCCGCATCGGCCGCCTCCTTACAAGAGCCCAGGCGAGGCGCCGTCCGCAGCAACCCCGAGCAAGCAGCACCATCCCGGCGTGGAGGCGATGGCGGTCGAATCGACGTGGTGGCGATGGCGCTCTTCTTCCTCGTGACGCCTCTGCCTGCGAGCAAGGCAGCCCGCCTCCCAACAGCCAAGCAGCACCATCCACGGCACGTGTGTCCAACGCTCAGAGAACAGTGACCCAACAACTCCATTAAATGTATTGCATTAAATTGTCTGAAACATTTCAGTCCACATCAGCATACTACTCCGTGTTAAGCCTGTTTTAATTGCTCAATCGTAACTAGCAAATGGGGCCAGGGTACGAATCTCGATGCAGCATCGGACGGCTACAACCAGGGTGGGTACATGCCGCGGGTACTACCAAACTATTTTCGGAATGCACACCATGGTCATACTAAGAAGCTAACAAACAGAAGGTACACCGTACCGTGTAACTCAAAACACTAATATAAGCATGCATGGCACTAAAGTGCTCATGCATAGTTGGCCACTTCCCAGGCGAGAGGCGCAGAGCCCACAGCGCACGTTCTGATCAACCCCCGCCCCAATTAGGCCAAATTTTTAATTGAGCTTAATTACCGCGTACCTTCCGTTCACATCATCATGTCACGGATCACATATAGCCTGGAGGACGCACTCGCGCTGGCCCTCACATACAATCGCCGGAGAAGCCCGTGGATCTCACGCCGCCGCTGACTACAATGACGATGATGTGTTGAATCGCATTATCTTGCCCCACTCATATTCCCAGTCATGTTAACAGCTTTGACGCCGCCGCCGACGTCGACTACTCCCTAAGCCGAACTCAGTTTGGAAGAAATCCACGATGTTGTAACATAGTAGACCATAACAAACTGGCTCAAGTACCTGGGAGTGAAAATACCCTACATGTGTAACAAAGGTTCCAAGTAATAAATATCGGTAATCTCTTTCTTATCATAACGCATAAATAAATAAACAAATGCTCTTCACCAGGAATTTGGGAGACTTTCTTGTATACAATTTCATGAAGTCGTGGGATGGCGTAAAACTCCCACCGATCGACACTGTAAGCATATATATTATCTTCATATATTTCATACACTACATATAGAAAATTAATAACTTAACTTACTTATTGTTTGCCATGCAGCTGTCAACAATGCTAAGGACAGAATTCTTGGCCGACATTTTGATGAGGCATGCAAACGAATGTTTTAGCAACCTACCTGAATATCTTCGAGACATGATTAAGGCCTTAAGCACAATGTAACTTAGATGGTTACTATGAGAAATAACTATACTATTTATTGACATGATAAAGTGTCTCCAAATTGTATTCATAGTAAAAAACAATTAAAAATATAATAATTATTCATTGTTCTTATGTGCAACCCAAAGATAAAACCGTTGCGTTAGCACGGGCATTATACTAGTATATTAAGGTTTCCACCTTTGTTAATCAATTTAAAGAGGCCAGCTTTGTAAATCAATGATTAATAGAGGTGGACGTCTTATCTGTTGTAAATGATTAATAGAGGCAGGTGTTTGTTTGGAGGTCGCCTGACTATTTATAGTTGCAGTCACTAAATATGTCCACCTCTATTAATTAGAGAGACTGTCTCCTAATTTCTTTTCTTACATTGCATGGATCCAAGGAGGAAGTGTGCATGGTCGAGGAGGATGTCATCATGCATATGCATCCACCCATTCGCACCAGATCCTACCCCCTCCACACTGGATATGTCGTTGTAGAGGCTAGGGCGAGAGAGAAGTGTCAATGGGAGAGGGTATCGGCAGGGGAAGTAGCGTGTGTGGGGGAGAGAGAAGGCATCAGTAGACGGTAGGAGAGGAGAGAGACTCGTAGTATATGGTACAGTGGCTAGGAGATAAAAGAGAGATGTTGTAGGGTTATTTTATGGGTTAGAGCTCAATTTTTCCGAGACAAACTATACAAGGACCTACCTCGAAGAAGGCCCCTCTGTAAATTAGGCCATCAAACCGTGGCTATTGCCCCCTTTGAATATTTTTGGAGGCGGCTAAACAACAGCCTTCAACAAAAGGTGTATCCAACATTTATATTTGTCGTAGTTAGCATGAGTAAGCTGAAGTTACTACCATGGTAAAAAAAAAAAATATAATTCTATTTGTGTCCTTAGTCAAACTATTTCAATGTTTGTTGTTTCATTATGTTAGGAAGAAAATAGATTTATCATTTGTTTGTAAAATTAATAGGTAAATTAATTTTGGAATTCCACTGTACAATTTTCGTGCTAGCATTTGAGGTCCCAATTTGTCTATATAAATTAAAGGAAAAACAAAAGGCATGCATGTCACCTCACCTATGAGAATTCATGTTGAGCAGCACCCTGTTGTTATCTCAAGTGTAAACATGTCCTCTGCAGTGACGTGGTTGACGATTTTAGGTCCAAGTGTGCCAAACTTACTATTCCGAATAGTTCTCATGCCCTGTAGAACGATCATGAGTGTCATCCAGCTTGATTTCAGTGTTGAAGCTCTCTCATTTGTGTTCACATTGCCACGTTCCCCTGTAAATTTGTTTGTTTAAGCTCTCATTTATGTTCACACTGCCACGTTCCTCTGTAAATTTGTTTACCTTATTGATACTAACGAACAGTTAATGTACATGTTTCAGGTTTGTTACCTTGGTGGTTATTAATCCTCTTGGTGGTTAAATGTTTATGTTTATTAATCCTCTTCTGGGTGACGACAACTGAGAAGTATATTTTAGCATCTAGAGTGTGAGAGCACTAGAGGGCGACGCGTGTCATTACCCTACGCGCTTACATACATCAATCGAATATATACTCTTATTTTCGTATACCGCTCTCCCACTCACAGATTCCTGTTCCACAACAGTGCCTACTCACAAAGTCCTGTTCTGCCAACAGTCCATCCATCCCAACCGTCCGATCCACCATCTGACCGACGTTCCCGTACACGCGTCCACAGTCCAGAACTATTGCTCCTTATCCTTACGAAGTAGAGCGTCCCCATCCCTCCCCCACTGCGCTCCCGCGCACACGCAGCGCCGCCACCGCAGGCACGCCAACGACGGCACCCGCGTGATGGCCGTCCTCACCCCTCTCCCTCAGCCCCTCCACCCCTTCAGCAGCGTCAGCGCCAGATGGCGGCAGCGACGGCGGCAGCGGCAAACAAGGCGCGTCCTCAGCCCTCTCGCTACGCGCTCCCGTCAACAGATCCGCCGCCGCCACCACACTTGCAACGGCACCCGCCCCGTCCCCGTGCTGACCCCTCTCCCTCAGCGCCTCCACCTCTTCTCCGAAACAGCAGCAGCAGCGTTCTGACCCCTCTCCCTCAGCGCCTCCACCTCCTCCGAAACAGCACCAGCAGTGTCGGCGGCAGCAGCAGCGAGCGCGGTATCCGCGCCGCCCGCACCGCGCCGCACGCTCGCCAGCATCGTCGTTCCTCAGCACACCCCTGCGTTGCCCAGCCCCCACCCCCCCCAACCTGCAGACATCCTCCCTGCACTGCGGTAAGTGATTTCAGTTTGAGTTCATCGGCATTCAGGTGCACTTGCAGTTGCAGTTGTATAATTTCTGATCCGCTGAAATGACAAAACTTCAGGTTCCTTTTCGACCTTGCAATCCAATCCATACAATCTATCAGGCAACATAGAGAGAGATCAACCGAGGCTACAGGTAATTTATTCCCAAATTATGTCATTCCAAATTTATCTGAGGTGACCGTAGTAGTTTACTTTACCATCTTTCATTTGCTGCCAATTTTCATGAAAGTAAATATATGTACCATAAGCTATTATCATCTACTTTACCTGTCATGCCAAAACATTAGATTGCTCTGCCCTTACTGGCTTGCTTACCCAAAGACGTCACAATTTATTGAAACGACCCTTCATATAGTTCCAGCTGTTTTTAGAGATTCCACAAATGCAGCCGCTAAACATCCTTTGTCTAATTCAAATACATTATTTACACTCCAGCCACAATCTGCAGCTTCATTAACCCCGTTCTTTACATAACAGGAGCATCTTCATTCAAAATTCCAACACACTTGCATAGATATCTTATGTGCACCTCAAATTCTCATTTGAATTCTCACGCTACATTAATGCTGATGTGAACTACCAGTCATCTGTGCTTTTGATTTCGTTTACAAATTATCTCAACTTCTAACTGACATTACAAACACCAATCCATAATTCTGTCCACTCTTTTATGTTATACCTGACAATTAGTTTCTCCCCACTAACTGAATTTAATATTTTACAGGTCCAAACTATATGACATAACCAATTATTTCTGCGTTTGATCTCCCAAATATATTCAACGGTGAGCCGCTACCTGTAAACTTACCAAACATTTCCTTTGCTCATGATAAATAGAACACTAAACTTTGCATGTATAAGTCCATAGACACACTGGTCAAAAAAAAAAAAAAATATTTCTACAACAATTACCCAAACATGTCCATTTCACAGGAACTTTCCTTCTGTTTCATCTGTATAGATAAATACCTAAAGGACACTATGTTCCAACAAAGTTATTTTTTGCCTAATTCAAGCTCAATTGCTCATATATTTTTCCTTACCTATACACTATCTGCCTTATGCTTCTATTTAAGCTACCTTCGTGCCACATGCTGAACAGGCAAATATTTATGCACAGGTTTTTACATATAGTTGCGTATTTACACAAGAAATTTGTCCTTCATGTTGTGTCCCTGCTGTTGCTTAGTTGCCTTTTGCCCTCATAAACGACATATCTTCATGTACCTGATAAACAACCATTTGCTTTTGTTCCCACATTTTCTTGATGATCCGTTCCGTATTCAGTCACTAACTTCCTCCTGCTATTTGCAGGAGCTTCTTTCATATGCCGATTCAATTTCAGAAGGCTTGATAATTTTTACCTTACAATAGTCACAAATTACTACTGGTCAGCAGCTTCAACCCAGACCCACAGATCAGTTTGGCATGGTACAAGTAGCTCACATTTCCCAACAGATCAATTAGTCAGAAATCAAAAATTTATTGATAATGCTCCTCTGCTCACGCAGATCTTGGAAGAAGGAACAAAGATGCTACAGATCTTTCATCTTATTCATATCCCTCCTACAACATCAAACATGCGTCATAGCAGCACCTACTAAGACATCGAAGGCTAATACACATTGGAGATGCAAGCAGTCTGCTGTTTTCTTAGTTCGTAGGTAGTAGAGCTACACCAGTATGCCTTTATATGTGCTCCATGTGGCCTGCGCTTTCAGTTTCGCTTCATTTACAACACTCAAGTTTGGTGGTTTATTAGCTTCACATCTAATGTAACTGCCATAGGGAGATTCTCCCGATGGCTTCCCTACAAGCTTCTAACAATTTACAAATTTACGTGTCATCACCTGTCTGCTCAACCTCACAATATGTTAGTTCATTATTATTGTAGCCACCTAATTTATATTAACCTTTATGTTTCCAGCATTGGCTCATACCTTTCAACCCAAGCATCTGAGATGTTTGTCCACTGTTTCATGTACTAAATATTGGACGATACCTTTTTCCCCCACCTATTTTTTGTTTTTCCCTCCCCTATCGCGCGGGGTTTCCTGCTAGTAAAAAAAAAAAAAAGAAACAAAACATGTCATGCTCGCCTATAATAAGTTAAAATGTTGTGAGCAGCACATGTCTGAAGGTTCAGGCGTCAGCCCAAATCTCTGACTAAATCAGACAGCTAGACAGAAAGCTCTGCCTGATTGCACATTAACCTGCTGTTTCGCGGCACCCTTAAACTAGTGCTCATCCTTCTGTCCCTTCCTTAGTCGCCATTAGTAGTCCAGTGAATCAAGAACTCGACGGGGGAATCTGTTGCTATTATTATGTACAGTATATACGTCTTCAGTCTCTGAATGTGTGTCCCTTTCACGCACGAGCTCGGAAGCTTCTTCTGAGACTGAACGAGAAGTTTCTGACCTCATGTCTTGTAATACTTGCGTCAGCGTTTGGCCACATTGAAATTCAAAGGCCTGTGTATGCATAGAGAACAACTTGGATTTGCACCCACAAAGTTTCAGTTCGCCTTAGGCTTATGTGGGAAAAAATGGATTTGAATGTTTTGGACACCAATTTTATTTTTTTTTCTGTTTGTCGACTATTTTTCTGGCTGATTATTTTCGAGGGTTTCTTTTGCTGATGCATGCTGACGCCTAATCAATAACAATCAGTCTAGCTATCAGGCTTCACCCCTGAATGACACGCTTTTGTGGTAGCTAAGCATCCTATCATCATCTGATTTTTCATCATTACTACAAAAAGGGTAATTACCGCCGGTTGGGAACTGGCTATGATGGTAGATTATCACCACAGGTTCGTGCTACCATCTGGCAGTGAATATAATTTTTATAAATCCAAAAAATAGGCAAAAAATAGAAAAACTATTTAATCCCACGAAGGTCCCAACAGCCAGCCACACGTTATGTCACAAGCCAAAAGATTTTTCACACGAAAATGCTGAGATTCTATCCTGAGACTTGGGCTTTGTCCTGCATGTAGCTACTTCCCTTATGTCATTTGTGTCTGTAGGACATATTCATTCTTTTAGTATTTACTTCTCATAATTGTGAAATCAATATTTTGGATGCTAAACAGCTTGAGATAAAAAAAAGTCATCAACTACAAAGTTATTGTTCTAATCGAGATCTATAATAACCTTGATGTTGGCCATTTCGCTATCCGAGGTCGTTTGAACAATTTGAATTTCAAAGTGTGAGAACTTCAGCCATACTTTTGGGGCCTCGAATGATTTCAAATGAAAAGTCACCGCCTACAAAGTTGTAGTTCTCATTTAGATCTACAGCTTTGGTTCTAGTCAATTTTTTTTTAGATGCAGAGGGTCGTTTGTAAAATTTGAATTTCAAAATTTTAGAACTTTAGATACAAATTTGAAACCCTAAATTATTTTTAATAAAAAGTTTTCAACTACAACGTTAGACGTCATTTCCGACGTAAAAAACCTTGTCATGCCACTCCTGTTGGCGTGATGTCTTGTCGCGCCACCGTGAGTGGTGTGACAAGACTCAACATTTGAAAAATCATAACTCTTCGATACGATGTCGGATGAAGATGATTTTTATATAAAAATTGTAGCCCTCGATAAGATCTACAACTTTCTAGTTTTGAGTTTTTTCATTTGAAGACATTAAAATACTCAAAAAATTATATACTATTTCGCACGATAATAATCGTGTACAAAAAAGTTTGTCGCTTTAGAAAATTAATATCTTCTTTGCATGTTGTCCAATTGTGACAGAACCGCCCAATTTATACATGATTAAACATGAATATCCCGCAGATTACGATGGCACGCACATACTCTCACATGTATAAACCAGGTAGTCCGCCGAGAGTCACGAATGACCTCGGTAAGTCAACTTCACAACCAGGATCGTACTCGATTAAGCAAATACATATCATATACTCGGAGTTCGCAGCAGAAATGTTATTATCATAGTATAAAGAATAATGAGTAAAAGTTTAATTTCAAATCACTTTACAATAAAACAAAGTTTTGAATGATTACCAAATCGACGACTTAAGTGATATTGCTAGCTTAAATGACATCCTCCGATGAAGTACGTATGAGAAACATTACACAGGGTAGCCGTGCCCACTGGCTTTTAATCAACACCGTCCACAGACAAATTAAATCACCTGCAACAGGGTGGGATAAAACCCTGAGTACTCAATTGTACTCCGCAAGACTTACCCGTCAGGGAGAAGAAATAAAAGACACCAAGGGTAATGTTCGGCTATATATGTGGAGTTTAATGACTAGCATCATTTGCGGAAAAGCTTACTAATGAAATCCTTACTCAAGTTTTAGTAGCAGAATTAATATTGAGCTACTCAGAACAACATAAGCACATTTCTATATCATTCAATGTAAATCATAGAATTAATCATTCATAATGGGATATCAAATATAAACCTTCCATCATCATCCAGTGTTTCTTTTCTTACTACGTCTCTACGGTCAGGCATGAGTTTCTCACTATCCGGAAGAGACAGCGATTCGAATCGATTACACCACTGGGTAAAGCCCGTATCACACACCCGCACAAGTATGTACATCACCCGCGTGGATCACCGTTCACTCTATTCAAAAGATAGGATTGAACCGAGTCGCAAAACTAATGGTACTGCATCCTCACAAGTCATGCCCGTTTAGCCTGTAGCCCGTAGTCACGCAGGGTCTTGGATCAGTACCCTCTCCACTAGTTGCTCTCCTCCCAAAAATGCTAACGGTTCAATTTCTACCTCGAACGAGCTATTTGGTTTCACAGTCGAAACGAGTTATTCGGCTGTTATGTGAAGGTACGTTCAATCTCATACCTAGATCCAAAATACGGTACGGTCCTTAATCGACACAGACGGGAAATATATAGACATACAATACCTCCATGTCCTGTAGCCTCACCAACACCGAATCTCGTCCGGTCATCAATTATCATTCACCTCATGTTCCGGGATATCACACACACACACATATATATATATATATATATATATATATATATATATATATATATATATATATCCCGTAGTAACAAGTAATCATCCTATATCTCGCGGGAGATAGGAAATCACCCGACTTCTACCGGTCTAAGCATGGCTAAGCATTTAAGGAAAACGTCCTACATATAATAGTGGGATAATATCTGGAAATAGCTGTAGATCAAGGTAATCATGCAGCAACGGTTTCACCCAAATCCTATTTACTTAATGCATATTACACTAGACTTAAGGTGTAATAAAGCATTTATAAAACATGGAGAATAGGTTATGCTCCGGGGCTTGCCTGTGTTGCAGGGAAGGTTAGCGATTAGTCTTGACATCGGCATCTTCCATGGAAATATTTCGCTGGGGTTTGATCCTCCCGAATCTCCTCCAATGCTTGATCATCTCGGACCTTCTCCGAAACTTGACCAACGTGATTCTTCTCCTCTCACGTGCGCTACATGTAATGGAATGATGCGTGCTTAATGCTATGTGTGACATAATGCATGATGAAATGGTTTACTTGAATGATAATAAAGAAAAGCTACACAAGGTTCCATGTGTGCAATTCTCTTTCTTTGATGACAACACTATATTATTAAGTTTACTTTTTAACTTCTATTGAGTACGTGTATATCTCTTCTCCGGAAAACATATTATGATTACTTGCAAACCAACACATATTAGCTAAGTATAACCTATCATACTCATTATCATTAGCAAATCAAGTTGCCGAGAATCTTTTGGGTTTCATGATCCAAGGTTTACAATCAATCCGAAAGTCACATAAGTCATCACATGTGTAACCAAATCTTTACTCGCTAATCAAGTCAAGCATGAGCAAGCATGGACATGGGTCATGAATTACTATTGACATTACTACATATATGTACACTTATTCACTCAGGCCATCATAAAACAAGGATAATTTTACGAATTCACATGCATGCATGATTTAATGAAAACACTTAAGTTCCTTTCAGTTATTTAATCTACAGGTAGATTATGGGCATACTAACAAGTAAAACAATCCATCATTTCGCCAGAGAAAAGTAGGGTGAGTACCTTATGGATTTTAGTCAACTTATTAAAAGCAAGCAAGGTATATACTAATCCTTTACTTGATTTATTACTAGTTTACTAGTAACCATGTGATTAGGATGATTATTAAGCAACCTCATTCACTTACTAACATATTGTATAAAGTTACATGAAGATAAGCATTACAATGCCATGGGACAACAAAGTGGACATGTTCCATGGTCTTTAAACAAAAGTCTAAATACATACAACATTAAATTAATAACACTAGTTACTTCCACAAAATTGCTAATGGGAGGAAAAGGAAAAATACTGTGATATCCTTGGAAAATGAAGGTCAACTAATTGAAGGAAATGAAAAGTTATTAAAGCATGCCACTGAATACTATTCTACCCTATTTGGTCCTGATGAAAACCACAATATTCATATTGACCCAAGCTTATGGGAGGAGACTGAAAAAGTAAATGATGAAGATAATATTCAATTATGTGAGATCTTTTCTGAAACTGAGATTAAGAATGCCCTATTTTAAATGGAGAAAAATAAAGCTGCTGGCCCAGATAAAATACCAATTGAATTCTATCAAGTATGCTGGCCTATATTAAAGAATGATGTTGTTCAGCTCTTTGATGATTTCCACAAAGGAAATGTTGATATTAGTAGGATCAATTATGGGATTATCACTTTACTTCCAAAGTCAAGTGATGCCTCTAAAATCCAGCAATATAGGCCCATTTGTCTACTGAACTGCTTATATAAACTGATCACAAAAGTCCTTACTTTAAGGCTGGAGAAAGTAGCTGATAAGCTTATTCATCCATATCAAACCGCCTTCATGAAAGGGAGAAATATTATGAGTGGCATAATGGTGCTACATGAAATTCTACATGAAACAAAAAGGAGGAATCAAGTAGGAGTGATCTTAAAACTAGATTTTGAGAAGGCTTATGATAAAGTCAAGTGGACCTTCCTTTTTGAATGCCTCGCTGCCAGAGGTTTCTGTTCAAAATGGTGTAAATGGATTAAACAGGTGGTATCTGGTGGCACTGTGAGTGTCAAGTTGAATGATCTAATAGGTCCTTATATTAAGAGTGTTAGTGCATTCACCCCCCGGTGTGGGTTTTGGATAATTAATGACAATCAAATTAGTGACTAACATGTTCATCAAGTGATATCTACAGGTGTTAGTCCATTGGTGGATTTAAACGAAAAGAATTTGGTGATCGATAGCACCCTAAATTTTATGGAGAAACGATGGTTCGGCTCAAGCGATTTACTCTTGTTTATCTTGGTTTGAGTCGTAGGATATGCCGTACTATCAAGAGGGATACAAAAACCGACTAGCTAGATGGGGAACAAAAGTGCTCATGTCGATGCTTTAGTGTAGTTTGAGAGACACGGTTCACTTTCGCGCTCCGTAGAAGGTTTGTGTTGTTTCTGCAGGTTTGACCGAAGTCCCGGTCTCCCAAATGGAAGCTTCCGCTGGGACCGGAAGCCCCTGGCGGCGGCGGAAAGCCCTTCCTCGCGCGCGACGGCCGCCGGGCTTTTGGCCTAGCGGAAGTTCCGGTCCCCGACCGGAAGTTCCGCCTCAGAACGGAGGCTCCGGGCCGAGACCGGAAGCGATTCCTGCAACGCGCACGCACGCCTGCCCAGGAAGTTCCGGTCGGTGACCGGAAGTTCCGGTCGGCCCAAGTCTCGCCAGATCTCGGCCAACGGTCGAGATCCACCTTGGCCGAACTTCCGGTGGGGCTCCACCAGAACTTCCGGTAGGCCTTCGGAGGCCGAAGTATATATACTTTTCACCTCCGTTTCTAACAGGGGACGCCGGGCATTACACTCATTCACTTTGTTCACTCGACCTCCCCAAGCTTTGACTCGCCTACTCTCTCTCCCCCTTGCTTCCAAGCTTCAATCCTCGATTGTTTGAGCTAGGGTCTTGAGATTTGAGAGCGGGAGCATCGATCTTCGACTTGAGCACTTGATTTCCTCGTCTTGCCGGGTTGGTTTTGTGTTTATTACTCTTGGGTTCTTGGAACCCTAGCCGGCTAGGGCGTTCTTCGTGGTTGCCCGTGTTGATTTACTTGTGAGGGCACCCCGAAGTTTGTATCACCCTTCATCTTAGTGGATATCTCAAGTTTTCCTTTGTGGTTGCTTGAGTGAGGTGACCTAAGTGGTCGGGCCTTGGTGGCCACCTCAACAACGAGGACGTAGGCACTCCTTTGTGGGGAAGGCCGAACCTCGGGATAAATCGTGTGTCTCGTGTGCTTGTTGTGGTGGTAGCATCGACTACCCTTGCTATTGTGTTCTTTGCACTTTTTATTGCATATTTGGTTGTAGGAAGAAGAACTCTTTTCAAGAGGTGGTTCCCGAAGGTGTGGGAAATTGATTCCATCATAAACATCATCTAGAAGGGTGTGGTAACATGTGTAGTTGAAATCACAACTCATTTACTTTGATTACCTAGCTTTAGGACACCCGAAGTTCTAGTTGGTTTGTAATAGAAGTTTTGGTCTAATACCGAAACTTCTACTCCAAACCACCGGAACTTCCGGTGAGCATTTAACTTCCACAATTTGAGTTTGTAAATTTCAGGGTTCGAAAATACGCCTATTCACCCCCCCTCTAGGCCAATTAGGTCCTTTCAATTGGTATCAGAGCCGTGGTCCCTCGGATTGACGCTTCACCGCGTGAGGTGTTATATTGGTCAAGATGGATGCGGACACAATGAAGACACTAGTTGAGCAAATCACCGCTCAACTCGCCGAGAAGCTCCAAGTGCAGCAAAAGGAGCAATTAGACAAGATGCAAGAGCAACTTGACAAGATGAAGGAAGTACTAGACAAGAAAAGTGCCGAGTCAACAAATGAGGATGGTGACAAGACACCAAAAGCATATGCAAGAACCGGTTACGACTATGGGTCATCAAGCAAGGGAACCAATCCAAACATGCCAATAGTCAACCCCGGCAAGCCACCTCAATTTGATGGAGTGAGATATGTTGATTGGGCACATAGGATGAAGTTGCATCTTATTGCCGCAAGGTGTTGGGAAGTAGTTGAAGTTGGTGTGGATGTCCCTAAAGATCCTAGTGAGTGGACACCGGAAGATGCCGCGGACTTCCAACTCAATGCAACGGCAGCGACCTTGATCTTGCAATGTCTATCTCCTCAAGAAAACAACAAGGTCAATGGAATGGTTAGTGCCAAGCAAATTTGGGAGACATTGAGAGTATCATGTGAAGGAGATAAGAGTGTAAGAGTGGGAAACATTGAGCTTCTACAAGGAAAGATTGAAAACTTCTTCACATTGGAAGGAGAGACCACTCAAGAAATGTACAATAGATTCATGACCTTGGTAAATAGAATTAGAGCACTTGGAGACACAAGGTGGGATGACCATGCGGCCGCAAGGAAGATTTGTAGAGTTTACAGAGAAAAAAGAACAGCATGCTTGCTTCTTTCATTATGGAGAAGGACAACTATAGCACAATGACACCACAAGAAATGCTTGCCAAGCTATTGCATCATGAAGTGCTAGATGATGAAGCCAAAGAAGCAAAGAGACATAGAAAGAGTATTGCTCTCAAGGCATCACAAGATGAAGACACAAGTCATAGCAACAAGAGGCGTTGTGAGCGTGAAGATAGCAGTGATGATGATGATCTTGATGATGAGCAAGCATTACTAGTAAGGAACTTCAAGAAGTTTCTTAGAATGAAGAAAGACAAGATGAGAAGAAGTGGTGGAAGCAAGCCTTTCAAGAAGAGATTTTGCTATGAGTGTGGAGACATTGATCATTTTGTTGCGGATTGCCCAAACAAAGGCAAGAGGTCTAGATTCAACAAGCAAGGTGATAAGAAGTACAAGGACAAGAAGAGAGGTGAAGCACACATGGGTCAAGAGTGGCAATCGGATGATGATAGTGAAGATGACAATGGCAATGAGAAGAAAAGCGTGGCTGCAATTGCTATACAAGAGGCATCTTCTTCTTCAACGCTCATCACCGACAATGCTTCATCGACGTCTCTCTTCACCAACATATCTTCATCACCTTCGCTCTTCGCCAACCTCACCGACAACGACTATCACACTCCAACTTGTCTCATGGCAAAAGGAGATAAGGTGCCTCCTAACTCTCCTACTCATACATCTAGTGAATGTGATAGTGATGATGAGAATGATGAGAACTATGCTAGCAAAATCATTAAGAAATATGGTAAAAAAGGTAGCAACTAAAATCTTGAAGCTAATGTACACCATAGAAGAGCGTGAGTCATGCATTGAGTCGCAAGGGGAATTGCTCCTAGAGGAAAGGGAGAAGACCCAAGGACTTGAGGCATCTCTCACCATGGAAAAGGGAAAGGTTGAGAAGTTGAGCGTGGAGTTGTCCATGGTCAAGGATTCATATGAATGCTTGACCAAGGAACACTCTTCACTCAATGACTCTTTAGCTCCTCTAAAGCATGATCTTAGTTTGGCTCAAGAAAGCTTCGCAAGCTTAAAAGAGAAATATGATACTCTTGAGCTAAACTATGAAACTCTTTGGAGAAGCACCTCTACCGCCTCCAAAGAAACTAAAGCTTCAACTAGCAAGGGCTGTGAAAGATGCTTTAATGTTGATATAAATGCTTGTGCAACTAACCTTGTTGAGCTAGAGAAGAAAGACAAGGAGATTCAAAGGTTGAACTCTATTGTCAAAGTTGGTTGCAAGTGCAAAGAAAAAGCAACAAGCAAATGTGTACAAGGCATCAAGACACCCCATGATCAAGGATGGCATTGGCTACAATAGGTATGATGGTAAGGCCAATGGGAGGAACATGGTCAATGGGGTAGCTTGTGTGAAGTTCAACAAGAGTGTGCCACTTGTTGATCTTATCAACAAAGTGAACAATGCTAGCACACCTACAAGCACACAAGCAAACAACAAGAAGAGCAACAAGAACAAGCAAGTAGAGGTGCCCAAGCAACAAGTGCCCATCTCACGGAGCCACATTTGTGATTATATGTGTTGTTGGGATAAGGATGGCAAGATTGTGGTGAAGTATGTGGGTGCACTCAAGAAGAGGCAAATCTTGAGGAGTGTTTGGGTGCCCAAGCCTTTGTGACTAACCCCCTAGGTTCCATCTCGGGACCTAAAACAAAGGCTTGAACTTGTTTTGCAGGAATATTCCTCCTGTGGATCAAGTTGGGTGCTTGATAGTGGATGCACAAATCATATGACCGGAGAGAAGAATATGTTCACCTCCTTTCAACCAAATCAAACTTCATGTGAAAGGATTGTCTTTGGTGACAATAGCAAAGGAGATATCCTTGGTTTGGGTAAAATTGTTATCTCAAATGATAATTCTATTTCTAATGTTCTACTTGTGGATTCGTTGGGATACAATTTGTTGTCCGTCTCACAACTTTGTGAGATGGGATACAATTGTCTCTTTACGGATAAGGGTGTGGAAGTCTCTAGGAGGGCGGATTCCTCTATTGCTTTTTACGGGTCAACTAAAGGGCAAGCTTTATCTAGTTGATTTTGCAACTAGTAAAGTGGGGTCCGAGACTTGTTTAGTGGCAAAATCTAGCATGGGCTGGTTATGGCATCGCCGGCTAGCTCATGTTGGCATGAGGAACTTGGCCGACCTTCAAAGAGGTGGACACATCCTTGGACTAACAAATGTTTCTTTTTTTGAGAAAGATAGGATTTGCAAAGTGCATGTCAAGCCGGGAAAACAAGTTGGAGCTAAACATCCCGTCAAGAACATAGTGACAACTACAAGACCACTTGAGCTGCTCCACATGGACTTATTCGGACCCAATGCTTACATAAGCATTGGAGGTAACAAATATGGTTTTGTAATTGTTGATGATTATTCTCGTTTCACTTGGGTATTCTTTTTTGAGATAAAGGTGAAACCCAAGGGATCTTCAAGAAGTTTGCAAGGAGAGCTCAAAATGAGTTTGATGTGAAGATCAAGAAAGTGAGAAGTGACAATGGGACGGAGTTTAGGAACACCAACATTGAAGAATACCTTGATGATGAAGGCATCAAGCATGAGTTCTCGGTTCCATACACTCCGCAACAAAATGGTGTTGTGGAGAGGAAGAACCGAACACTCATTGAAGCCGCAAGAGCAATGTTGGATGAGTACAAGACTCCGGAGAAAGACTTTTGGGCGGAGGCCGTGAATACGGCATGTCATGCTATCAACCGCCTATATCTTCACAAGATAAGGAAGAAGACCGCCTACGAACTACTCACCGGTAACAAACCTAAGGTGGATTACTTTAGAGTTTTTGGATGCAAGTGTTTCATACTTAATAAGAAATCCAAAAGCTCTAAGTTTGCACCTAAGGTTGATGAAGGGTTCTTACTTGGTTATGGTACTAACGAACATGGATACCGTGTTTTTCAATAAGACCTCCTGGTCAAATTGAAATTGCGGTAGACGTGACTTTTGATGAAAGCGACGGCTCTCAAAAAGGAGCAAGTCAATGCTGAAATTGTAGGTAAAGAAGAACCATCTCATCAAGTGATAAAGAAGCTTGCAACCGGTGAGGTAAAGCCCGTTGAAGAAGATGATGATGAATCTCTGCAAATCAATCATGATCCTAGCTTACATCATGGGTCAAGCAATGCCCATGACAACACACCCACTTCAAGAAGGGATCATGGCTCAAGAACATATGCAAATCAAGATCCAACACAAGTGGAAGAAGATAACCAAGGAAACATTCAAGATAATCAAATCATTGATTCTCCAATACACCAAGACAATGATAGTGATGATGATGGGCCAATCCAAAGAAGAAGTCAAGTACCCCATCCAAGAGTGCATCATACTATTCAACGGGATCACCCCGTTGACAACATTCTTGGGAGTATTCAAAGAGGAGTCACTACAAGATCAAGATTGGCAACCTTTTGTGAGCACTTCTCTTTCGTGTCCCCAATAGAGCCCAAGAAAGTTGAAGAAGCACTTGAAGATGAAGATTGGATAATGGCAATGCAAGAGGAGTTGAACAACTTCACTCGAATGAAGTCCGGTCCTTGGTGGAAAGACCCAAGCAAAATGTGATTGGAACCAAATGGGTCTTTCGCAACAAACAAGATGAGCATGGCGTGGTCACAAGAAACAAGGCACGGTTGGTGGCTCAAGGATTCACTCAAGTGGAAGGATTGGATTTTGGGGAGACATATGCACCGGTGGCAAGGCTAGAATCGATTCGGATCTTGCTAGCTTTTCGCAGTTCATCATGACTTCAAGTTGTATCAAATGGATGTGAAGAGTGCATTCCTCAACGGCCCCCCTCCGAAGAAGTATATGTTGAGCAACCACCGGGTTTTGAAGATCCCAAGCATCCCGACTACGTCTACAAGCTTGATAAGGCGCTCTATGGGTTGAAACAAGCCCCTAGAGCTTGGTATGATTGTCTCAAGGACTTCCTACTCAAACAAGGGTTTGAGATTGGGAAGGCCGATCCTACTTTATTTACTCGCAAAGTCAATAATGATATTTTTGTGTGCCAAATATATGTCGATGACATTATATTTGGTAGTACTAATGTGGCTTTTTGTGAGGAGTTTAGTAGGATTATGACTCAAAGGTTTGAGATGTCTATGATGGGAGAGTTGACATACTTCCTCGGATTTCAAATCAAGCAACTCAAGGAAGGGACGTTCATAAGTCAAACCAAGTATACCTCCGATATGTTGAAGAAGTTTGACATGGACAAAGCCAAGCCCATCAAGACACCGATGCCGACAACCCGGACATCTCGACCTTGGAGAAGGCAAAGAAGGCCGTAGATCAAAAGGTATATCGCTCCATGATTGATCCCTGCTTTACCTTTGTGCATCTAGACCCGATATTATGCTTAGCGTGTGCATGTGTGCAAGATTTCAAGCTAATCCTAAAGAATGTCATCTTGTGGTCATTAAGAGAATTTTTCGGTATTTAGTCCACACTCCTAATCTTGGCTTGTGGTATCCTAAGGGCTCCACTTTCGATTTGCTTGGGTACTCCGATTCGGACTACGCCGGTTGCAAAGTAGATCGAAAAGAGTACTACTGGGACTTGCCAATTTATTGGTAGGTCTTTAGTGTCTTGGAGCTCTAAAAAACAAAATAGTGTTGCCTTGTCAACCTGCCGAAGCCGAGTATGTGGCGGCCGGCGCTTGTTGTGCCCAACTACTCGGATGAAGCGCACCCTTAAAGACTTTGGATGTGAGCTAACTAAGATTCCCCTTTGTGTGACAATGAGAGTGCCATTAAGTTGGCAAATAACCCAAGAAAACCACTCTCGCACAAAGCACATAGACATCCGCATTTTTTTTGAGAGACCACGAAGCCAAAGGAGATATCGCTTTGCACCATGTGAGCACCGATAATCAACTAGCCGATATCTTCACAAAGCCCTTAGATGAGTCAAGATTTTGTGCTTTGAGGAGTGAACTAAATATCATTGATTCTCGTAATGTGGCTTGATATCTTGTGCATAATTGATTGATATAGATTTGGTCAAAAGTTTATGAAAAGTTGTGTGATAATTTCAAAATCTATTTTCTACAACTCAAATGTGTCCATGGCTATGTATTGATTGAATGAAATCTGGACATATATGAGTTGGTTCGAGCATACCATGAAGTTCACCATGTAGTTAGCTGTTGATGGCTGTTTTCTGGTCCACCGGAAGTTCCGGTCCCTGCACCGGAAGTTCCGGTACCAGCGGAAGTCCCGCCAGCACACCGGAAGCCCTTCGGAGTACGCGACGCACCTTGGCAACTGTACCCACCGGAAGCTCCGGTTCCCCATCGGAACTTCCTGTCCGATCGGGTTTGACCGCAGTAAAAAAGTGGATCTCGGGTCGTTTTCAAGTCAAAGACCTTACCTTTTCAACCCTATCTCACCCGAAAGCACCGTAGAAGCGGCGGGCGGCTCCATCTTCTTCTTCCCCGATCTCCCTCCTCCTCCACTCCCTTCCAAATCCCTTTGGGGAGGAGCTTGCCCCGGCATTGGAGATCACTTTGGTGGAGTTGGTGGACGCCGGGAGGTTTTGGCACGTGCGGATTTGACCCCTTCTCTCTCCAAGGAACAAGGTACCGGGATTTCCTCTCGATCTCCCAATGTACTTGGTTTTGGGTTGATTCCTTGCACGTGCTAGCAATTATTTGTATATACATGCTGTTGGAATGTCCTTCATGCAATGCACGTGGTCGATCTCTCGTGGAGCACGTGTTTCTGTCGCACTAGGGTTCCACCGAAGTTCCGGTCCCCGACCGGAAGTTCCGATGGACCCTCGTGCGATGTGCACCCGTGGCTCTACTTGTCGATCCCTTTGTTGCATTCCACTACCATGTCTAAGACTTCCCCGTGCCGTGTTTTGTGTGTTGTGCAAATGACTCGCCGCACCAATCCGGGTCGCGGCGGCTCGTCCGGGCGCGCAATGTCTCTCGTCCTCCGAGTATGGGTGATGGAGAGGAGGATCGCCCTCGTGGCGCCGTGCCGCCGCGCCGTGGTGGTTCTCGCATGGTCGTCGTCTCGTCCGATGAAGATGAAGGTCCTATCGGTGTTCCCGATCGCACTTCTCGCACTCGTGCATGTCCATCTCTTGCTCACCATGAGATGGTTAATGATACAGAGGCTGCTAGCCAGATTGAGGTGGAGGGTCGTGCTATTGCTCCGGAATTTGTTCGGCGCTCACCTATCACCATTGGAGCAGCTACCATGAACCGGCTTCTTCCTCATCATGCACGTTTCGCTCCCAAGCCTCGCTTGCCGGTGACTCCCGCCGGAGTCAATCCCAGATGGCCGATCGACTACCGCAAGCAAGCAAGGGATGTCAAGAGGATGCGAAAGGAGAACCCTTTCAAATGGACAAAGTTTGAAGGTGTGGATCCTCGCTTTTGGTCACAGCCATAGTGATTATTATCACTATGTGTGCTTCAAGGCGGGGGAAACGGGCACTACACTTCCCATTGTGCCGCACAAAGCTCCCACTCTCAAGTCCCTCGAAGAGCACAAGAACCGTGACATTGACAAGTTGATTGCAAAGCTAGAGGAGTGGCGCATCTTGGGTCTCATGAACTTCAAGCACAACCGAACAAACGAGATCATTCTTCGCTTTTGGGCCACTCTCTACATTGATGAGACAAACAAGGTACTTCACCGGATGACGAGGGTTTACATTACCGTTGTGATTACCGTCGGGTTTTTCTCGTCTTCTTGGGCTCACTAGTGAAGATAGGGATGCACCTAGCTTGTATGAGCACTATATGCGTGGTGTTGGTCGAGCGGATTTCGTTGAAGCCGGTCTTTATCATGATCCCGCTCAAGCTAATGGCACCACTCACAACTTGAAGACCTATTTTTATGTGCTCAACAACTTGATTCGTGCCACCATTGATCCCAAGATTGGAGATGCCACCAAGTTGCAAAACCATGCTCCCCGCTATTCTTGTGTGTTTTGGTCTTGACAAGAGGTTTAGTGTGACCGATCTCCTTTGGAGGAATATTGAGGATGTCTCGACCGATCCACACAAGTCTTTGTCATATGCACCTTATCTCATGTATGTGATTGAGCAAGTGGTTGGATTCTCCTTCCACCATGATGTCATTCATAAGGCTTGGAAGGTGAAGAACATCCCGGCACCTACAGGCAAGGGCAAGGCTCCTATGGATAGTGTAGGTGGTGCTTTCTCCCCGAGGATGAGGACTTGGGTGGTGCTTGAGGCCGAGGAGGCTCCTCCCGTGGACCCTTCGGCGTGGTGCTACAGGTGGTGGTGAGAGTAGCCGTGGCCGTGGGCCGTGGTCGTGGTCGTGGTCGTGGTGATGCTACTCGCCATGCTCTTCAAATTTCTTCTCCTATTTCTCGCTACACTCGAAGAAGACCGATCAGCATCTTCGTCGCCTTGAGGAGAAGGCCGATCTCACTCCCGCATCTCCACTTCGAGATTTCCGGGACCCATATGCCGAGTTTGATGCTATGCATGATGGGCATGAGTTTGATGCAGTGTGATCAGCAGCAGCCAGCACCCTTCCCTTCCTTCACACGCTTATGATCCTTCTTTTGGTGGTGGGCTTCCCCGCCGGTTACACCATGGAGGACACCGAGCCGGGCGCCTCTTATCGGGACTTCTTTGGTGCGGTGATGACGCCACGAGGTCGTCTCTTTCTCGGTGCTCCTCGCTTTTTGGTGGTGGCGATCCCGAGAGCTGGTCCTTCCTCGACCCATGGCTTCTTTGGCGACGCCAGTAGTGCATGTTGCTTTGCCCCTTTTGCTTTCTCGAAGCCTACCCTTTTTGGCATTTGATGCCAAAGGGGGAGTGTTAGGCTTATTCATGATGTAATAGGGGTAGTTAAAATTTCGGTCTATAATAACTCTTATCTCGTGTGGTGAACTATGTGGTAGAACTTGAACTATTTGTGTGTGGTGGATGATTGTAGGTTAAAACTCTTTATGTTTATCATCATGTGATGTTTTTTATGTGATATTGTGATGGTGATTGTGGTCTTTAGAATGGTTATGTTGGTTAAGTCTTTTTCTTTCTACCATAACCATTCATATTCTTTCTCTTTACTCTTGTGATATATCTTGTCATATGCATCACGGTTTTATTGTCACACACACTCTTAGGCACCCCACGGATTGCAAAATTTAGGGGGAGCCTCTCTAGTGAATGCCATCTTGATTTCACTCAAGATTTTGAAATTCAAATCCAATGCATACACTTAGGGGGAGCTTGTCTTAAATTTTGGAATTCAAAAGCTCAAATTCTTTCTATCATATATAAGCCTAAGTTGGTTGTCATCAATTACCAAAAAGGGGGAGTTTGTTAGTGCATTCGCCCCCGGTGTGGGTTTTGGATAATTAATGACAATCAAATTAGCGACTAACATGTTCATCAAGTGATATCTACAGGTGTTAGTCCATTGGTGGATTTAAACGAAAGAATTTGGTGATCGATAGCACCCTAAATTTTATGGAGAAACGATGGTTCGGCTCAAGCGATTTACTCTTGTTTATCTTGGTTTGAGTCGTAGGATATGCCGTACTATCAAGAGGGATACAAAACTGACTAGCTAGATGGGGAACAAAAGTGCTCATGTCGATGCTTTAGTGTAGTTTGAGAGACACCGGTTCACTCGCGCGCTCGTAGAAGGTTTGTGTTGTTTCTGCAGGTTTGACCGGAAGTCCCGGTCTCCCAGCGGAGCTTCCGCTGGGACCGGAAGCCCCGGTCAGCGACCGGAAGCCCTTCCTCGCGCGCGACGGCTGCTGGGCTTTTGGCCTAGCGGAAGTTCCGGTCCCTGACCGGAAGTTCCGCCCGTAACGGAGGCTCCGGTCAGAGACCGGAAGCGATTCCTGCAACGCGACGCCTGCACCAGCTGCCCTGACCGGAAGTTCCGGTCAGTGACCGGAAGTTCCGGTCAGCCCGAGTCTCGCCAGATCTCAGCCAACGGTCAGATCCACCTTGACCGGAACTTCCGGTGGGGCTCCACCAGAACTTCCGGTAGGCCTTCGGAGGCCGAAGTATATATACTTTTCACCTCCGTTTCTAACAGGGACGCCAGGCATTACACTCATTCACTGTTCACTCGACCTCCCCAAGCTTTGACTCGCCTACTCTCTCTCTCCCTTTGCTTCCAAGCTTCAATCCTCGATTGTTTGAGCTAGGGTCTTGAGATTTGAGAGCGGGAGCATCGATCTTCGACTTGAGCACTTGATTTCCTCGTCTTGCCGGTTGGTTTTGTGTTTATTACTCTTGGGTTCTTGGAACCCTAGCCGGCTAGGCGTTCTTCGTGGTTGCCCGTGTTGATTTACTTGTGAGGGCACCCCGAAGTGTTTGTATCACCCTTCATCTTAGTGGATATCTCAAGTTTTCCTTTGTGGTTGCTTGAGTGAGGTGACCTAAGTGGTCGGGCCTTGGTGGCCACCTCAACAACGATGACGTAGGCACTCCTTTGTGGGGAAGGCCGAACCTCGGGATAAATCGTGTGTCCCGTGTGCTTGTTGTGGTGGTAGCATCGACTACCCTTGCTATTGTGTTCTTTGCACTTTTTATTGCATATTTGGTTGTAGGAAGAAGAACTCATTTCAAGAGGTGGTTCCCGAAGGTGTGGGAAATTGATTCCATCATAAACATCATCTAGAAGGGTGTGGTAACATGTGTAGTTGAAATCACAACTCATTTACTTTGATTACCTAGCTTTAGGACACCCGAAGTTCTAGTTGGTTTGTAATAGAAGTTTTGGTCTAATACCGAAACTTCTACTCCAAACCACCGGAACTTCCGGTGAGCATTTAACTTCCACAATTTGAGTTTGTAAATTTCAGGGTTCGAAAATACGCCTATTCACCCCCCCCTCTAGGCCAATTAGGTCCTTTCAAAGAGCTATAAGGGAGTGAGACAAGGTGACCCTCTGTCACCTATTCTTTTCAACTTTGTCGCTGATGGTTTAACAAGGATGATACTGAAAGCTCAATCCAATAAACTATTCACTGGTTTAATTGACCATATTGTGGAGAATGGAGTCACAGTTTTGCAATATGCTGACGACACTATCATATGTCTAAAGCATGACATTGAAGGAGCTAAGAATCTGAAAATCCTATTATATATGTACGAGCTCATGTCCGGGTTGAAAATTAATTTTCTGAAAAGCGAGATAATCATGATAAATGATGAAGGGAATTGGGCTGCTACCTATGCAGAAATCTTTAACTATCAAATTGGGAGATTCCCCATTAAGTATCTTGGGGTGCCCATTAGCCCAAGTAGGCTGCATATTATTGACTGGACCCCTTTGCTAGATAAGAACTCAAAAAGGCTAGATGTCTGGAAAGGGGGAACCATGTCAATAGCAGGGAGATCTACACTAATATGTTCTAGCCTGAACAACACACCCATGTACCAAATGTCTGTCTATTATCTTCCAAAGACCATTGTGAGTAAATTGGACAAAACTAGGAGGACATTCTTTTGGCAAGGAGGTGGTACTAAGAGAAAATATCATCTTGTCAAATGGACTGTTATTTGCAAAAGTAAAAAGAAGGGTGGTCTAGGGATTAAGGACATTAGGAAGCTAAATATTAGCTTGCTATGCAAATGGTGGTGGAAATTAGAGCATGAACATGGTCTATGGCAAGATATAATTCAGTTCAAATATCTCAAGAAGGAGTTTATCTGTACTGTGAAACACAGACAGAATGACTCACCTATATGGACTGACTTATTAAAAGTCAGGGATATATATCTGCAAGGGAGAAGTATGAAAGTAAGGAATGGGAAAAAAACTTCTTTCTGGATGGATAGCTGGGTGGCTGATAAACCCCTGGCTACATTATTTCCTGATTTGTTCAAGTTATGTGAACAACAGAAAATATCAGTTGACAAAATCAGTAATAGCTTGAATGGAATCACATTTTCTAGGTGGTTGGTAGACTCCTGGAAAAATGATTGGGATAAAATAACCATGACTGTCCAAAACTTCAGTTTCAGTGAGGATGATGATTGTGTTATCTGGAACTTTGGCTCCAAAAAAAGCTTTACTGTGAAATCAGTATATAATGCTCTCACAACTAATGAATCTGGACTTTATCACCATCTTATATGGAAAAGACGTATCCCAGCCAAGATAAAAATTTTCCTGTGGCTTATCACAAATAATGCCATCCTCACAAAAGACAACTTGCTGAAAAGACAGTGGTCAGGAGACCCCAATTGCTACTTCTGTCATCATGATGAGACGATTACACATCTCTTATTTCAGTGCAATATTGCTAAATCTGTGTGGGCTATGATGGCCAGAAGTATTGGCGCCACAAACATTCCAAGAAACTTTGAACAAAGCTGGGGGTGGGCTGCTAGATGGTTACCTAAGGCTAGTAAATTCCACGCTGTCGGTATCGCGGCAATCTGCTGGGCCATTTGGAAAGCTCGTAACAGAGCTTGTTTTGATGGGATGATTGTTAAGCACCCCAGCTCTATTGTATGTCATGCCTGTGCACTGATGTCATATTGGGCAGGTTTGTTCGAGAAGATGACAGGAAGGCCATTGAAGATGGAGTGAGCATCATGCTTCAGATTGCGGTTGATCTCCTGAAGAAAGACGAACAAGCAAAGTACCAGCTGAGAGGAGGAGATGATGAAGCAATGTGAAGCCTAAACTTGGTCGATCTTTTACCTGTAGTGAGTGCTGCTAGGCCAGCAGGGAGATACTTTTGAATTGTATGAAGCTCTCTGTAGGTGATGAAAACCAGTGATGATGTAGTGGCCATCGAGCCCTCCTGTGACAGACAGTAGTAAGGTCCCCAGGTCTTAGACTCTATCTTCTGTTCTCCATCTGAACGTTCTTGTATCGGTACTTGTACCGGAAACTCTGTATTTCCGTTTTAAGTAATGGAAATGGGGAAGCCCCTTTATCGAAAAAAAAAAACATACAACATTAAATTATCTCTCTTTTTATTAATTAGTTTATTGCTAAGCATGGAACTAACATCACCATCACTCATAGCAAAACATTGCCATAAATCAGCAAGGGTACCGTGATTCATGGTCTTCACTCAATTCCAAAAGATCACACAAATTGTCATATGTTTATTTCTTTTTAAAAGAAAAACCTTTGGTGTGCACATTTGCTTTTATATTTTAATACGCATGACATAAAATTATAAGCCATCAACTACTCAACTAAATTATTTCAGGGTCCACTAGTATTTAATAAAGCTAAGACAGCAAAGTGATTACTTGCAACAATTTAAAACACATACATATACTTAACCCAAATACTCCTTTTCAATTTATTAATAAGTATAGAAATAAGGATTTTATTAAACATGCTCGAATTCATCCCAAACTTTTTGTGGAGGTTGGTATTACCATAAAACAGTTGCAAAATAAAATTCATAATTTTTGGATATTTATGTTGACCTACAAAAATCATAGAACTTGCATTTCTTAATTAAAAGATGTAATTTTAACACATGTCAAAATTATCAATCATGGCAAATTCCTATTTTTATATGACAGAGCATCTCACAAAGAACACAAAACAACTTTTGTTATATTTTTATCACCCATAATTATTTAGCTGTGAATTATCAAAGAATTTGCAATTAAATCATTTTTCTGAAAATATAAAAGGGTATCAACCTTAAACAGGCTCGGCCTGTTGGTTCATGGGCCCGAGACGACCAAGCACTGGCCCAACTCCCACTCCTCTCTCTTCTGCCACTGTCAACCGGCCCACACCTGTCGGTCTCCTGTGTCCTCCCTTCTCTAACTGACAGCTGGGTCCAGCCTCATCCTCTTCCTTCTCTCCTATTCAAAACAGAGGGCGGCGGCGCTGTCGACCGGCGTTCTTGCCGGCGGCAGGAGCTCAGGCGGAACCACGGGCACCACCAGTTTCCTTTCTCTGCGGCGAATCCAACAAGCTATCAGACGGAAATCAACAGTAGCCGGAGTTAGTAGGGTGGCGGCCATGGCGGCTCGGTCGTCCGCGGTGGTGGCGGCGCAACCAAGTTCCGGCCATGAGAGTGCGGTAAGGATCAAATTGATGGCGGGGCTAGCTTCGGGAGCTCGAGGAGAACCTGTTGCTCCTGCAGGTTGAGCCGAGGACAGGGCAGAACAAGGAAGTCCGCGGCGGAGACTGCGGAGGCGGCGCGCTCTGGCGGCGCACACGCGTTCCGGCGCGGCTAGTGGAGGAATGGCTCAACGATTGAACCGATGAGCATCAGGGCGTCATATTGAGCACGGCTCACACGCTGGAATGGTGAGAGGTGCACCAGAGTGTGCTATCCACGGTGGAGGTGGGCGCGGCGGCACTCTGCCGGTGGCGGGGAAGAAGGTGGACGCATGGGTGATTCCGGTGGTAATTGGCCGCGCGGTTTGGTTCAAAAGGGACGCGTGGAGGTTGCGACTATGCTGGCGAGCAATTGGAAAATGAGGTGGAGCACAGAGCTTCAATTTTGCCGATCGGTGAAGACACACGGCAGCGGCACAGAGAGAAGAAAAGATGATGGCCGGCACGCGCTATTTATATACAATGGCAAGGTCGAGCAGACAGCTAGCGAGTTCACGAATTCATCTACGTGGCCAGCAGCGCATTGCCGCGCGCGAGTGGATTGCGGGCGGCCGTTGCCATGGCGGGAAAGAGCAGTGAGGGAGAAGGAAGAAGGTGGCGGCAGCTAGTTGGCCGGTCGGTGACGGCGGTATGGGCAGGCGGTGGTCGCTCCACTCTTTTCGCTCCAAAGACGACGTGAGTTAAGGCTCAAGCAAGATGTGGCGGCGGCGCCAAGCGGTGTGCGAGCACGTCGCCGGCGGCAGTGAAGGCGATCTCTCTTACGAAAGCTGCACCAAAACAACGCCCGGCCCAGTGCGGCCACGTCACCGGCCTTTCGCGGCCGTCCGATCGGGCACGCGGACGGCCCAAATCGGACGAGGCCTGGTATTTTTGCAAACAAGCCCTCGGATTTTACCGAAATCAACCCGCCGTCCAGGGCCATCTCAGTACTTGGCTATTTTGCAAAACAACCCTTCACTTTATACAAAATCAACCCACAGTCCATGGCCCTCTCAGTAAATTTTGCAGAAAAACCTCAAAATTTTCCGAAAACAACCCGCAATCCATCCTCCTCTCCGCGGGCCTGTTTATAGCCGGACTTGGGCTTTTGGTGGGCAGAATTTAGCCTAAAGACGTTTTCTATTTTCTACTAATTTATTATTTAGTTAAATCAACTGAAATATTGTAAAAATCATAAAAAAAAATAAATAAAAAATCATAAAAATCCCAAACCAGATTTGTTAAACTCTACACAACTAGAACTTCACGATAAAC
The DNA here is from genome assembly GCA_015844335.1 of Chrysopogon serrulatus. Taxonomy (NCBI): domain Eukaryota; kingdom Viridiplantae; phylum Streptophyta; class Magnoliopsida; order Poales; family Poaceae; genus Chrysopogon; species Chrysopogon serrulatus. The sequence continues at coordinate 816,200 of JADLZL010005706.1, read as the reverse complement.
ACATAACTAATTTTATTGCTATAAATGTAGATCTAGATTCCTCAAGAGTTTTTCAAATAATTAATAAAGGCATTTTCTTTATTGAAATTGCTATGAAATTTTCATGATACCTTACCCATACCATGCATAAAATAAAATGCATGACTGATCTTACTTGCTTTACAATCCAAATTTTTTTTTGCATACATATAAATATTACCCTACATATTAAACATTTTTTTCACCATAACAGATATAGCCAAAAAAATATGATAGTTCCATTTCGAACCTAAGATAATATACTACTTAAATACTTAAATAATATAAATTTTCAAAATATATACAAAGTGCAACAACGCTGAAAACAGTGACACCTATGCGAAAATAACAAAATGATGAAATTTGGCTTACCTATGTCGCTAAAAAAATACACCTACATGTACACAATTACGTATAAAATAAAAGTTACAGCAACTACAATACTATGATTATGAAAAACAGGCCCCAAGCGGCAATGCCGCGTGCCTTTCTAGTGAAAACGAAATTCCCTCCTTCTCGGGTTACTGTAGCCCGACTGAAAACATGGTTTTCCTCCCTCTCTATCTCTCTGTACAGTGGACCAAAGTGCCAACCAATTACACCATGACAAACTACTATAGGCGTACTTAAATTTTGTCAACATGATCAAGGGCTGGTTCTAATTGGTTTGCAAACTATATATTACCAAACATAGGTACCCTGAAACTGAAACTCAGTTTCAGTAACTGAATTTTCAATTCAGTTAAGGGCTTTAGTTAGGACTTTGCAAAACAGCACTTTAGCACTTTTGAGTGGATTAATTAGGAACTGAATCCTGGTCAAGAAAATCAACCAATGGTACCACTGTATAGTACAAACATTATACCACTTCACGGAACAAGAATTGCACAATTCTTACTAAAAAGAATTAATCTAATTTAATCCCAAAAATGAACTTGATATTACGAAATCAGGGACTTAGCCAAAATGCTGTGCTGAAATTAACATCAAATTCAATCTTTAGGCTATTAATTAATGATTAACCAAACATCAAACAAGATAACCACTTGCACAGTTGTATAGCACAAGTATTATACTAATTCATGGAACATGAGTTACACAATTTTTTATCTATGGAAATTGATTATAGAAATTCCCAAACAATGGTACTTTGAATTGATAACTCAAAATTCAGTTAAACAAAACTTGAAAATGCTGATTAGCTCCTTTTGGCAATTAATTAAAGAAAAACCATCAATCAACAAGCCCAACCATTTGCATGACATCAAAGTACAAACTTTATACTAACAAATGGTGAACTGGTTGCCAAGATTTTATTTATGAAAAACAACTCTACACTGCACTAAAAATTGAATAAAGCAATTGGAATTCAAGACAGAAAAAAATCTTTAAAGCCCAATTCAATTCATCTTGAATTCAAATTTAGAGCCACTGTTTGAGCAAGATAAAATAGGATTTGGCCCTGGGCCCTTAAACAAAAGTTTGTAGCACAAAACTTATACTACAACTTTTATTTAGGGCTTAACCCCAAAAAGTGAAGAAAACATATACTTGTATTTAAAGCCATTTAGCAACTTGATAAAAGCCTATATGACATATATAACTTCATGGAAGCACCTTTTGACAAAAGTTTGAATATAAACCCTCTTTCATATCAAATTTTAAAACATTTTTGGTCATGTTTAGGATCATTCAATAGACATGTATGTTGCGCATGATGAAACTTACATTATCACATGCTCATAATGAAATGTGTAATGATGCTCATGCTTGATGCAATGCAATACAAATTATGATTAACACTTAGAGTGTTACACCAATAAAGATACATTTTGTATCAAAATTGTAGCTCACAATGAGATCTACAACTTTGTAGTTTTGAGTTTTTTCACATGAAGGCGTTAAGATGCTCAAAAAATAATATAGTATTTCAGCACCATAATAATCCCGCACAAGAGCTTGTCAGTTTAGAAAATTAATGTCTTATTTGCAAGTTGTCAAACAAAGATACTTTTTATACCAAAGATTTAGCTCATAATGAGATCTATAATTTTATAGTTTTGAGTTTTTATATTGTAGGTCATTAAGATGCTCAAGAAAATAATATAAAGTTTCAACGAAAAAATAATGCAAAATTTAAGCTATATTAATTGTGCACTAGAGCTTATCATTTTTTTAAAATGATATCAATCCATATAATTTTATATGGAAGGTGTAGGTCCTGATAATAATTATATTTTTCATTTGAAAAGCATTTTCATGAGACATCAAATAAAAATTATATAATTTTTCTAATGGTACATGATCAATATATTGCTTAAACTTTATATTATTTTCTTGACTATTTTAACGACCTCGAATGTAAAAAACTTAAAACTGTAAAGTTGTAGATCTCATTATGAGCTATAACTTTCATATAAAATGTATTTTTAGTTGACACCATACAAAGAAGGTATTAATTTTCTAATGCAACAAGCTCTTGTACTCGATTATTATAGTGCTGATATAGTATATTATTTTTTTGAGCGTCTTAACAACTTCAAATGTAAAAATTTGAAACTACAAAATTGTAGATCTTATTATGAGATACAACTTTGATATAAAAAGTATCTTTATTTGACAACATACAAAGAAAATATTAATTTTGTAAAGCGACAAGCTCTTGTACGCGATTATTATGGTGCTAAATTACTATATTATTTTTTTAGCATCTTAACATCCTCAAATGTAAAAACTCAAAACTGCAAAGTTGTAGATCTCATTGTGAGCTACAACTTTGATATAAAATGTATCTTTATTTGGCACCATGCAAAAAATGTATGAATTTTCTAAAGCGACAAGCTTTTTGTACGCGATTATTATGGTGTTGAAATAATATATATATTTTTTTTGAGCTTCTTAGTTTCTTTAAATGAAAAAAAATTCAAAACTAGAAAGTTGTAGATCTCATCGAGGGCTACAATTTTCATATAAAAATCATCTTGATCCGATGTCGTATCGAAAAGTTATGATTTTTTAACGTTGAGTCTTGTCACGCCACTCTCGGTGGCGCGACAAGACTGTACTATAACGCCAACGGGAGTGGTGTGACAAGGTTTTCCACATCGGAAACGGCGTCCAACGTGGAAGATCTTGTCGCGCCATTGCATGTGGCGCGACAACGTTATTTGGTCGTGCCAACCTCACTGGCGCGCGATCAAAAGGTTCAAATCTGTAAATTTTATTTGGAAGGCGATATTATTAAAATATTTTGTAAAAATTAAAAAATAGAAAAAGTCCACGTGCCGCACACTGGCAATAATTTACTGTTTAGTTATAGATATTTTTGCATGTCATGGGTGGTCTGCTGCAATATAATGCCATTTAGGGCCCCTTTGGTTGGCGGGGGAAACACAGGTGAAACACAGGAATCGACCCTATAGGAAACGCTGACGTCATCATTCCTTTCCTGTCCTTTGGATCGCACGACGAGCGAAGGAAATGTTCCGAAGGATTGGCGTTCCTGCGCTCCATTCCGGAGGAAACGAAGAATGAGGTCCGACCTCATGGAAACTTCCTAGCGCGAAAAGCACGACAAGCGATCGCTCGCCAAGCCAGGCCATCCCGAGAACAAGCAGGTTCCCCAAAAAAAACAAAAAACAAAAAAAAACAGAAGAAGCAAGTCACCCGGCGGGAGGCCTCGCGCACACCGAAAGAGGAGAGGAGCGCCGCCGTGCCGCGCATCGAGAGGAGCCGGCCATGGCGGTGTCGCCAACTTCGCCGTGGCCGGCGGTGACGGATCCGGCGGATCCGTGGCCGCCAGTGCGGATCCGTGGCCGCCAGTGCCGGATCCGGCGGATCCGCCATGGCCGGCTTCGGGCGCTGGCGCCGACGGAGAAAGAGCTCCGCGGAGGAGGGGGGATGGGAGATGGGGCGCCGCCGTGGGGCGCCGAGAGAGAGAGAGAGAGAGAGAGAGAGATAGCCTCGGGGAGAGACGCGCCGTCGTCGTCGGGGTGCGGTGTGGGAGCGCCATCGCGCGGGGAGCGGGGAGTGGCCCGGAGGTGGGGCGCCGCCCCGTTGGAGCCGGGTGTGGGTGGTTTGGGGAGGGGGGCCTTGCCGAAGATGGGGCGTCGTCATCCCCCTCGAGGGGAGCGCCGCCGTCCCCGGGGAGGGAGGAGGATGGGATGGGGCGTGGGGCGGGGGCGCCGTCCGGGCAGGGATGGGGAGGGGCGCCGCCGAGTCCGCCCCCGCCGAGATGGAGAGCGAGGGAGGGGGTTGGAGGAAGGAGAGAGGAGCGGAGCGGAGTGGTGCCGGGCCCGCCCCTGTGTTTCCCTGTATTTCACCCGTGGAGGAATGGCATTGCTTCCCTTTCCTGTCTCTTTCGATTCCTACATTTTTCCTACATTTTCCTTTGCCTATCCTATCTTGCCAAAGGGGCCCTTAGTAGGATAAGGTGATGACAAAAACAGGACCCTCAATGCAACAGTGAACTACTGAGCACAGATACAGCGCGGAAGGGTTGAATTGGACACCGATGATTGCAGGATGGGTTGAATTGGACACCGATGATTGCTTTAGGCCCCCTTTGGCCGGGCTCCGAGCTGCTCCAGCTTTTGCACTGTAGCGGCACGTGTTGAGCTACAGTGTATTAAACTGTTGTGAGCAGCACATGTCTGAAGGTCAGGCGTCAGCCCAAATCTCTGACTAAATCAGACAGCTAGACAGAAAGCTCTGCCTGATTGCACATTAACCTGCTGTTTCGCGGCATCCTTAAACTAGTGCTCATCCTTCTGTCCCTTCCTAAGTCGCCATTAGTAGTCCAGTGAATCAAGAACGCGACGGGGGAATCTGTTGCTATTATTATGTATATACGTCTTCAGTCTCTGAATGTGTGTCCCTTTCACGCACGAGCTCGGAAGCTTCTTCTGAGACTGAACGAGAAGTTTCTGACCTCATGTCTTGTAATACTTGTGTCAGCGTTTGGCCACATTGAAATTCAAAGGCCTGTGTATGCATAGAGAACAACTTGGATTTGCACCTACAAAGTTTCAGTTCGCCTTAGGCTTATGTGGGAAAAAATGGATTTGAATGTTTTGGACACCAGTTTTATTTTTTTTTCTGTTTGTCGACTATTTTTCTGGCTGATTATTTTCGAGGGTTTCTTTTGCTGATGCATGCTGACGCCTAATCAATAACAATCAGTCTAGCTATCAGGCTTCACCCCTGAATGACACGCTTTTGTGGTAGCTAAGCATCCTATCATCATCTGATTTTTCATCATCACTACAAAAGGGTAATTACCGCCGGTTGGGAACTGGCTATGATGGTAGATTATCACCACAGGTTCGTGCTAACATCTGGCAGTGAATATAATTTTTATAAATCCAAAAAATAGGCAAAAAATAGAAAAACTAATTAATCCCACGAAGGTCCCAACAGCCAGCCACACGTTAGGTCACAAGCCAAAAGATTTTTCGCACGAAAATGCTGAGATTCTATCCTGAGACCTGGGCTTTGTCCTGCATGTAGCTACTCCCCCCTATGTCATTTGTGTCTGTAGGACATATTCATTCTTTTAGTATTTACTTCTCATAATTGTGAAATCAATATTTTGGATGCTAAACAGCTTGAGATAAAAAAGTCATCAACTACAAAGTTATTGTTCTAATCGAGATCTATAATAACCTTGATGTTGGTCATTTCGCCATCCGAGGTCGTTTGAACAATTTGAATTTCAAAGTGTGAGAAATTCAGCCATACTTTTGGGGCCTCAAATGATTTCAAATGAAAAGTCGCCGGCTACAAAGTTGTAGTTCTCATTTAGATCTACAGCTTTGGTTCTAGTCAATTTTTTTGTCTGAGGGTCGTTTGTAAAATTTGAATTTCAAAATTTTAGAACTTTAGATACAAATTTGAAACCCTAAATTATTTCTAATAAAAAGTTTTCAACTACAACGTTAGGCGTCGTTTCCGACGTGGAAAACCTTGTCACGCCACTCTGTTGGCATGACGGTATGGTCTTGTCGCACCACCGGGAGTGGCATGACAAGACTCAACGTTTGAAAAATCATAACTCTTCGATACGATGTCGGATGAAGATGTTTTTTTATAAAAATTATAGCCCTCGATAAGATCTACAATTTTCTAGTTTTAAGTTTTTTCATTTGAAGACATTAAGATGCTCAAAAAATTATATACTATTTCAGCACGATAATAGTCGTGTACAAAAAAGCTTGTCGCTTTAGAAAATTAATATCTTCTTTGCATGTTGTCCAATAAAGATACATTTTGTATCAAAATTGTAGCTCACAATGAGATCTACAACTTTGTAGTTTTAAGTTTTTTCACTTGAAGACGTTAAGATGCTCAAAAAATTATATAGTATTTCAGCACCATAATAATCACGTACAAGAGCTTGTTGGTTTAGAAAATTAATGTCTTCTTTGCATGTTGTCAAACAAAGATACTTTTTATACCAAAGATTTAGCTCATGATGAGATCTATAAGTTTATAGTTTTGAGTTTTTATATTTTAGGTCATTAAGAGGCTCAAGAAAATAATATAAAGTTTCAACGGAAAATAATGCAAAATTTAAGCTATATTAATCGTGCACCAGAGCTTATCATTTTTTTTAAATGATATCAATCCATATAATTTTATATGGAAGGTGTAGGTCCTGATAATAATTATATTTTTCATTTGAAAAAGCATTTTCATGAGACATCAAATAAAAATTATATAATTTTTCTAATGGTACATGATCAATATATTGCTTAAACTTTATATTATTTTCTTGACTATTTTAACAACCTCGAATGTAAAAACTTAAAACTACAAAGTTGTAGATCTCATTATGAGCTATAACTTTCATATAAAATGTATTTTTAGTTGACACAACACAAAGAAGATATTAATTTTCTAATGCAACAAGCTCTTGTACTCGATTATTATGGTGCTGAAATAGTATATTATTTTTTTTTGCGTCTTAATAACTTCAAATGTAAAAATTTAAAACTACAAAATTGTAGATCTTATTATGAGATACAATTTTGATATAAAAAAATATCTTTATTTGACAACATGCAAAGAAAATATTAATTTTGTAAAGCAATAAGCTCTTGTACGCGATTATTATGGTGCTAAATTACTATATTATTTTTTAGCATCTTAACATACTCAAATGTAAAAACTCAAAACTGCAAAGTTGTAGATCTCATTGTGAGCTACAACTTTGATAAAAAATGTATCTTTATTTGGCACAATGCAAAAAATATATGAATTTTCTAAAGCGACAAGCTTTTGTACACGATTATTATGGTGCTTTGAAATAATATATAATTTTTTTGAACATCTTAGTTTCTTTAAATGAAAAAACTCAAAACTAGAAAGTTGTAGATCTCATCGAGGGATACAATTTTCATATAAAAATCATCTTGATCCGACGTCGTATCGAAAAGTTATGATTTTTTAAACGTTGAGTCGTGTCACGCCACTCTCGGTTGCGCGATAAGACTATACTGTAACGCCAACGGGAGTGGCGTGATAAGGTTTTCCACGCCGGAAACGACGTCCAACGTGGAAGATCTTGTCACGCCATTGCATGTGGCGCGACAACGTTATTTGGTCGTGCTAACTCCACTGGCGCGACCAAAAGGTTCAAATCTGTAAATTTTATTTGGAAGGGGATATTATTAAAATATTTTATAAAAAAAAATTGAAAAATAGAAAAATCCACATGCCGCACACTGGCAATAATTTACTGTTTAGTTATAGATATTCTTGCATGTCATGGGTGGTCTGCTCCAATATAATGCCATTTAGTAGGCTAAGGTGACGACAAAAACAGGACCCTCAATGCAACAGTGAACTACTGAGCACAGATACAGCGTGGATGGGTTGAATTGGACACCGATGATTTGCTTTAGGCCCCTTTTGGCCGGGCTCCGAGCTGCTCCAGCTTTTTGTACTGTAGCGGCACTGTTGAGATACAGTGCCAGAGCGGGCGGGAAAGGAAGAGAGAGAGAACAACAGATTCGATAAACAGTACCAGATACAGTGAATTTGTCAGAAAAGCCGGAGCCGCTCGGAGCGCTACAGGAGGCCTCCGTCTAAAAAACCGTGATCTTTGACTTTCAGACATCCAGTTTAACCATCTATCTTATTTAAAAAATTTATATATATTATAAAATAAATAAACAATTATAAAAATATCTCTAATAATAAAATAAGTCATAATAAGATACATGATATTTATATAAAAAAATTTAAATAAAATAAATGGTTAAATGCGATGATTAAAAGTCAAAGTTAATGTTTTTTATGAGATGGAGGGAATAGACTTGAATGCAGCTACCCCTGCATTGCAGGGCGCCGCTGCAGCTCGATCTGCAGAAGATGCATGCACTCACACGCTCGAGCATGGCCGATCGATGATTGATGCATCGGAGCAAAGCAAACCAGCAGAACACACACCAATCTAAAGCTGTCCACGAGGCCCAGTGCCATTAACACTACTAGCACACCTCCGCCGCTCCTCCTTCCTTCATTGGTCTCGTCACTGATGTCTGATGAAGAGGTACTAGCTAGCTAGCTCGATGGAAGCATTCATTCTCTCCTGCCTCGTGGGGCCACGCGCGCGAGCGCCGGGGTTAGCTGCATCTGCATGCCAGGGGCTCGGCGGCTCGCAAGGCGCCACCGCACGCGGCGCGGTGCCGCATGTGGCCATGCCGATGCCCTGATTCCTCCGTACGCTCTTGTCCAGGCGTCGCTGCATTTCACGTTAATGATGTCAATGTAAACTTGCTAGCTAATGATTGTGACTTATAAACATATAGTAATACATAAAAAGTACATAATTTAATAGCCGTCCTAAATTATTGAGGCCTTTTGGCATTTTGTAGATAATTTTTTTATTATGTATAGATATAGTGTATATCTAAGTATATAGCAACTCAAAGAAGCATTTTTTCCGATTACGATGTCTCGTCTTTTGAAAGCATTACAATTTGTCTACAATTATTGCAATCTGACTACGTAATAAGTGTATTACGAAAATATGTTTTGTGATATATCTAGTGACACTAATTTGATATTATAAATATTTATGTTCCTTTATATAAATTTGATCAATTCAAAAATAATTTTATTTACAATAGAAGTTGATTTAATCTAAGAGGAGGGAGTACCAGCAATCACTCCATCACCAGTTGGTCGTCAGGTGCATGCAAAATTACTAGTGAGTTGATGGATTAGCAATGAAAGCAGGCATGCATGAATAGGGTGCAGTGCGTCATTTGGGTTTCTCTCTAATGTAATGATGTGCTGCGATTCATTGTGGAGAAGTAGGCAGGCAATCAGTTTTGGTTTGCAAGCGCGGGTGATTTTTGTGAAGCACTGATGTCATCAGACTAATTGAACTGCTGTCGCCCACTTCAAAATAGAAAATCGTACTCAGACCAAGACACAAGTCATTGCTGTCAAGACAAAGGTTTTGCAAGCATATAAGACGGTTGATAAGTCGAAACAGTTGTTTTGATATGAGAGAAAAACACTGCTGCAAGACTGATAAGCCGGTTGATACGCTAAAGCGAACAGGACATGATTGTGCAGGCACTTTTAAGGCCTCATTTGCAGTTTTTTTTATGATTTCTTCTAGAATCAAGTTGCTTCCTATATGTGAAATTATCAAGCAACTTCTCGAGGTTTTTGTACCACAAATCAAGCATGTACCAACGTGCACGCAGCTAGGACTATTAACTTGCGCACGGCCGAAGCCATCTTAAAAATGATCCTCTCCTGCATCCTTCATTGCAATATAAAAAGTTATCAAAGGAATACATTATATTTTTTTCTACAGAATGGAATACATCATATTTTACTGTGCAGAGAAGAGATGACCAGATCATGCCCACCGAAGTCGCTGGCCGGTGGCCCACAACGCGGTCGGAGGCGTACGGACAAGAAAAAAAATGTTTCACTCAAACCTGGGGCCACGTGTCGCCTTCATAGGCTCTACGGCACCAACCCCATGCGTGTGGCTGGCTGCGAAGTGACGGTGACACCGTACCATTTGTCTATAGGTAGTTCAACACTGTTTCGCTATATATATATATACAGTAACTAGATATGGGTTCTACTTTAGGACTACTTAAAAGCTTGCAATCCTTGATATGAAACTTAAACCCAGCAAATTAAGGGCATGTTTAGATACCACCGACTAAACTTTAGTCTTAAATTTTAGGCCTATTAATCCAAACTTGTGAAAAAACAAAAAATATATTTTAGTTCAAACACTACTGAGAAACTTGAAATTCCCTTACGATGCACTAAAAATATCGGCATAAAAATGTACGTATGGTCATAAAAAATAAAAATATCGTCATGAAATTTCTTACGGCGCAGTTACCGTCAGGGAAAATAAAAATACCGTCAGAGCTAGCTCGACAGGGTAATTCCAGTTTTGCCTAATGTTGGTCAGGGAATTTCAAGTTTCCAGTAGTGAAAACTCAACTAGCCATAGTCCATTAGTTGATAAGAGTGGACTAATAACTAAAAGGTGGATATGAGTGTATGAGTAGGGAACCTTTTTGTTCTTAGTTCACTTTTAGTCTAGGGATCGAAACATACTAGACTCTCGTCTATGTAAAGTTTAGTACCACTAAACTTTAGTCTATCTAAACTTTAGTTTTAGGTGATCTAAACAAGGAGTTTAGGTGATCCAAATATGGCCTAACTATAGCGAGATTAAAAATATCAGTTTGAAGAATGGATCATCAAGATGTGTGACACTCACGAGGACTCGATAGCTGGCTCTTACTTAGATCTTAGGTTCAACAGGTGCTAATAAGCTATCCAATAGATTTTAAATTAGATCCTACGACAATGTGCAAATTTCCGATCTACGACAATGTGCAAATTTCCGATACTACGACAATGTGCAAATTTCCGGTACTCTTGTAGTTCCACCTGAGAATCCGGTACGTGAAGATTGAACCTGTTTGCGTGTACGTCGTCAAATCGCAACAGTAGCCGAAAATACAAACATGTGAGAGTGAGAACTAAGGATGGTGACTTTGACATCGTGGTGGTGGGTGATGTGGAGGGCTATATTAGCTTGGCACGTGCTGATTAGTAAGTGAAACCGTATCAAATGCTAGTATCTTCAAAGTTTTTTAATTGCTGATACTACTGTTTTACAGCTGCGTTGAAAGTGCCACAAGACTTATTTGGACCAGCAAAGTTGCTGCGTTTCGGTGCGCAGGAGTCAAAATGTCACATTGTCCTGTAAAGTCCAATTATTAATTAAGTACTGGCGTCGTCCTCATTTGATGGAGAGAGCTAATCGAATCAAGGTGTACAGTTTGTATATATATGTGTGTTCCAAATATTATTACGTTGATATAAAATTTTGTTCATTTGTAAATATGTTTTGTTCTTATTAATTATATCGTGTATGAAGAAAATATATTACAACTAAAAGAACATATTTTATCGGATACACAAAAATCTTATTTTTGTTCTTTTTTTGAAGAATCAGGAGTGCAAGAACCTACTACAGATTATTATTAGTATTTATGAAAAGGAGAAGGTATATTTACGAATTACACAATACAAACGTAGATCCTCGTAGACATAAATAGGCGTAACTCACCTTCTATGAATCCACACACATGATCACCACCCTTATGATTACATCTGAAATACTCAGCCGACGGATCTCAAACGCGTCTCGCTATCAACGGACACATCATCTATTACTAAAAATACATTGTAGAATCCTGAAATAAATTCAAGAAAATACAAACACTCGTGCCAAGTTGAGGACTTAAACGTGGGTTAGTCCTAAGTTCCATCAAAAGAAATCCAACCATGAAAATGAGAAGATTTAAAATGTGAAAACCCAAAAAAAGAGAATAGTACAAATGTGTGTCTAATCATTATTATATGTTCTAGAATTATGTCTTAGCATGATGTAGCAACTTTATTCAAACTTGTTCACAAAAATCTTCTTTGTACGATTGGCGGAGGTATTTCTTTGATTTCAAATAGATCCATTTTTTACTGAATAAATACTCTAACTTAGGAAAATTATAATCACCCTGAAAGATTTTGAGAGTTGTATTCTAAGGATTCAAGCAATTCGATAGGTTGTAGAGACCATGAAACACCAGGAGACTAGTGGTGTTCATCAAACCTTGGAGAAATAGCAATCTAAAGAAATATGAAGCGGTATTTCCATTTGTATCATTAGCACGAAGAATTCAAATGAAGCTTGGAAGATCTATATTATTTCTTCTCAGGTTCCTTGATTTTTAGTGTATCCTTAAGAAGCATCCAGAATTATATATTATGTTTCATGATAAGAACTTTTCCAAAGCCATGCATAGGATTAAGGAATATCTTTATATCGCTTTAGAGTTTGATAAGATTATATGGGTTACTATCGACTCGATCCTTAGCCCAAAAAAGAAGTCCAAACACATCATTTTCATTTGATGGGTTGCAACAGTGGACTGTACCAGCAAAGACCAAGAATTGATCAAAAGCTTGTGTTGAAAAACACAAGTGCAAGAGAGTTTGAAGATTTTCGACTGAGGTTTCTAGAGATCTATATTATTTTGTTTAGAAAACCGTATACTTTTGGAAAATTTGACATGTCACTAAACCATGCTATTGAGTTGTGCTACTCATAACATGTGTTAACTCTATCAGTCATTTCTGAAATTATTTGACAATGGCCATTAGGGACTATGTAGGACAATATATCACTAGTAAGGCAATAATAAGAAAAATATTTCAGTACATCTTAATTGTTGGTAGCAGCTAAAAACTTTAAACTTCACCTGATATACAGTACTGATAATTGTCAAAAAGTTGGAAATATATTAGTGATAAAAACCTTCTTCACTAGTAGCCACTATTGTCGGCTAGTTTATGTAAAAGTTCTATATTTTTGAGTTTATAAAGTTGATTTTGGGTTGAAAGGTGTAAAGCTACTTTGAGTTCATAATAAGTAAAGTTTGTATATTGATGCTGAGAGTTTCCTATAATTTAGAGGGAGGGCAAGAGATAACACCCAACTGAATGTTTTATTCTTCCTTTGCATCTAATTTCTTGAGACAATGAGTTAGGTCTGGAGGATCGATGTTAGTATTTTTAATTGGGAAGAGGTGGTGGTAATCTGGGTCATTTTGGAGCGTTTGGATTAGCTTCTTCACGACTATCAGTGGCTACTTAGCCGGATAACAAAAATTCCACACATAATTGGGTGGGCATTAAACAAGAATCACTTCTACATTTACTCTAGGAGAGTTAGTAGGAGCATAAAAACCTGATCTTAAATCTTCCCTACTCAACCTCCTGCGATCACTATACACGTACTCCCCTGTAGGAATCGCTCCATGAGAAAATCAGAGAGTGGAGTTGTACCAAACAGTCCTTTAGATGCAAGGCCACAACAATAGGGCCGACTGAAGTTGGTGGTGAGTGGAGATGCATGACAGGAGATGGATAGGTGTTGACGGTCATTAATGTATGAATTCAACCGTCAACTAGCCATGAAAAAGGATGCAATTACGATCACCAAAGTAGATATAAGGTTTACACTAACAGAATTCCACGAGTTTTGGTGTTTCACTGTTTCTGCAAGTGTAAACTGGAAGAGACGCAATCCTAGGAGTTTATCGGAACATAGAACGGGAAATCAGGCGCCACGACAACACAGGAAGGTTCCAGAAGAGACCAGAAGATACCACGCCGAAGCGGAGGGCCAGAGGCCACCAGGCCAGACCGACCGGTCTGGCCCCCCCGGACCGGCCGGGTGCAGGCCCCCGACCATTCGAGGCCTGCCGCCCCGGGTTGCTCCACCGCCTTAGGGTTTCAATCTCAGCCGCACGTCAAAGTCGTTTGATCTGATGGCCCATGTTCATCCCACCGGACTATAAAAGAAGGGCAGGACCCTCCTAGGGGAGACTCATTCATTTGCTATTCTCTAAAACCCTAATCGAGAGGTGTCCCTCGAATGGACAACCTCTCGAGAGCCAGCCATCAAGAGAAGATTAGTCCTCTCTAGGAACTAGTCTTTAGATAATAGTGAGATTGAGATGGAGAGTGAGGGAAGAGTTTGGAAAAGGTGCCGGCCTATCGGTGCGCTCTCTACGGCTTGTACCTCGGCGGGATCAAGCTCTACTTGAGCTTGCTCCTGAGATGTCTCTGGTGATCAACTTCTGATGCGAGTAAATTTTATGCCTTTATTGTTTATCTGGATCACGACTCTCTTTGAGGGCTTTATTCCTGTTCTAGAGGGAGTAGAGTACTATCGTAGATGTAAGCATGGTGCTTAGGCTTAGGATAATCGTGGATGCACCCTATATTCCGGTGGTGGTTGGGGGTGACAGTCCTGTTAGTCCACCTCCCGTCTCTAGGTCAAGTCGGACGTGGTTGCTAAGGAGATTAACATCCTTTATCGGTGTCTCTCCTTATGTAATGTCCCCATTTAGCAATAGAAGACATAGGCTTGCCGAAGTTAGAAGAAGAGAATTATAGTTATCCTCTGTACTCTCCTATTATCATCAACCTTGATTGCTACTCTCAACCACATTAATTGTCGCCCTAGTTCTACCTTAGTTCTATCTTAATCTAGTCTCTACCTTACCTTATTGTTACCCCTAGTTAAGTTAGACCGTAGTTGATCTCATACGTTTCTCAGTGGAACGAAACCTAGAATACTTCTGTGATAAAGCTACAACGGTATCCGTGCGCTTGCAGATTATTCAGTGGACATTAACAGATATCAACAAGCTTTTTGGCGCTGTTGCCGGGAAAACGGTTTGCTGAGTTGACTACGAACCTAGCTTAACATTTTCTTTTTTCTTTTATCCTTTACTCCTTTCTTCTTTCTTTCATTCTTTTCTTTTCTTTTCAACTTCTGGTTTAGCATGAGTCACATTCCTACCAATCAATATGCTAAACCCACGAGCGCAAGCTTTAGACCATTATAATCTTTAGAGCCTATCTTAGCACCTAGTTATGAGCTACACCTGTGTTGGGAAGATTTTATCAAAAAAACAATCCTTCTCGGGAGAAGGCGATGAAAACTCATACTCACACCTACGAGAGTTCTTACTGAGATGTGCATGCTTTCGCATTGCTGGCATGTCTGATAAGACTTTACAATGGAAGCTCTTTCCGTTCTCTTTGACCAGAAAAGCTAAACATTGGTGCAACAAAAATGTAGGAAGTATGCAAGGAGATTGGGAAGTGTTATGTTCTGAATTTCAAACCAAATTCTTTCCCATCTCTAAGGTGATTGATCTTCGGGAAGAGGTTCTACGCTTTAAACAACTAGAGGAAGAATCTCTTGAAACATCGTGGGATCGCATTAATGATCTTCTTGCTACAGGCCCTGACCTTTCCATTCTAGATTCGGTGTTGTTTTAACACTTTTACTTAGGCCTTAGTAAGGATTCTAACCAATTCCTTGATATATCTTCTAGAGGATCTTTTCTTTATTTGTCTGCTAGTGAAGCAAGGTCTTTGCTTGATAAACTTTGTGGAAGGACTTCCAGCCCTAGCATTCATTATGAGCGCCCCGAGAAAGAGAAGGAATTGTTTCCTAGACAAGAGAAAGTTTCGATAGCTAAATCACACTTATTCCAATCCCAAGATCTAGCTATCAGTCCCGAACCATCCATATCACAAAATCCACCAAGGGAAGAGAAAATTCAACCCTTGGAAAACTCTCTTGATGTTGATGCCAGGAAGAGCCTAAACTTCCAGTACTATAAGAGACCTTCGAGTGAATATAATTCAAACCCTCTTTAGAAGGAATCTCTTAGAAAGTGTCCTTATTGGGAAGAACTCAAGGATGGCATGTCTAATGATGCCATAGAAGGAGAGCCAAGTCAATTTGATTCCAATCCTATCTTCTCTCCTTCTATGCCTATATTAGATGTCTTATCTGAACACATCTTAAAACCCATCCTTGACCCCAAAGAATCCCTTGACACTTGTTCTCCTAAGTCTCATGATGACCCTAGAGATCCACTAAGACACTTAGAGCATAGAAATCATAAAGGACTCGAGGACGATCAAGAAGTGCTACAAAAATGGCTGGAATGTGTAGAATGGATGGACCATGAAGAAGCCTTAATTGAATCCAGCCTAGGCCTAGATCCAACTTGAGAGCCACCAATCCTAAGGAAATCTTGGACAATAACATAATTGATGAATGTCATAGGCATGAAATGAAGGATACAATATTTTCGCCTATAGACATTCATAAAGAATCACCGTTAGAGATTGGTAAGGAAGATGACATCAATGAGCATAAAAGCTACTTTGTAAAGACCTCATCAAAGCCATGCTCATATGACACATCTTCTGAATCTCTTGGTCCCTCTACCATGATCACACACGAGATCTCCAACCCCCTCATACATCCTGCCCATAAAAACTTTAAAAGGGTGGTTGTAGATGCATATGTTTATCATAAATATTGTAGATCTCGATGTGCGGATCTTGAGGTAGTTAGATAAAGATTGGTGTTGGAGGGGAAATCACTTCACCATCTTGAAGTGCGATTCTGAGGTTTCCCAACAATGAGCTTTTGACCAAGAACTAGCATTTTCGGTAGACAACATGAACATTCACCTTTTGCTAAACTGCCCTTGTGAATTGAGCATAGAGATATAATTGTGAAAATATTTCTTCGGGTATCTTTGTCACTAACCTTTCCAGGTTTGAAGCAAGAAGAATAAAGGATGATGGTTCCAGGTATGTCCAACCAATTATCATGCAACATTAGATCACATCCGTCCAAACTTGATCTTGCCTTGCAAGAACTCAAGTATGGGGGGGATATGCTTCTTTGAAAAATCATATGCCATGTTGCTGATCTTGGTTGTCTCTACCTTTAAGCCATACTCAATTTGCCATATAACAATCATGTTCTTTCATCTCTATTTGAATGAATCTCTATAGTGCTTCCATGTTACCTATGTTTACTATAGTATGTGTAAGGTTTTGAAGTATTCTCACACACCTTTTAAATTAGGCATGGTGCTTAGTTTAAACTATTTTCTAGAATTAAATTAGACATGGTGTCTAGTTTAATCTTGAACCAAGAGCTGTGTTGATTTTGCTTCTAAAATCTTTTTAAATTAAGCGTGGTGCTTAGGTTGAAATGTCTTTTCTCGAGTCAAATTAGACGTGGTGTCCAGGTTGATTCTTGAACTGAAAGTATGCTTTAGTGGACCCTAGATATTTTGTTAGACTAACCCCTCAGGAAACTTCTAAATCCAATCTGGGTAAGACAAGAGATGAATTCAAATCGAAGATGAAGCAAGGCACATGACGAACTCCAATAACTTTGCGTAATGATGATACAGCTCATTCATCATCGATGGAAGAACTGTAAGTATCAAAGATCATTCACTTTGTCTTCAGCCGCAAGTTACCTTTGTCTTGAACCATGCTTGTATAAAATATGAGAACCCATCTTTCTAATGGCATAGAGTTAATGCATATAATTTAGGGACAACAATCCCCCATTCAAATTAGTATATCCCTTCGGGTATGTGTTGTCCACTAACACTATGCAGGCATAAAACAAAGAGTGAGATGGAAATCCAAAATGGTAGAAAGAGCAAAAAGATGGCATGACAAAAGGATGAGAATGAAAGAGCACCATCTAGGAAACAAGAGGCACTATGAACAACTTAAGATGTGAGGCTGACCAAACAAGATAAACATTGAGCAAAAGGGAAGGACCATCAAGAATCATCTACTCTTTGTCATAGGGTGTCATCACACTCTAATGACAAAGGTAACATCTAAAGGTAAATGGTCACTACTTAAAAGTTTCTTCTTGATTCTGGTGTGAACATAAATAAAGAACTTAATATGTTTGAGTTACAATTATCCATGATCAATCCTGATTAACTCAACATGTTTAGTTCTTTAAACTTGTTTATAGCATCCCTTTCTTGGCCCCATAGTCTTAACCATGAGCTAAAAAGTTATACATCTTATGCTTGGAAGATGATAGTCATGATCATATAAAGAGTGATACATCATGTACTGATAGACAATCCTTTCTTGGGTTAAGCATTTTAACTCTTGTAGCCTAATGAACTTAAATGTTACATCCTTACTCAACCTTCTGATGCTACTTCTCATGAAAATATTGAACAAAGCAAATAACATCAATACCATATTGTTCCATATGACTAAGGATAGAGAAGTAGAATAGAAGTTTTGGTTCTACTGGTGTTTTTTCACCAGTAGAGCCTATGCACTTGATCTCTACCTTGTCTTCATGAGCGAGAACACACTTCAATCCAAGTGTGGGGGAGTCAATTTCCTACTTTGTACAAGTGGAGGTCCTCGACCTATCAAAGCAAAATCAAAACTCAACACCAAGACGGGTTTGGTAGAAGAAGGTGACACATTATTAAGGGCATCATCACAAAAACTTGTATCTTCACTGAAAGAGCTAGCTTGGAGAAGAAACACACCCATGCACCCAGCCAAAGAAACTCCATGTCATCAACACCGGAGGAATCCACAAGAAGGGAGAAGTCCTGTCCGGAGGACTTAAAAAATCCTAACCCTTGCCGTGAGGTAACATCGGTAGTTATCCATATTTACATTATTGCATTGCATGTATTATTTTCTCTTTAGCATGTTACTTTTCTGCATTAGCATTGCATTGAAAATAACAAAAATAAATATGTATTTATCTTGTTAGATAATTCATGCATTATAAAACTTGAAGCCCCATGTGAATAGTTCTATGGTGTGTAAAAGCCCATAGGAGTCTTCACCGTGGTGGCATAAAAATAACAAAAATAATTATATATACACTTTTCCTTTCCTGCATAACAAAAAAATAAAAAATCCAAAAATATTGTATGAACATCCTGCTGGAATTCTGCTACACTAGAAATATCTCAAACCCTCCACAAAACCAATCCTCGAAACGGCTAACCGCTAACCCTTTTATCGTAATCCGTTCCACGAGTTTGGGTGTTTTGTGAGAGTTTTCTGCAGGATGCTTTCAAGGGCTAATTCACCCAGGCATCTTCATCACACTCCAATCGAAGTACACATCTCCAACACATAGTCATTCACTGTGTGGAGAAACCAACTTTTTGATGGACGGGATGGAAGATTCCTGGCCACCACTGCTCTCAAGGCATGAGTACCTCCGTGAGGATCACCCAGCTTCAATGCTCAACCACGACAATAACCAGCTTGGGGGAAGGCATCCTATAGGTACCCAGGTGAGTGTACCTACACGATTATCGAGTCAGTCATAAAAATGAAAAATACTAAAAATATGTGAGCACATGAAGGTTCACCATAGTATCATAAAAAACCTAAAAATACCAAAAATATGTGGACACATAAAGGTCCATGCTTTATAGAGTCTTTAGAGTCTTATATAGTATGAGTCTTTGAAAAATAAAAAACTAAATAAAAATGTTTGTCTAAAAGTCAATAAAAAGGAAGCTCTTGAGATGATCTGAATTGATGATAAGTCGCTCTCGTTACAACACCTCTGAAGTGCTTAGAATTTAGACTAAAGTTTTTCTAAGTTTTAGCTCCAACTATTTTGACATGAAGATTTGCTCTGAGCCTGAAACTTGTGGGTTGCATATGCTTGAACTAAATCTAGGTACCTGATTGATAAGATTGAGAAAGTCCGAGCTGCTATCTATCTTATTCTAAGTGACACTAGAGTTCTGAAGATTTATCTTTTGAAAAATACAAAAACATGATGAGTTCCTAATGACAAAGCTTACATTCCCACCAGAGCCCAACATAATGAGATAGACTAGATAAACTTCCACATTCATGCTTTGCTTGTCATGCATTGAGTTTTGTCAACCTTTGTGACTCGGTGAGAAATTTGTCATGCTCTTGAATCAAGATCCACCTTCATATGCACTACTCTACACTTTGGAGTAGGCGCAACAATATGCCATTCCATCTACATCCATTTCAAAAATGTTTTTCTCCTATACTGGGAGAGAACACCAAAAATATTTCTATTAGGATAGCCACCCAATAAATGCTCTAAGTTCTTGTTGCTATCTCTCCGAATCCATTAGTGCCAAAAGGAGTGCTATGAGCTAGCAAAAAGATATTTGAAAACAAGAGAGAAAGGGGAGAAGAAAATAATGGGTGCATAGATACTCGACTCCCTAAGAAAAAGAAAAGATAGCTCATAACCTCTGGCAAAGTCCAAGAGAGAGTAGGCATTTAAGGACTAAGTAGAATTAGGTTCCACCATATCCATCCACCCATACATCTTGATTCGACTGTATGACTTGTTTCTTTATGGATCTATTGTTTGACTTTACAACACATGCATTGCAAGTTTGCTCTTTTAAGTTTTCTCCTTACCTATGAGCTCCACATAAGCTTTAGTTATAGGATGAAAAAAAGGCAATCATCATCACTGCCTTGGTGAGAATCTACAAATACCACATATATTGAGAGACTTGAGAGTGTCATACAGGGAAAACTCTGAGTTTTATTTGAAAACCTCTAAAAACTCCAGAATGATAGTTGAGCAAAGTGC
The DNA here is from genome assembly GCA_015844335.1 of Chrysopogon serrulatus. Classification (NCBI taxonomy): domain Eukaryota; kingdom Viridiplantae; phylum Streptophyta; class Magnoliopsida; order Poales; family Poaceae; genus Chrysopogon; species Chrysopogon serrulatus. Next base: position 795,616 of record JADLZL010005706.1, on the reverse strand, counting down.
TTGAGACATAGTGCTTGGGTGGGATCTTTCTGTCTGTCGAGTACTCAAGGCCCAAGAAAGAGCTAAAAATCCCTATAGTCAAAGGTAACATGAGTATATTTGAAGGTCAGCTCAGTTACTACATAAACTTGGAGGAGAATTTCTATCTAACTACAGGTATACTTCTAAGGAGTCGTTCAGAGATGGCTACAATGCTTGAACATATATATCTTACAATAATTTTTCTGAGTTTTCTTTGCTAAGGGACTAGGAAAGGTTAAGCTTAGGGGAGTTGTTGACGGTCATTAATGTATGAACTCAACCGTCAACTAGCCATAGAAAAGGATGCAATTGTGATTACCAAAGTAGATATAAGGCTTACACTAACAGAATTCCATGAGTTTTGGTGTTTCACTGTTTCTGCAAGTGTATACTGGAAGAGACGTAATCCCAGGAGTTTATCGGAACATAGAACAGGAAATCGGGCACCATGGCAATACAGGAAGATTCCAGAAAAGACCAGAAGACACTACGCCGAAGCGAAAGGCCAGAGGCCACCAGGCCAGACCGACCGGTCTGGCCCTGAATCGGCCGGTCTGGGCCCTGGCCCATTCGGGGCCCGCTTCGCCTAGGTTGCTCCACCGCCTTAGGGTTTCAATCTCAGCCGCACGTCAAAGTTGGTTTGGTCTGATGGCTCACGTTCATCCTACCGGGCTATAAAAAAAGGGCAGTACCCTCCCAAGGGAGACTCATTCATTTGCTATTCTCTAAAACCCTAATCGAGAGATGTCCCTCGAATGGACAACCTCTCGAGATCCAGCCATCAAGAGAAGATTAGTCCTTTCTAGGATCTAGTCTTTAGATAATAGTGAGATGGAGAGTAAGGAAAGAGTTTGGAGAAGGTGCCGGCCTGTCGGTGCCCTCTCTACGGCTTGTACCTTGGCGGGATCAAGCTCTACTTGAGCTTGCTCCTGAGATGTCTCTGGTGATCAACTTCTGATGCGAGTAAGTTCTATGTCTTTATTGTTTATCTGGATCACGACTCTCTTTGAGTGTTTTATTCCTGTTCTAGAGGGAGTAGAGTATTATCATAGGTGTAAGCATGGTGCTTAGGCTTAGGATAATCGTGGATACACCCTATATTCTGGTGGTGGTTGGGAGTGACTGTCCTGTTAGTCCACCTCCCGTCTGTAGGCCAAGTAGGACGTGGTTGCTAAGGAGATCAACATCCTTTATCGGTGTCTCTCCTTATGTAATGTCACCAGTTAGCAATAGAAGATATAGGCTTGCCGAAGTTAGAAGAAGAGAACCATAGTTATCCTCTCTATTTTCCTATTATCATCAACCTTGATTGCTACTCTCAACCACATTAATTGTCGCCCTAGTTCTACCTTAGTTCTATCTTAATCTAGTCTCTACCTTACCTTATTGTTACCCCTAGTTAAGTTAGACCGTAGTTGATCTCACACGTTTCTCAATGGAACAAAACCTGTAATACTTCTGGGATAAAGTTACAACGGTATCCGTGCGCTTGCGGATTATTCTATGGGCGTTAACAGATATCAACAATATTGGTATATTAAACGCACATAGAATATCAAGAAGATAAATCCACAAGCGCACGGATACCGCTGTAGCTTTCACCTAAGAGTATTCCAAGGTATCGAATTTCCACGAGGAACGCGAAGTGATCTAGTAACGAATCAAGAGCGTCCAAGGATAGAAAAGATAAATGTTTTTGGTGGGTAGAGAGGGGCTATCTAAGGTGATCTAGATAACTAAGAATCAGACTCACAATACTTGTCTACTTCGGAGCAACAGTACCTTTCCAACTCTCGAATAAGACTGGGAAGAAAGTAGCTGGGGGAAGGCTGCCAAAAGCTCTACGAAACACCAACTCCGACGTGATGGAATACGAAGGCCAACAAAGCTGTCACCTCTAAAGGCTACCACAACTAACCGTAAGAATTGGACGCAAACTCAGGTAAACTCTAGCCTAGACACCACGTCTACGCTATTGATTACTACTCTAACTACGCGCAATAACTAGAGTACTCGATACGAGCAGAGATCCCGTAAATAAAGTAAAGTAAGAACAAAACTTAATCAAATAGAGAACTCAGAGGTACCAACTGAAGAACTTGAAGATGAATCGTCTCCATAGAGGTACAAAGTTGAGGAAGATCCGACAAGCCGGCTCCTCTTCTACTGCATGCCCTCCTCTCTCCCTATTTTCTAATTTACAATAGTTCTAGAGATGAGAGTCTATCCTTTCAAGGGACGCCTCTACATCTCCATAATAATGTGGTGCCCTCAGGAAGGGGGGGTCTGCCTCTCTATTTATAGCCTGGTGGGATGAATGTGCGCCGTAGGATCAAACCGACTTAACCTAGGGCCGAGATGACTCCTCATAGGCGGTGGAGGAAGACTCCAGAAGGCGGGGACGTAAACCCTAGAGGTGGGGCCGTCCGGCCCCATGGGTGCGCCGGCCGGCGCCCAACTGTGGCGGTTCGGGCCCATCTTCGGCATGGTGTCTTCTCGGGCCTCCTGTAGTCCAATGGTGTATGTGTTGCCGCAGATTTTGATTCCGAACTCTGAATATAGCAAATGATAGGTCTGTTTCGATCATCTCGACGAGCCCGTCGCAATGGTGCAGTCCAATTCCTTATTTGAGATACTTTTATTCTATGCAAAATTGGATATACTTGCAAAATGATCAAGAACAACACAACTCATGGAACTCGTTAGAATCAAACCCTACAACTATGCTTTATGATTCATTTCATATTAATTCATGCAATAATTGATGGTATAAAATAGGCATTATGGACCGTCAACAAGTTCCCCCAAGCTTAATCTTTGCTAGTCCCTTAGCAAAGCCAAACTCAACAATGGATCAGGAGTTGCTGCAATATTTTCACTTCCAACAAGTACAAATACCTTCAAACAAAAATTCTCCTTTGAATTTAGAACAAATATATCGTATTATTCATCATGGGGCTTATTGCTCTTACCTTGGATCTTGAGATAGAACGATCAAATCAAGGACTATGTCTCTAGTTCTTTCACTTCACCTTTTAATCCGGAGTTTTTATAATTTTTCAAAAGCTTAGAAACATATTGTTGTCAAATTAAACAAAGGATCCATAGATAAAGTCAATCACACCATTGAATCGAGAAGTGCATGTGTATAGAAAATGGAGTCGGGTTTTTTTTTAAAAATTTTATCACTCTCTTACTGTTTATCAGAGACATATGGCTATGAGGCTAATTCTACTATCGGGCACATGCCCATTTTTTCTATATTCATTTTTCAAGGTTTCGGACACTTGTCCTTTTTTTCCTCGAGATCTATCTTTTTGAGGTTTTGGACACTTGTCCCTTTTTATTTCCTCGGATACTTTTGCATAGCCGCATGTCTTCCAACAAACTTTTGAGAGGATAGCAACAAATAATTATGAGCATTTATACGGAAAATGAATGGAATGTGTAAGTGATCTCAATTCAATAGCATGATAACTTCGCATAGGGTCAACAAAGCTTAATTTAACTCAATGTAATTATTAGTCATATTAATATTAATAAATCTCCAGAACTCTAGTATTGTTTAGAACAAGATAACAGTAGCTCAGATCATCACATCATACCCACCAATTACTTAGACCTTAGATCAAGCATTTGCTACCCATGCATTTAATTTTATTTTATGACATCATTATTAATTAGGAGAACTCGTGCTTGAAAGTTAGGTACTGGAAAAGAAATTGCAATAGAGCAACTATTCATCATCTCCAATATAAAATGTTATTATTCTTCAGTTGACTCTTAAACTAGACACACTCTATGATCACAACCTAATAAATAGCTAGAGAATCTTTATTTGATTTTAACTATTATTTATTTATTTTTAACTAATAGACTCATGGACTCACAAAAGACTCTATAGACGTGGACCTTCATGTGCCCACATATTTTTGGTATTTTATGACTATAAGATAGACTCGATAATCGTATAGGTATACTTACCTGATAACTAGGGGATGCCCTCCCCCAAGCTAGATGTTTGCTTAGCCTTTGTTCACTCTTGTGGCCGACATGTTAAGTCTTCACTCTTCTCAACCTTCCAAATCCTGCATAACTCAAATAGACACAAAACTCGTGGAACAGATTAAGTGTTAGGCATATGAGTTTTAGTTGTCTAGAGTCTTGACGATTGAATTTTTTTTAGATAGGATCATTAAACTGCAGAAATTCAATTATGTCTATTTCTTCTAAATTTTCAGATTCAAGAAATATTTTCAAACGTTGGCCATTTACCTTGAAGACATTACTTGAATTGTCTTGAATTGTAATAGCACCATGTGATGAGGTTTCAACTACCTTGAATGGTCCTTCCCATTTGCTTTAAAGTTTTCCATGGCCAAAGAGCTTTACTCTTGAATTGAACAGCAGGACCTTCTCCCCAGGCTTAAATTCTTTGTGCTTGATTCTCTTATCATGCCATCTTTTTGTTCTTTCTTTGTAAATCTTGGAGTTATGATATGCCTTCTCTCTCTATTCTTCAAGCTCAGATATTTGCATTTGACGATTCTTGCCAGCTAGATGGAGATCCATGTTCCATTTCTTGATTGCCCAGTGAGCTCTGAATTCCAATTCAACAAGCAAATGACATGTCTTTCCATATACAAGCTAATAAGGTGTCATGCCTATGGGTGTCTTATATGCAGTTCGATATGCCCATAGTGCATCAGAAAGCTTGTATTTCCATTTCTTGCCCATCTCATCCACAGTCTTTTGCAGAATATTCTTGATTTGCTTATTTGATGTTTCAGCTTAACCGCTTGTTTGGGGATTTTATGGAGTTGCAATATTATGCTTGACTCCATTTTCTGTCAAGAACTGCCGGAATCTCTTGTCAATGAAATGTGGCCCTCCATCACTTATAACCAATCTAGGCATTCCGAAACGTGGAAATATTACTTCGTTGAACATCTTCTTAGAGTGCTTGGAGTCGGCGGCTCGACATGGTAATGCTTCTACCCATTTGGACATGTAGTCAACTGCCACCAAGATATATTCTGCATCTCCTGACTTTGGGAGTGGACCCATGAAATCAATTATCCAGACATCAAACAATTCCACTTGAAGGTTGTTCGTGAGTGGCATAGCATCTCGAGTATTGATATTTCCATGTCTTTGGCATCTGGCACATCTTTTGATGAACTCCTTTGTATCTTGATACATTGTTGGCTAGAAGAATCCGCATTGCCATATCTTCGCATGTGTACGAAATACTCCATAGTGTCCTCCATAGGGTGATGAATGACATCTCTCAATGATCTTCATGCCTTCAACTGTCGGGACACACCTCCGTAGCAACCCATCGGCACAGATCCTATAAAGATATGGATCATCCCACAAATGGGTACGACTCTCATACTGGAGCTTCCTCTTGTCTCCCCCTGGTGGGACATAACCTGCAACCATATAGTTGACAATATGTGTGTACCAAGGATCGGAGTGTGTTACCACGAAGAGCGTGTCATCCCTTAGATAGTCATTAATAGGTAGCTCATATGTATCTTTATATTGAAGTCTAGACAAGTGGTCGGCCACCGAATTTTCTACTCCTTTCTTATCCCTTATTTCTATATCAAACTCTTGGAGCAGAAAAATCCATCGGATTAACCGAGGCTTAGCATCTTTCTTAGTGAGCAGGTATTTAAGTGCAGCATGATCTGTGTATATTATTACCTTCGCTCCCACTAAGTAAGATCTAAACTTGTCTATTGCAAAGACAACTGTCAACATCTCTTTTTCAGTGGTAGCATAATTAAGTTGTGGTCCAGACAAGGTTTTGCTAGTATAAGATATAGCGTAATATTTCTTGTCCTTGGTTTGTCCTAAAACGGCACCAACTGCAAAGTCACTAGCATCGCACAAGATTTCAAAGGGTAGACTCCAATCAGGTGGTTGGATAATTGGAGCTGAGATGAGTGCCCTCTTAAGAATTTCAAAGGCTTCAAGGCACTCATTATTAAAAATGAAAGGTGCATCTTTGGCTAGAAGGTTAGTCAGGGGTCTAGCGATTTGAGAAAAGTTTTTGATGAAACGTCTATAGAACCCTGCATGTCCTAGAAAGCTACGAATGCCTTTCACATTTGTGGGAGGTGAAAGTTGTTCAATAACTTCAATCTTTGCTCTATCCACTTCTATCCCACGTTCGGATACCTTATGTCCTAGCACTATTCCTTCCCGAACCATAAAATGATATTTCTCCCAGTTCAGGACTAAGTGCTTTTCTTCACACCGTTGTAAGACCATGTCTAAATTCTTTAAACACTCATCAAAGGTTTTGCCATAGACGGTAAAGTCATCCATGAACACCTCCATGATTTTCTCGATCATATCGGAGAAAATAGACATCATGCACCGTTGAAAAGAAGCTGGAGCATTACACAGCCCGAACGACATTCATCGATATGCATAAGTTCCATATGGGCATGTGAAAGTAGTCTTACTCTGGTCATCTGGGTGGATTGGGATTTGATGATATTCGGAATACTCATCAAGAAAACAAAAGAAAGAGTGATTTGCAAGCCGTTCCAACATTTCATCAATGAAGGGTAACGGGAAGTGATCTTTCTTTGTAGCCTTATTAAGTTTTCGGTAGTCAATGCACATACGCCACCCAGTGACAGTACGTTGAGGGATGAGCTCATTCTTCTCATTCCTAACGACTATCATTCCTCCTTTCTTTGGCACAACTTGGACAGGGCTAACCCACTCACTATGAGGTACGGGATAAAAAATCCCAGCGTGTAAAAGCTTAAGGACCTCTTTTTTAACCACTTCTCGTATTGCATTGTTAAGTCTCCTTTGTGGTTCCCTCGATGGTGAAGAATCAAGATCGATGGGAATACGATGAGTGCAGAGAATGAGATTAATTCCCTTGAGGTCTTGGAGTGAGTAGCCTATGGCTGGTTTATGTCTTTCTAAAACAGTGACAAGTTGATAGGTTTCTTCTTGGGAAAGCTTGTCACTTATGATGACAGGTGTTTCTCGGTTATTATTGAGAAAGACATATTTTAAGCCAGAAGGAAGGGGTTTTAGCTCAACTAAGGGTTTGGATGGCTCCCCTATTTCCTCTAGCTCGATAGCTCTGCCAACTCTTTCTCTTCTTGAATAAAGTGTTCATCATCGAAAATTGGTTGGGCCAGGTCTTCTAAGGATGCCATTAAGACTTTCTCAATAGGGTCTTCCTCGGGCTTGGGTTCTACTATTGCATTATTTGAGCGTGCAAGCGAGATGGTGATAGGAGAACTTCCTAGTTTTACATGTAAGAGGCCTTGTTTTGGTCTTTCTTGAAAGAGTGTCCCAAAAGGTACACCAATCAAGATAGATATGTCTGAGATGTCAAAGATATAAAAATCTAGACGATACTTAGAACCTCGTATTCGCAATGGAATAGACCTTATGATCCTATAACTTTTAAGAGTAACTCCAGAAGGAATTCGTAACAGCTTATAAGATAGGTTCACAAACTCATTGGGGTACAGTTGTTTGGCTAAAGCCTTTGAAATGATATTTATCCCCACGGCTGGACTATAGTAAGCCTCTATGGTGGTTCCCTTAAGGATGCAAGTGATAACATCTGAGGGGGCATTGATTCGGGCTACCTCCGTGGATAATTCCGTTTCTGCCAACCACTCATGACTCATGATGGCCGATAGTCCTTTAATATGTTCCATAAGGAAAGAATCATTATTTGGGCCATCGTCATCTTTATGTGACATAGAGTGTGCCAGGGGCTTCACTTGAACTGGTAAATTCGAGGTATTGCCAAAATCTTCAAAAAGACCATCCTCGATTTCAAAGGGGAACATGGAAGGATGAGGTTCATCATCTTCTAAAATGTGTCGTGTTTCCTCAATTGGAGGTTCTTTGACAACCAAATTATCTATAGGATTTAAAGAAATTTCAGATTTGGTTGTGTCTGCCTCCTCTTGTTGGTCGGGGCTTGGTTTGATTTCTTCTTCTTTAGGAAATTCATCAAAAATACCAGTGTAAGGGGTGTTTTTAAGGATTTTCTCTAGTATAGCTTTCCCCTCATTCATGGTGTTGTGCGAAAATAAACCTCCAGAAGATAAGTCAAGATGCAGAGCAGCTTCCTTGTTAAGACCGAGATGAAAATGGTAAAGAAGCACGTGGTCAGGCAAGTGAAGGGTTGGACCGGTATTGATAAGACTTAAGAACCTAGCCCAAGCTGCTCCTAATGTCTCCTTCTCTTTTTGTTTAAAGGTAAGAACTTCTATTCTAAGAGCGGCGATCCGAGGAAGAGGGAAGAAAGCAAGACAGAATTTGTCTCGAAGTTTATCCCAATTTCCTTTCACTCCTCCTACAGTATGAGCATACCACTGTTTTGCTCTTCCCAAAAGGGAGAACGGAAACAATTTCCATTTAATGGTCTCTTGTGTCATGCCAGCAATATTCAAGCAAGAACACAATTGCTCAAATTCTCTAAGATGGGTGTAGGGATTTTTGTCTTCTAATCTAGAGAAGGATTGCTCCCGAACCATGGCTATGAAAGCAGAGCGAAGCTCATAGCCATCTGTGAGTATAGGATGTGATGATGGTGGAGGCTCCAACAACTCGCCCTTTGGAGCCGAAAATTGAAAGATAGGCGTAGAATCCATGTGGTAAGGTAAAGGTGGTGATAAAAAGATAAACGGACGAACTTGGCTCGATCCCAGAACAGCTACCGTTCCCCGGCAACGGCGCCAGAAAGCTTATTGGTATATTTAACGCACACAAAATAATCAAGAAGATAAATCCACAAGCTCACGGATACTGCTGTAGCTTTCACCTAAGAGTATTCCAAGGTATCGAATTTCCACGAGGAACGCGAAGTGATCTAGTAACGAATCAAGAGCGTCCAAGGATAGAAAAGATAAATGTTTTTGGTGGGTAGAGAGGGGCTATCTAAGGTGATCTAGATAACTAAGAATCAGACTCACAATACTTGTCTACTTCAGAGCAACAGTACCTTTCCAACTCTCGAATAAGACTGGGAAGAAAGTAGCTGGGGGAAGGCTGCCAAAAGCTCTACGAAACACCAACTCCGACGTGATGGAATACGAAGGCCAACAAAGCTGTCACCTCTGAAGGCTACCACAACTAACCGTAAGAATTGGGCGCAAACTCAGGTAAACTCTAGCCTAGACACCACGTCTACGCTATTGATTACTACTCCAACTACGCGCAATAACTAGAGTACTCGATACGAGCGGAGATCCTGTAAACAAAGTAAAGTAAGAACAAAACTTAATCAAATAGAGAACTCAGAGTTACCAACTGAAGAACTTGAAGATGAATCGTCTCCGTAGAGGTACAAAGTTGAGGAAGATCCGACAAGCCGGCTCCTCTTCTACTGCATCCCCTCCTCTCTCCCTATTTTCTAATTTACAATAGTTCTAGAGATGAGAGTCTATCCTTTTGAGGGACGCCTCGACATCTCCATAATAATGTGGTGCCCTCAGGAAGGGGGTCTGCCTCTCTATTTATAGCCCGGTGGGATGAACATGCGCCGTAGGATCAAACCGACTTAACCTAGGGCCGCGATGACTCCTCATAGGCGGTGGAGGAAGACTCCAGAAGGCGGGGACGTAAACCCTAGAGGTGGGGCCGTCCGGCCCCATGGGTGCGCCGGTCGGCGCCCAACTGTGGCGGTTCGGGCCTATCTTCGGCGTGGTGTCTTCTCGGGCCTCCTGTAGTCCAATGGTGTATGTGTTGCCGCAGATTTTGATTCTGAACTCCGAATATAGCAAATGATAGGTCCGTTTCGATCGTCTCGACGAGCCCGTCGTAATGGTGCAGTCCAATTCCTTATTTGAGATACTTTTATTCTATGCAAAATTGGATATACCTGTAAAATGATCGAGAACAACACAACTCGTGGAACTCGTTAGAATTAAACCCTACAACTATGCTTTATGATTCATTTCATATTAATTCATGCAATAATTGATGGTATAAAATAGGCATTAAGGACCGTCAACAAACAATAGGTGCCACACATGGGTGGTGCTAGGGACGATAAAACAACTTCGGTGGCAGTACACGTTGGTTGCAGGAGTGGGAAGAAGGTGGCCACCACAAGTGGGCTAGGGTCTCGTCGGAGCTCTACACTAATAGGCAAGGCATGTGCTCTGCCGATACCTAGCCTTTTGTGGCTGAGTGGGGTATGTGGTGTGGAGGTGGAGCTATCAGATCAGTCAAATAAGCTCGCATCAGGGATCTTCTCGAGGGTGAAGAAGCTAAGGCATCCAGAAAATTTGGTCCCAGACATAAGAGGAAAGTTTTAAATCTCTGGCTATAGCTTCCGCTATCTCCGGCTATAGCTGTTTGAGAAAGATTTGGGTAAGTTTTTTTATATACAAGTTAGCTCTTAACTGCCGCTATAGCCTGCTATGCCGGCTATAGCCTGTTTTGGTACGTAGATAGCTAAATGTCTTAGCCGGTGATTTAAAACCTTGCATAAGAGACACTTTGGTGCTGGCTTTACAAACACTTAAGAAGTGGAAGCAGGAATAGGGGCAACCATCAATTACCACTCTCTCTCCTTATAGCCATTTCTAATCCGTGGATGATAAATGGGGCAGTAAGTAAGTCTGCAATGATTATGGATCTAGATGACAATTATCATATATTACATCCTAGGAGAGATAACAGGAGAAATATAGAATAATAGAGAAAATGTCTTCCTATATATTACATCTAATAAATATGAATGATCTAACTTTCCTATTTGTTGTAACGTGACATGTGGATTGATGGTATATAAAGTGTCTTTCTTCTAACATGTTTATTTTGTAATGTGAAAAAAATGAAACATGATTTCTTCATAACATTTTTCATATGGAAAAAACATATTTGTCTCCTTATAAAAAAATCAAATGTGTTATACATGATAAACTTTTGAATTTGAACTGTTTATCTCTCCGTATTTTTTCATGAGGCTGTTTATCTCCATAAAAAATGAAACATATTTATCTCCATGACTTTTTAGCGATTAGCAAATGAATGAAAGTTTGATGTTTAGATTCAGCCATGTTTGCTTTAATAGGAAGGCAAACATGCTGCAATCTGTCATGTTTGGTGTTCTCTAGGACATGGAGCAAGCAGTAGCTCCATTTTCACTCTGGAGCCTGTTATTTTAGGGTAACTGGCCAAAGGGTGCTAGATCAGTTGGTCTAGTCACTCTGGCGGCACCTCCCAGTTCCTTAGTTCGAATCCCAATGAGAGCGAATTTCAGGCTGGGTTAAAAAAGTCCCCTCGCCCGCTCCACTCAAAGCACTGGGGGGGCCAGCCCAATTCTCACTTGAGCAACAGTAGCCACCGTGTATGGGTGTAAAATGGGGGTTCGGGGTTTTCTCGCCGGGTGAGAAGGCACTATCTTCTTAATTTAAAAGTTGCAGCGGCAGTCTTAACCGTCCCCGGTCGAAGTTTTTATTTTAGGGTAACTGGTTATTTCTTTCTTTTACCTTCACTTTGTTATTAGTGTACTCTTTGCATCCCTGAATAAATAGATTCATAGTGTTCTGTTAAGTCAAACCTTTTAAACTTTGACCAAATTTGTAGAAAAAACCATGCATCAAGATTTATGACATCATATTTATTAGTATCATTATACAAACCATAAAATATATTTTCATAGTGTGCTCATTTTATGCCATAAATGTTATTACTCTTTCCTATAGAGTTATATAGTCAAACTTAAGATAGTTTGACTTATACGGTTTCTAGGAATTAATTTATTTGGAGACGGAGGAAGTATCTATTATCTCTCTTGGAATTCAAAGCCTCGGATTTATCTGGCATCTTATCTCCTATGGAGTAATTAAAGTAGCGTAGCATAGCCCAACATCATTTAGACACATGCGAGCTCCTATGATACAACTTTCACTACCCACACAGAAATATTTCGATCTCGAAATAAAAATAAAAATACGTGAACACTAATTTAATTAGAGAGACATAAAACCCAATTGCAACAGCTCCAAAAAATATATAAAAATCCAGGTTGCCACAAATAATTAAGGCGCAACAAGTACTCTGGTACATCGTCCAATGCAAACTGCTAACCTCCAAGAGCCCATGCACTATCCAGGAAGCTCCCTCCCTCACTAAAGCAAAACCAAGTTACCAACATCTCTGATGACTGATATCCTTGTGCCGGTGGATAATCCACCAGCACAATCTGCCCCTCTAATGTTTCAGTATCCAAACAGACAATCCATCCATAAATTAAAAAAAAATACATCTATGAACAAAAAGAAATCCAGGAAAAGGACACGTATTAGGCTCCAGCTGTCTCCACCCAGGTCGAACATCACCTCGCCTGTCTCCTCTCCTCCCCATGCGTGCACCCATTCCATCTTCACTCCTTCACACCACCTCACTTCCTCTCTCCTCGTCTCCCTCTCTTTCCCTATATATACTTGCATGCATGCACCTCCCACTCCCAGCACCAACAAATCTTTCATCTCACTAGCTAGCTTGCTTGCTTGCTCACGCATTGGTCACTGTAACTTGATCAGCTCATCATCCAGAAAACAAGAGGTGGAACACATACATAATTAAGGATCTCGGTCACTGCAACAATGGAGGTGGTGCTCGACAACGCTGCTTGCGTTGGAGCCGGGGAGGTTGCCGGAGGGCAGTACCGTGGCGTGAGGAAGAGGAAGTGGGGGAAGTGGGTGTCGGAGATCAGAGAGCCCGGCAAGAAGACGCGCATCTGGCTGGGCACCTTCGAGTCCCCGGAGATGGCCGCGGTGGCGCACGACGTGGCCGAGCTGCGCCTGCGCGGCTACGACGCCCGGCTCAACTTCCCGGCCTCGTCCACCGCTTCCGCCGCCCGACACCGCCGAGCCGCACGACGTCCGCGCCGCCGCGCTCGAGGCCGCCGCCCAGATCCGTTTCAGGCCCGACCTCGCCGTAATGCAGACGCAGTCCTCCTCCGGCGAGGTCGGCTGCTGCTGCAGCGGCAGTGGTGGCGGCAGCGGCACCGGCAGCCCGGAGCCGCTGGCCGGCGACGACGTGGCGTGGGACGTCTTGCTTGGAACCGACGAGCTGGCGGCAGAGTCGCTCAAGATGTGGGCTGAGCTGGCTGAGGCCATGCTTATGGCCCCGCCTGTATGGGAGAGCAGTATGGCGGACAATGACGAGTGGGCCCAGGGCAATCTCTGGGACCTACCTATCTGGAACTGCTAATTCCAGGCCCACCGGCAGATGCACCTTCACATCCTTTGGTTTTTGAGGTGTGAAATACTGCTAGAATCCATCCATCAATTAATTAATCTCCTCCCAAAACCATATGTGAATGAGGCATTCTAGAGAGCACAATCATGGTTAAGAATGTTCTGATATATTCCTTTGTCTCTGAACATGTGTCGTCCTGTCAGTGTGCAATTTCTTGGTGTAGTTAGCAAAGGTCTAGCTAGCTAGCACGTGCAATTCACGTGGGTAAACGTAGAACAAGCATGATGTAATAATTCTTCGGTAAATCTGTACATCACCAGAGTGATTTTCGTGTTTGCGTCACTCGATTTTTTAGCTATTGGATCCGTGCTGTCAACGGATGTGATTATATACTGGTAAAGCGCAAAGCGGTAGCGGGCCCAGGGTGGCAGGTGGCCGCGGTCTTTCCGAGACCTTGCGCCGCAGGAGACGCCACGATGCATCGCTGCGAGCCTGCTGTAGGCGCAGGACGTGCTGTGCTGATGCGAGCCTGCTGCATGTGCAAATGCAGGCTTACGCCTGCTACATGCTGCTTCGCATCACATCACCTCGGGCGCACGCATGTCATTGGGTAGTACTGCTAGTTAGGTATACCCCCTTTATCCCAAAAAACGTAGGTGGACCCAGGGCCCGGCGACCCTGGGCCTTGCCCGGGCTCATCTCCATCTGGAGCCTTAAGGCCCATTACTTCTCGCATGCTGCTGTCGTGAATCCAGGGGCAGGGCTGCAGGAAACCAGCTGCGAGCCGCACAATGCAGTAATAACGCCCAGGCTCATCAAATTTCCTTGGTCCGCCTATGCCAAAAAAAGTGTCATTTTAGACTTTCAGTATGTCGTGTTTGACCATTCATCGCACTACAGGATTCAGACGCTTTGCCGGGAGCAAAATGATTTGCCCGGAGCTTTTTATCGGGCACCCGGCAAATACAATCTTTGCCGGGAGCCTGACAAGGAGGCACCCGGCAAAGAACGGCCTCCGGCAAATCAGCCTTTGCCGGGTGCCGGGCACCCGCAAATTTCGGCTTGTCGGTAAAATTTTTCCTTTGCCGGGGAGTAGACACCCGCAAAAACACGGCCGTCGGTAAAAGTCGGCCAACGTGAGGGCGATCACCGCCGTCGGCCTTTTGCCGGGTGCCACGCCGTTAGGCACCCGGCAAATAATTGAATCCATGTTTCAAAATTTGAGACAATTTTGAGTTTTTTAACTATATTTCCTTAATTATTTTCCTTTGGTTGAATTTTTTCTACTACTCTTAATTTGAACTGCAGGTACATGAAATAATGGAATTCAGTCTTTCCAAAAATGGTATTCATGATCTTCAGCGTATGTTGAGACCGTATCCAGGACCTAGCATGAAATTTCGTGCATCGTGTTGTCGTAATATGACGGGTTAATCGCATAAAAAGTGTATTTTAATTATGTAAAATCAAACGAAGTCCGAAAATCACGAAACTTGTTGAGCGGTCTTATTATCACATGTGTAGGCCATAGTAAAAAATTGAGAAAGTTTCAAGCATGTTGTGACGTCACATACCTGAAATCCACACTTCTCCACATGTGATTATAAGTCATCGATCTGGAGATGTCTAGGTTTTAGGCATGTGACGTCACAACTTGTTCGAAACTTTCTCAAATTTTTACTAGAGCCTTGACACGCGATAAAAAGACATCTCGTCAAGTTTCGTGATTTTTGACTTTGTTTGATTTAATACAATTTAAATACACTTTCCCGCAAGTACATCATCATCTTATGTCAACAAGACGGTCGTAATTTCATGAGAGTTCTTGGATACGGCTTCAACATACGGTAAAGATCATGAATACTATTTTATAAATGACCAAATTCCATTATTTCTTGTACTTGTAGTTCATATTTGGAATATTCAAAAAAATAAACAAAACAAAAATAATTAAAGAAATATAGTAAAATAACTCAAAATTGATCCAAGTTTTGAAATTGAGTTTTAATTACCGTCACGAAGGACCCAGAAAAAAATAGAGCAAAAAAAACAAAAAAAAAAAGAAATAGTTTGCCGGGTGCCAATGGGAAGCTCCCGGCAAAGGCCAATTTTTTTTTTTTTTTTTTAAAAACTTTGCCGGGTGCCGTTTTGGGAAGCACCCGACAAAGGCGCTGCTTTGTGTAAAACGGCCGGCCCAGCCCAATTCGCGTGAACCCTACGCCCCGCGCGCCTTTGCCTCAGCTCCGCCGCCGCCCGCCAGCCGCGCGCCAAGCGCCGCACCGGCAAGGCACCTCGGCGCGCCCCCCTCAATGCCCCGCAAGCCTCTCCGGCGCGCGCGCCGCCGCGCCGTGGCCTGCAAGCCTCACCGGCGCCGCCAGAGACCGCTGCGCCGCCGCCGCCCAGCAGGGCGCCCAGCGCCACCGCCGTCGGCAGCAAGGCCCTCCGTCCTCCACGCCCCGCAAGGCCCTCCGTCCGGCGGCCCGCAGGCTCACCGGCGCTGCCCGCCGTCCCAGGCCGCCGGTCGCGGCACTGCTAGCCGCCGCCGCCGACGGCCATCCGCCACCCGTGCTGCTCCACCATCGGCCGTTCAGGTGAGATCCGGCGGCCCCCTGGCCTCCCCTCCGGTCTCCTCCCCCCACCCCTCTGATATGTACTCCCGTTGCTCGCTCGCAGTCGCAGGAACGGTGAACATCAACTCCGGCCGGCGATCCACGAGACCACGACCCCTGCTGGCTAGCACCTCCCTCTGCCTTGCTGTTGCGAGGTGAGCCACGCCTAATTTCTGCAAATTTCTTTTGAATTCCGTGTTCTTGCATCAGGTTGAAGGCAATTGAGTACTGCTAGGCCATGTTGCGCTCTAGCCATTTGCTGTAACGCGGGCACATATAGTTTGGCAAGGAGGCCTTATGGATTGTACCAGTCACCTCTAGATGTGTTTATTTCTATACCTATTAATAAAGAGGCAAAATTTCTTCCCCTTTTTTTGGTATGGCCTCCCAAACTAACTTCATGAATGTGCAAATCAATCACTGCACTCACACTCTCGCTCTAACTTTCTTTATTCATGAATGTGCAAATCAATCACTGCACTCACACTCTCGCTCTAACTTTCTTTATCCAAAAGTACTAGGATGTGATTTTTATTTCTATTTCAGTTATTATTAATTATTAACTAATAGTTGCTACACATCACCAGGATCAGATCATTGTTTATTAACCGTGGAGCACATAGTTTTGTAGACGATATGGCACTAATTAATAAGTAAACAAATAAAACAGCTTAGAATTCACCTCTGTGCCTCTTGTCTAATGTTGGACCAAATACAGGCCTAGGCCCATAACGGACTGGACTGGTGAGAGACTGGTTTCAATCATCTTTTCATTCTTAGGAGTATTACATAATTTATTCTATAATTTATATATACTCCATAGGTAAATTATAAAAAGTCATATAAAAGTGGGTATGAAGTAAAATATTTTAACCTAAATTTATTTCATGGTACCGATAGTTTTTCTTTTGGACCACTCAATATGTTCTCTATATATAACTGAGAGCTGGTGCCGAGTCTTTCAAATAAAATAAATACTTTACAAGAAAATCGAAATTATGTTTATACGAATGGAATTCAATCCAGTTATACCCCCCGTTGCAACGCACAGGAGCACATAGTTTTGTAGACGATGTGGTACTAATTAATAAAGCTTATAATTCACCTCTGCGCCTCTTGTCTACTGTTGGGCTAAACACAGGCCTAGGCCCATAACGGACTTGACTGGAGAGAGATTGGACCATTGAGAGAGACTTTCAATCATCTTTTCATTCTTATTACATAATTTATTCTATACTTTATATATACTCCATAAATTATAAAAGTCATATGAAAGTGGGCATGAAGTAAAACATTTTAACCTAAATTTATTTCATGGGTACCGATAGTTTTTCTTTTGGACCACTCAATATGTTCTCTATATATAACTGAGAGCTGGTGCCGAGTCTTTCAAATAAAATAAATACTTTACAAGAAAATCAAAATTATGTTTATACGAATGGAATTCAATCCAGTTATACCTCCCGTTGCAACGCACGGGCATATTTACTAGTATAAATTATTTACCATCTGTCGCAGGCACACCGAGTGGTCTGTTCTTTGGTCTGTAGTGGCAAACTAGCAATTTGATCATTTCTTAAAGAAGAAGATAGTTTACTTGCGTCTTAGACTCTGATTGAGTTTGATGAGGACATCGCCACGCTGGACACACCGACGCCATGGTCTTCTCCAAGTTGCAACTCATCTCCAACTCAGCAGCCACGTCACTTTCGGATTCAGCAGACACGTCGTTAGTGTTTTGATCATAATTCTCTCATACGACGTCGAAACGAGGCGTGTGAATATGCGTTGGAAAGGGGACGACGACGCCGTCAGTTTGGTTCTGGTCCTAGCTCCAGAACATTCGTGGATCATGCTATGTGACCACAAAAAGGTGCTGCGACACCTATTTTTGGGCCAACTTGGCCTTGTATCAAGTTGGGCTTGTGGTCCATGTTGTGGGCGCCCCCCTGGTGCGCCTCCAACCCTAGGACATTTATATCTTCGTAGCCGCCGCCAAATAGACTTGGGTTTTGTTTAGAGTTTAGTTTTCCATCGAGAAACTGAATCGTTCATTTTAACTGTGGTGACAAATCCTTTTTACAAAGGATCCGGGGCCCCTCGTTCTTGATCTCCTCCACTGTGTCGATTAGTCCTTTGGAACCGAGTTCTTGAACCTTCAATTGATATTCGCTTCATTCATATTTGCAATTTCAGATTGCGTGTTGAAACCTTCTTGCTTGTGTTCTTCGATTCGCTTGCAGGAACAGCCTTCTTGGCGAGGTCAATCAAGTTGTGCTTGGTTGATAACCAACGGAGCAGTGGTGTAACGGTTGCAGGGTTCGAATCGTGTCTGATTTGAAGCCGGATCGCCAACGTCGAGTTCTCCACCAATCGAACTTACCAATACCTCTCGGAAGATCGGGCCGTGCCTCATCAATTGGTATCAGATATTTCAGGTTTACCGCGAGGTATAATCTCGTTTGTCTTAGATTCATATTTGTTCATTACCTAGAGTCCACAAAAAGCCAAAAAAATATTTCAATTTCCGCTGTCCTATCACCCTTTGTGCCTTGCAATTTCGTTTTCAGATTTGCTTTGTTGAGTTTGTGCCCGTGGTCGAGTCTTGTTGCTGGTTTAGGATTGTGTTCGTGGTCGTAGTTCAATTGCCCGTTCTTTGTTCTTTTTGTTTCCACCGCTATCCCATCCACCGATCCCAAACCACAAATCGAAGCCACCATATTACTCGACTTGCCTCTCGCTAGCCGCCTTGTGTGATCTCTCGCCGCCGCTAACCCTAGATAGGTTGCACGCCGCCAAGAGCTTCGCCTCGGATCACAGCCCTCCTTTCATCATCCGGCGAATACCTACTGCTGTTAGTCACAGGGACGATTGTGCCTGTGATCGGTGTTGGAGTTTAGGGACGCTTTGCCCTAACTGCCGCCGCCGTGTTGTGCCTTCTGGGGAAATATAACTTTGAGATACCTTCGGTCAAACAGGCATAACTTTTCGCTCGGTTATCAGAAAAATCTGAAAAAAATTCAGCAGCTTCTTGACACTATGGCCTGTTTGGTTTCGTTAAAATTGCCAAAAAAATTCGGGAAAATAAAGAAAAAAATTGTCAAGGGTTCTACACGCTTTTCAGAGAACGTGCTGAATTTCTGTAGACCACATCCCATCTCGGTTAATCGGTGCCAATTTTTGTGGTTACATCTTTTGTGATCCTTGTTCAGAGAAAAAAATAAAAAAAATAGTAAAAAAATAAAAAAGTTTGATTTCTACTAGTGCCTTTTGCAAAAATCCGAGAAAAATTCAGGAAAAAGACAAATCCGAGCTATTGCCTTGTTCTCGTGAGTTCTTTCCATCGCCCTTGTTTCACCTTGTTGCGCCACGCCTTGACACGCCTTAGCCAAAGAATTGTGCTTTGTACTTTGGATACTTATTGAACTTCGCTTAATCTGCACTCGTTAATTGCTAATCCTTGCTGCTCATAGTGTGCCTTCCCAAAGCTCCACATATACTTCTGTCAGTACAGGTTCACCTTGCAATTGTTACCCACGGTCAACAACTGATTGTTTCTCCCATTTGGTTTTGATCCCGTTGGCTTTGGTAAGAACACTTGCAAGACGGTGGTAAGCCGCTTCTGATTTTGCATTCCACTTTCACCACCGCCACCACTTAGTTCCTTTTAGTTGATAGGGATAATACTTTGGTGTTGTCTTTTCCTATTTTCTAACCATGTCAGGAACTCCGACGGATTTCAACGACTGCGTGTCAAAAGCCGAGCTTACAACGTTCATGACTGACCAACGCAATCTTATGACCGAGCTGATGCGCAACATGAACAATCTGGTCACACGCATTGAACAGCTTGAGCAACGTCCTCCACCTCAGCGTGCTGATGCTGAAGAAGAGGATGGTTTTGATGATCAAGATGCGGATGCTGACGGTGATGCAGGCAACCGTCGCCGCTACAACTTCAATCGTCGCAGTATGGGAGGTAATCATGGTAATAATGATCCTTTTGCTAAAATTAAATTTAGCATACCTCCTTTTGCTGGTAATGTTGATCCTGAGGCATACTTAGATTGGGAACTTGCTGTTCAACAAAAATTTGATTCTCATAATGTCCCTGCTGAGCATAGAGTTAGACTTGCTACTAGTGAGTTTACTAATTTTGCTTTATTTTGGTGGAGTGATCTTTGCAATGCTAATAATGCTGCTGCTGTGCCTCAAACTTGGAATGCTTTAAAGCAACGTATGAAATCTCGTTTTGTTCCTCCTTATTACCAACGTGATTTACGATTGAAACTGCAAACTTTAAAACAAGGAGAAAAAGGAGTAGAAGCTTACTATCAAGAATTGCTTATTGGTTTAGCACGTTGTGGTGTAGTTGAAGATGATGCTGATGCTAGTGCTAGATTCTTTGGTGGTTTAACTCATGATATACAGAATATTCTTGATTATAAAGAATGGCGCAATTTTTCCCAATTGTATCATCTTGCTATTAAGGCAGAACGAGAAGTACAGGGACGCAAACAACACCAGCCTTTCAGGAACAATGGGAGGAATTTTCAGCAGCGTTCCGAGCTGGAGACGCCCAAGATTTCTGTTGCACCACAACCATCTTCTGGGGTAAGTAAATTGTCTACTGTGCAGTCTCCTCCGCTGCAGAAAGGTGCTACTCCAGGTGCTTCTACTAGCTCCTCTTCGCCCAGCTCTAAAATCATTTGCCACCGATGCAAAGGCATGGGCCATGTTATGAAGGACTGCCCCAGTCGTCGCGCTTTCATTGCTACCGAGGATGGATATGTAAGTGCTAGTGATGTTGAAGATGATTTAGCCCTTGCTGCTAACATTGATGCAGATTTCCCCGAGGGCGATCAAGACAAGGATACCATCGCCATTGACTCCGTGGCTGCATCCGCGGGCTACCCTAGCCTTCTTGTGCAGCGTGTGTTAAGTTCGCGTGTGGGACATGAAGAAGAGATGAAGATCCAACGCCACAATTTGTTCCACATGTATCTCATTGTGCAGGGTTGTCGTGTTCTCACCATCATTGATAGCGGGAGTTGCAACAATTTGGTGAGTTCAGATTTGGTTGACAAGCTTGGCTTGACCACACGCCAATATCCGTATCCATATAAACTTCAATGGTTCAATAATAGTGGTATGACTAAGGTAACCAACTCAGCCCGCATTAGCTTTTTTTCACAGTGCTCTTATCATGATACTCGCTGATTTTGATGTTGTACCTATGCAAGCTTGTTCACTTTTGTTGGGTCGTCTATGGGAATTTGATAATGATGCTTTACACCATGGTAGAACTAATACATACACTATCATGCATAAGGATAAGAAAATTACATTGCTGCCTTTGTCTCCTACAGATATTATTAAACATGCTAAAGAGACTAAAAATAAACCTCCAATAGACATTGCTAAAAATAATGGGATTAAGTTACAAGGAGGTGCTTTGCTTGCTACAACTTCTGCTACTGCTGAGTTATGTGATAATCCTGATGCACCATGTTATACTATGTTTTGTGCTTTGCCTGCTGTCACTAACCTTTTGCAGGAGTTCGTTGATGGGAAGGAGTCGAGGACGACTCCAATTTTAGAAGGAGGGGCTGATGAGGACATCGCCAAGATGGAGTCGAGGACGACTCCAATTCAAGAAGGGGAGGATGATGAGGACATCGCCACGCTGGACACACCGACGCCATGGTCTTCTCCAAGTTGCAACTCATCTCCAACTCAGCAGCCACGTCACTTTCGGATTCAGCAGACACGTCGTCAGTGTTTTGATCATAATTCTCTCATACGACGTCGAAACGAGGCGTGTGAATATGCGTTGGAAAGGGGACGACGACGCCGTCAGTTTGGTTCTGGTCCTTGCTCCAGAACATTCGTGGATCATGCTGTGTGACCACAAAAAGGTGCTGCGACACCTATTTTTGGGCCAACTTGGCCTTGTATCAAGTTGGGCTTGTGGCCCATGTTGTGGGCGCCCCCCCTGGTGCACCTCCAACCCTAGGACATTTATATCTTCGTAGCCGCCACCAAATAGACTTAGGTTTTGTTTAGAGTTTAGTTTTCCATCGAGAAACTGAATTGTTCATTGTAACTGTGGTGACAAATCCTTTTACAGTGATCCAGGGCCCCTGTTCTTGATCTCCTCCACTGTGTCGATTAGTCCTTTAGAACCGAGTTCTTGAACCTTCAATTGATATTCGCTTCATTCATATTTGCAATTTCAGATTACGTGTTGAAACCTTCTTGCTTGTGTTCTTCGATTCGCTTGCAGAAAAGCCTTTCTTGCGAGGTCAATCAAGTTGTGCTTGGTTGATAACCAACGGAGCAGTGGTGTAACGGTTGCAGGGTTCGAATCGTGTCTGATTTGAAGCCGGATCGCCAACGTCGAGTTCTCCACCAATCGAACTTACCAATACCTCTCGGAAGATCGGGCCGTGCCTCATCAGAGTTGGCCAATACTAAATCGACCAAGTAGATCCATTTCTTTATGTGCAAAGTCCAAGACGATCATGTAGAGGGCTAGACTGCTGGTGAATTCGTGGTTATAAGGTTATTTTTCCAGTACCAATCACGTGGTCAACATGCTGCAAGTAACATGAAGTTCATGTATGGAACTTCTATGTAGTGACAACATATATTTATCCATATATTGCTTGCACCCTGCAGTCTGGATTCGTCAACCATTATATTGGTTGCCACTCACATCACACAAGGAATAGCGAGCAAAATTAAACAAATTTTTGATGCCCTACGAGTTTTAGTAGTAGTTTCAGTAGTAGTGGTAGGGTTAGTAGTAATTATTGTTGGCTCCTCTTGATATATCAACGGTGGTTGTTGGCCTTCGTGCCCATGTTTGGTATATATGTGGTTGTTGGCCTTTGTGCCATGTTTTTTGCAGGTTTTGGGAACCTTTCCGTGCAGGGGAGGTGCTGCCAAATTTTTCATTTGACACTAACCATTTTTGCCCTTTTTTGCAGGAGGACTTGTGCGAGGGACTCGGCGACTACGATCGTCTTCGTCGGCGTTGCGGGTCTTCCTGCACCGCGTCGACTCGCCACTGCACCGACTCTCCACCGCCCCGCTACCCTTACCTCACCGGCACCCTAGGTATAACCCCTCTATCCGTATTTGGTCGCGTAACCTATTTAGGTGTCTCCCGTTCGAAAGAGATATGGTCGAACATATGCAGATGCAGACCTTTGCCTTTGAATCACTAAAACGTATGGGTTGAAATGTTGCAGGCCGAGAACGAGAGGTTGGCTCAGGAGCTGCGAGACCTAGTGGCAAGGACCGAGCAGGCCGAAAGGGAACGACAGGCCGGCGGGTCGAAAGGGAAAGGCAGGCCAAGCAGTTGGCGGAGATTACGGCGCACCGCACAACATTGGCCACGCCACCGGTGTAGAAGCGCCGCAGCTTCACTCCACCGCCGCAAGTTTTCGCTAGCCCGGTGAGTTTGAAACCAAATTGCTTCGATTCGTGATTTCATTAGATGACTGCTCTAACACATGCAACTCTTGTCCTTTATGCAGCCTCTGTCAGCGGGTTCGAATAACCCATCTCAGCGCAGACAAAGCGACGGCGCTTTACCTTCACCCGGCACTTTCGGTTTTCCCCCCGGCTCTAGTTTGTTTATCTTTTTCACCACTTGATGGACATGTGATGGACTGTGAACGACTATCGACTTGTGAAGATGGATATTGGACTTATTATGTTTGTGTCGTCGTGTATGTCAGATAATTGTGTGCTCGTGATGTGATACATTATGTTTATTATGAGATGGATTTGAGTTTGTGATGAGATGGATGCGATATATATGTGCTATATTATGTTTGTGATGTCGGAGATGTGATATATATCTTTAATGTGTTGTGCTTGTGATCATAAAACTAAAAATAAAAAATAAACAAAATAATTAAGATCCTTTGCCGGGTGCCTTGTCCCCGGCACCCGGCAAAAGCTGAAATTACTATGATCAGACTTTCCAGCTTTTGCCGGGTGCCGTAGGGCAAGGGCACCGCAAAAAAAAATACTGAAAAAATAAATTCTTTGCCGGGAGCCGGGGCAAGAGCACCCGCAACGAAACTTTTCAAAAAAAAATAAAAAAACTTTGCCAGAGCTAGCCGCCAAAAGAAAGTCCGAAAAAAAATTAAATTCTTTGCCGGGTGCTCGGCGGTGCGGCCGCCGGCAAAGAAAATCTATGAAAATAAAATTTAAAATGCTTTGCCGGGTGCCTCGACATGGCTCCCGGCAAAGAATCGGCCGACGGAACCGTGCCGTGGCGGTGACTTTTGTTTGCCGGGAGCCCGGCGAGGCACCCGGCACAGCCTTTGCCGAGGCCCGACAAAAAGCTCTCAGCAAAGACTTCTTTGCCGGGTCGTTTTTTGCCGGAGGGTCTTTGTCGGTGCTGCTCCCGGCAAATTGTTTGCCGGGTGTTTTCAGGCCTTTGCCGGGAGTTTTTGCTCCCGGCAAAGCGCCTGAATCCTGTAGTGTCGTATTCAAAAAATTTATACAAACATCATCTATCTTGTTATGACTTATTTTATTATCAGGCATACTTTAATAATAATTTATTTATTTTATAATATGGACAAAATTTTTGAATAAGACAAATAGTTAAATGCAATGTCTGAAAAGTCTAAAACAACACTCTTTTTGGGATGGTAGTAGGGCTTGTTTGCTTCCATAAACTAACAACTAGTTCTTGAGAATCCAAACAGGTGGACTAGTCGTTGGTCTAACAACTAGCCAAAGTCCTAACTAGTTAGTTCACTAGTCCATGGAACCTAACTAGTTGAACTATCATTAGTCCTAATTCATCCAAACAACCTGTTACATCTTATTGAACTGTAATTTACTATATCGTTTTGATGTAAATTTTGTGTTCGGTTGGTGTAAACTGATTGTTTGTAAGTGAATGGTCAGAATTAATCGAGCAGTTATCTGATTTTTTGAATTGTTTATTTGTATTTTTCTCTACTTTTTGATTTGATCATCTTCTAATTTGCCTTTCATAGGACAGCTCAGATTAAATCTGTATTTTTTTTCTCTGTTTTATTGATTTGATCATCTTTTAATTTGCCTTTCATAGAATAGATCTAATTAAAATTTGTATTTTTTCTATTTTTTCCTTTGGTTTTGACACTTTTTTTGGTTCGTTGGATTTTGATCCTGTGGATATGAAAATCATGTGACAGAAGTCCTTAAATCACTCGATTTTGGTTGTCTGATAGATTCGAGTGATTTTAAGTGATTTGTCACTCGGGTGACAAGAGGTCTAAATCACCTGATTGATAAGTAGACAGACTCTTCTTTCTGTTCCCTTTCATGGATGAGAAGTTGAAATGCAATTGCAAAATAATTTAGGTTTGCAGATGTAATTACATTGCATTGAGAGTCCCTGGGTTGTAGTGGCATGGACACCGCCACCTTCAAAACCAACTACAAATCACTATACTGTTCATCCCATAAAAGAAAAACTGTGTTAGCTCGAGTGGTTCCGGCCCCATCGTGGGAAGGCCCGATCAGGATTTCGACTCCTAGCTGCCATAGGCACAGCTACGGTTTGTGCAGTTTGTGCAGAAAAAACTCCCTCGCCGCCGGTCACGCGTTTTACAAAACACGGGTAAAAAGATTAGCCCACTCACAGAGTAACAGGCCCTGTGTGAGGGCGGGACATGGGGCTCGAAGGTTTTCTCGGCCTGCATGAGAGATCTTTTACTACCTTAAAACAAAGTTGCGGAGGTTGTCTGCCCACTGCAGGCTGAGTTTTTTTTCCATAAAAGAAAACTGTTGATGAAAATGGTTTTGTCAAGTATAGTATATTTCTGTGAGGACACTTAAATTTCAGCGCAAACTACAGTATAGGAAATATTGACATGTCTGAATCAAATAATGGACCTGAAGATCTCAAGACTAGAAACTCAATTACCAGCCGGTTAAAACCCTCAAGAATGCATTACGCGTCCTGAGTAAACAAATGGATAGAGTAGTCTTGTGTGGATACTATAGATAGTACCACCAAACAAAACAAGGAATAGAAAATTAAAAATGATGGGATCACAGGAACAAGAGCCTGAAGTTTCCTGGTGATCTCTATCTAACGACAGTGTCAGATATAATTGGAACAAGAACCCGTACTCCCTCTGTCCCGTGGACAATCCGCGCCCCTCACCAATTCTCGGTTCCCAAGCGACACAGACCGTGGGACAGAGGGAGTACGCTTTATTCGGCCGCTTCGTACACGCACGTGCGCCATGACGTGAATGAAAAAAAGAAATGGTGGATGACCTGGTCAACCCAAGAGTCCAGGTTCAGCTCACGGAATCAGGTGTCTCCCGGCCCCGGGAATCATTGTACTGGCTGGGGGAGCAAAGCGCTCTTAATCTGATGCCAATTATATGTATAATAATGCATGCATCTGGTCATTACTGTTGTACTGTACTCATCATGGGGGACTTAAAGTGCATTAATCCTATGTTTCACTAGTACACAAAGCATTTGTACAGGCGGTTCTAGAGGCCTCGCCACTGGCGTTTTGGCCTGCCGCCTGTGCAAGAGGCCAGTGAAAATGTTGAATTTTCACTGGCGGTTGCTTGAAAACCGCCTGTGGAAATCCATTTTCACAGGCGGTTCACATAAGGAACCGCCTGTGAAAATGTCATTTCCACTGGCGGTTCACTTAAGGAACCGCCAGTGGAAATGGAATTTCCACAGGCGGTTTTATTAGGTAAACCGCCAGTGTTAATGTTTTTCCGCCCAAATTCATTTGAATTTTTAATTTTTTTAGTTGGCGCCCTCCTGTCCCCTTCCTCCCTCCTCTCTGTCCCTCCTCTTTCACCTCCTCCCTCCCTCCTCTCTGCCCCCTCATCTTCCTCCCTTCTCCCCCCTCATCTTTCTCCCTTATTATGATCAATGCAAAGACTATTTAATTATGACAAATACATTAAGAAAAAGTAATTATACCATACAATACTTATATACATATATACATCATTAACAATTTAATTATACTATACATTGTTTACATCAAAATTGTTTTTTGGCCACCATGTGATAATAAAATTTACATTAGAGAGGATTCTAATAATCATTTCGACTTAATTTCAGAGCGCTAATATCCCTTAGCGCTCTGAACTCTGGCCTCGCTAAGGCGCTTTCCGAGTGGTAAAATTTCCCCTCTGAAGGAATAATTTCTCTCATGATAAATGAGCAGAGATCCTCAATTATTCCATACATAGTTAGCTCGTCGAAGTTATGGGAGTCCGCTTCTTGATACGCCTGAAAAGGAAGTTTGTAAGCATTATATATATTTCCATGCGTCTAAATAAATTTGCATTTTTAACGATATAAATACAAACGTTACTATTAGTGTTACCTTAGGATTCCTGATGTACCGTCCGGCCGTTCTCATGAACTCGCACGTGTAGAATCCGCAGTGCAGCGAACCGATTGGTTGCTTGTGGCACTACATAAATTGCTTAGAGTTATTTACTTGTAATAACATCTTATATATGTAACATGCCTGATATTGATTCATAATAAATTTACATACCGGCCATTTGTGAAAAAATTGTATTTCCTTCCCCGCCAAGGACGGGTCAAACACTCCACCTCTTATTTTATAGAATCTCCATCTATGATCTCAAAAAGAATCGTTAGCAGCAATCTTAAATTCTCATAGATTAAAAAGATACATGCTACATTTTGTCGACTTACCGTTCTATGATGCTTTGGAATTTTGCATATCTTTGAGGTGGGTAGTCGGCGGAGTCCAAGACCAGCACCCTTCCGTCTCTAGGATAAATGAAGAAGCATATCCAGTGGTCAAGATCGAAACCGAGTTGTCATGCATTTATATAAACCGATACATAAGCTGATGTATGTATATGAATCCATACTTACCTAAAGTTATAAGGGGCAACTACGTATTCCCCTGTGTTTGTACTGGAGCAATGCATTGCCTATGTATGTGGCGTATCTAGTCTCATGATCCTTCTCCAAATCTTTTTTTCTCTTTTCTTTGTCTTTTTTTATTAACCCCTTCAATTCGTCGCTGTCGTCACCAATTCGGAAGGTGTGTTCATTCTCGCAAATTTTTTTGGGGCTTAGGTACCCATCCCTTTTGAAGTCATTCTTGTTTGGTGCGGGACCGTACACGAACTCGTTTTGTTCATATTGCATTCTGCAAGGCACAAGATAGAAGTCAATAATAATAAACGAAAAGTTCATGTTAGTGTGAGAGGTACACTTACAATGCAAATAGCGTGACGAGCTGAACATCGAGCCGCTTAAGGTTAAACATCAACCATATGTCCGCAAAAAAAAGTAACGAAAGCCGTGTCTCGTTCACTTATGAAAGCAAATTGGTGGTATGTCCACTTGGATTGCGTCGATCCCGACTCGAGCCGCTCGCATGTACCAGTCATGAAGTCTTTTTATACCAGGCGGAAGCTTTTGGAGTTGTTCCCAACTCAGTAGAGGCCTGCCGGGTACATATTTATCTGGGACATTTTCATAGTCATCCCATGTTGGCCTCACTATCTTTAGAGCTCGGATCTTTGCTTCTTCTACTGCCTTCTTGCTCAGCTAAGTCCACGGTAGTTGACTTGCGAGAAAGCGCAATCCCTTCTAAAAATTTAGCGAAGCCCGGTTGTTTTTCCTCTTCGGCTCGAATGGGGAAACCAATTTGGGAATAGAAAATTTCCTCTTCTTGGTGGGTTTTTCTTGGGTCTTCTTTGGTGGCGGCGGTGGTGTCCAAGGCGATGCTTCCATGTCTTGAGGTGGTGGGGACGAAGTAGGCTCACGGACTGGTGTACTTGTTTATGGCGGTGGGGACGGAGCAGGCTCACAGACTGGTGTACTTGTTTGTGGCGGTGGGGATGGAGCAGGCTCACAGACTGGTGTACTTGCTTGTGGCGGAGATCCTGCTGGTTTCGATGTTGACGGTGGGGTTCTTGAAGGATCGGCAGCAGTGTGCGATGGTGGGTTTGGATCCTGTTGACGGTCGAGATCGTGTGCCGACTCACGAGTTTTGGCGGCGGGGCTTCGTGGAAGGTGGTGGCTGCGTCAACTGGACATCTCTTCGAGGCCACAGGATGAAATTATTAATGGCCTGTCCGAGTGTCTCAATACCCTCGGGACCAGAAATTTCTAGCATGTCATCCTCGTAGCCTGGGACGACCGTCACCACTTCAACGCTGCAGTACTCTTCTGGTATAGGATCACCGTGGTAGTCACGTCCGGGGATCGCAAAGCCTGTGGCTACCTCCCTTGTACGTTGATGCTTCATACCATATCGTATGAGCATTTTGCAAGGTGTCGGCCCATTGATGTCATCCACAGGGTAGCGGTGTGTGTTTCCCATAGACCCCACACTACTTGGAAAAGGAGCAGATTGAGCGGGCATGCCATAACTCATCTCCTGAGCTCCAGGCATCTGTGGGCCTTGTGTGCTCATCTGCTGAACAGACACTGCACTAGCTAACTTCTGCACCAGCCGTGGATCAGGATTTGTTAGAAAGGCTGACATCATGTTGTTGAACTGTTCCTTAGCCTTTTCCTCAAAAAAATGCTGCATGTCTTCCTTATATTGATCACGTTTCTTATACATGCCCACCCACTCCTCACCAAATCCTTCTTTCCATCCCATCTTCGAGGAGATGCCTCGTACACGGCCAGGATGCTCAGGGTGGCCCAGTCCAATACTCAGGATGTCTCTCTCCCTTCGTGGCTTGAGTTTCCCTTGTTTGACCTCCACTGCTAGCTCCAACATCTTATCAGCTGGGGCTGTGATGTCTAAGGGACAGTTCACACCGGTAGCAGTTTGTCTTGTTCCTCTACCTCTGAGCCAATTTGCCGACCTCTCGCCAACTTCCTCTGATAGCACAGGAACCCCTTGTTTCTTTAGCTCCTCCTCTTCTGCCCGCCATTTTGGAATTTGTTTCTTGTAACCACCGGTGCCAAGGTGATGGTGGTATTTGTTCTTCCTTGCTAGTCTTTGAAGCGACTTCACTCTTGGCTTTGGCAGCTGGGTCGTTCTTCTGCGCCTTGAATATCTCCCACTGCGCTTGTGTGTGATCTTATACTTGCTCGTTGGGTCGTACCCATGCTTGAGAAACTTGGTATTCATCTCGGATCGCCCGATTCTGGAATGATGTTGCAATCTGCTTGTAAAAATACCCCTTTACAAGTTTCTCATCTGTCCTCGTAGGGAAAACAAACCTTTCTATAAATTTGTCCCACAGCTCTTTCCTTTTAGTCGCATCCACATCCTTCCACCTAGTGATTGTGATGTCCAATTTATCCCCGACCCGCCCAACCAATTGCATTCCTTATCTTGGCCGCCACCTCATCGACCCACTAGAGGCTCTCCTTTTTTTGGGCCGATGCTAGGAACTATATATGTCTTCTCTGGCCACTTGTTTGTTCCTCGGTCACCACGTTTCCGGTCACTCTGTTTCCTTTTTCTTGATTTGGAGGTGGTTGTCTCAGTCGTTTCTAGTGCTTCGTCTTGAGGCACGTCTTCTTCTTCCGCAAGAAGTTCCCACATTTGAGACAAAACCTCCTGGCCGAAGGAATTCAAGAGTGTAAGGATCATTATGAGTATAATACTATGAAGGGAAGTATTGGTTTTCATGTACTAAGTATACCTCATCATATGGATCATAATCTGGGTCAACACTTTTTTCGCGTTGCCTATCAATGCTAGGGCATGGATCACTTCGTACGCCGTCATCTTCCTCTTCTTCCAACATGTCACCATGGAAATCTTCTTGTCCTTCTTCCGCTAGGGGTGACTCTGCACGCTGTTCTTCTTGTTCCGGAGGATTTTCAGTTCTATGCATGGCAATAACTATGTTAGTTACTTTGATAGGATTCGACGTTATAAAAAGGAGCAAGGCTTCTTAATGCCGTGAGACTCACCGTGCCTCCGGGGGTGTGCGAGCCTTAGTGGGTGACTCTGCACGCTGCTCTTCTGTCTGATGGTCTTTAGTTGTTGGAGACGTCATCTTCTCAATAACTACAACATTAAGTCATTAGAAAATTACACTAAGTCAATAACACTATAACACTAAGTCATAAACACTATAACACTAAGTCACTAACACTAAGTCACTAACACTAAGTCACTAATTAACACTAAGTCAATAACACTAGCCATTAACATGCTTCTCACTAAGTCATTAACACTAGGTCACTAAGTCATTAACATATAGTCATTACCACTGATGCATTAACACTAGGCCATTAACATGCTTCTCACTAAGTCAATAACACTAAGTCATTAGGAAATAACACTTAGAAAATAACACTAAGTAATTAACACTAAGTCACTAACACTATAACAAAGTAAGTCAATAACACTATAACACTAAGTCAATAACACTATAACACTAAGTCATTAACACTATGCCATTAGGTAATAACATAGGAAATAACACTAAGTTTTTATGAAATAACACTAAGTCACTAACACTATAACACTAAGTCATTAACAGTAGGTCATTAAGTAAATACCACTAAGTAGCTAGGTCTTTAAGTCAATAACACTAGGCCATTAACATGCTTCTCACTAAGTCATTAACATATAGTCATTAAGTAAATACCACTAAGTCATAAACACTATAACACTAAGTCATTAGGAAATTACACTAAGTCAATAACACTAGACCATTAACATGCTTCTCATTAAGTCATTAACATATAGTCATTAAGTAAATACCACTAAGTCATAAACACTATAACACTAAGTCATTAGGAAATTACACTAAGTCAATAACACTAGGCCATTAACATGCTTCTCACTAAGTCATTAACATATAGTCATTAAGTAAATACCACTAAGTCATTACCTTAGGTCATTAATTACTATTTGTTAATGGTCTTACTTAATACACTAGGTCTTTAGCAATAACTCATTAGGAAATAACACTAAGTCATGGCAGTCAATAACACTAAGTAAATAACACTAAGTCAAGTCATTAGAAGATAAGTACCTGTGATAAAGCGTGTAGGAGTCACTGAATGTAGGGCGGCAGGGAACGATGAGAAGACGGTGGCAAGAACAATCGCTCGAGGAGTATAGTGACGGTGACTGTCAATTAATAGAACATAAAAGCGAGGATATTAGGGTTCAAGCAACCATGAGCGAGGAGAGACTTAATCTAGGGCGGCGGAGAACGATGAGAAGACGGTGGCACGATATGTTAATTACAAGAGCGAGGATATAATTTACCGTCATAATTCATTAAATAGAATTACTAGTGCTTAGCACATGTCATGAATACAATTATAAATTGAAATATGTAATAATTGATATAATTAATACAATTACTATTTACTAATTTGACTAATTAATGGTATTAGTTAATACAATTAATACAATAAATATTTACTAATATTACTAATTACTACAATTATTACTTTTAGTATTACTTAACAGTATTACTAATTAATACATACAAAAAAAAAAAAAAAAAGGCCACTTCTTTGGACCCATTGGAGGGCCCAACAAGGGCCCAAATACCCACGGCGGCCCAGCCAGGCAAGCCCCGCCGCCGTTGCCGTTGCCCAAGCGCGGCAAAGCGCCGCCGCCGCCGCCCGCCATTTCTACACTCTGCGGCCAAGCCGCGCCCGTGTACCGCCCTACCGCGCCGCGGCGGCCATGATCAACCGCGCGACAAGCCGCCGCGCCGCCCATCTCGCCCCACCGTCGTGGCGGCGGGCGGGCGCCCAGCGCCGCCACGCCCCTCCATGCCCGAACCGCCGTTGGGCTGCCCTAGCGCCGCTCCTTACGCCGCGCTTCTCCACCCCGCCGCTTTGGGCGAAGGTGGCTCACCGACGTCGATGGCGGCCGGATGTCGGTGGCGGGCGGACGTCGATGGCGGGCGGCCATCGATTAGCGGGGCGGCCCTGCTCGTTGGAGAAGAAGGCGGAGGCGGAGAGCTCGTTGGAGAAGAAGGCGGAGGCGGAGAGCTCGGTTGGGGCTTCGGAGGGGCTTCGGTGGCGGCGCTTCGCGCTTGCCGGCGGGCGGAGCGTAACGCCTTTGAATTTTGGCAGCTTGCCGCTTCGTCTTGAATGAAATCGCGCCCACCGTATGTTGAAATTCACCAAGTCCCGCCTTGTGTATATATACAAAACCATTAGCACAGGCGGTTCACTAGGAGAACCGCCAGTGGAAATGATTTCCACAGGCGGTTCACTAGGAGCACCGCCAGTGGAAATACATTTCCACAGGCGGTTAACTAAGACCTCCGCCAGTGGAAATGTATTTCCACTGGCGGTGCTCTTAGTGGAACCGCCAGTGAAATTTATTTTAGGGTTTTTATTGTTTTCTTCTGTTCTTATATAAGATATTTCATATCATATATATAAGAAAAGGATTAAGGCTAATTGTTTTAGGTTATTTCTTTTAGTTACTTTTTTTAGTTAACTCTTTTATTATATTCCTTTTAGGTTAATTCTTGTTGGTTAATTCTTTTAGTATATTACTTTTAGGTTAGATCTTGTAGGTTATTTTTTGTAGGTAAATTCTTTTAGTATATTTCTTGTACTATATTATTTAGACTATTTCTTTTTGGTTATTTTGTGTAGGTTATTTCTTTTTGGTTATCTCTTTTAGTTATTTCTTTTAGGCTACTTTTGAGGTTAATTCTTTAAGGTAATTCCAAGAAATAGCAAATGACTTAAATAAGTACAAAAAGAAATGCCAAGAAATAGCAATACCAAGATAGGATATAGGATATTTCTTTTATATTGTAGACATCAACCAGTAGAAAGAAAAGGACTTAAACAAATAGAAATCAAAAGGAAATAAATAAGTTGAAGAGCAATACTAAGATAGACTAAATAATGAGTATAAATATTAAGAAGTAGAAAGAAAAGGACTTAAATAAGTGTAAAATAAATATTAAGAAGTAGAAAGAAAAGGACTTAAATAATTAGAAAATGAATACCAAGACAAGTCATACAAGAGTACAAATTATAAAAGATAAATTGTTCTGCCTTGACAATAACTAATTTTTGGGGACTTAACTATAAAATCTAGCTAGCCAGCTACTGTTCTGCCTTCTCTATCGTGGCGCACCCAAGGTAATGAATTTTTGGGGATGCTACGCTCAACATTCTTTATCTTCAAAGGATGATCTTCAAAGAGAGACATGTGCCTGAAATGGTTGAAGTCATCTAGGTCAATTACACCATCAACTCCTAAACCTTGTTGCTTTCCAGGAAGAACTATATGCTTGGTCTTGTCGCTACTTTTCTTCTCTTCCCTAGAAAGGATTTGTTCGGCATAGAAGACACATGCAAAGACGGATAGCAAGGATCCAGGGATCATCCTTGTAGCCTACTTTACTTAGATCAAGAACTCTCAGGCCGTAGTTGTTCACTGTGACATGATTCTCATCAACCCATTGGCATCGAAACACGGGCGTCTTAAATGAATCATAGTCTAGTTCCCATATCTCCTCAATGAAGCCATAGTATGTAGCGTTTTCATTTGAATCATCTATGGCCTCGCAACGAACACCACTGTTTTGCGTCATGCTCTTTTTGTCCCTAGAAGTGGTACAAAATGTGAAGCCACTAATGTCATAGGTCTGCCATGATGTGACCTGCCGAGATGGTCCAGCTGCCAACCTCTTGATTGTTTGTTGCTCAATTGTTTCTCCATTTGGAATGTTCTGCTCCATTAGCCATGAAGTGAATCGACGCTTGTGTTCCTTTGATAGCCAATCCTCTGTTTGCCCAGGGTTTTGATCGCTTAGCTCTTCTATGTGTTGTGTGATCAGAGGCTCCATTATCGAGAGCTGATGCATGATGCTATGATGCGCCTCGAGGACTACATTACAGTCTAATGGGATGAATGATTTTCGGCCCATCCTCCCACACCCATGTAGTCTGCCCTCATGTCGGGACGAAGGCAAACCTATTGCAATCTGGTCTTTTAGGAAATTATTGCAAAATGGACCTCCGGAATCAATGGCCTCTTCGGTAGTGTATCCCTCCATCATGGAGGCCTCAGGACGAGCACGAGTGGATACGTACCCATTCAGTATTGACATGAAACGTTCATACGTCCACATCTCATGCAAGTACATGGGACCCAAAGCCTGTATTTGTGGCACCAAATGCACGACAAGGTGTACCATTATATCAAAGAAAGATGGTGGGAAACACATCTCAAGCTATGACACTGTCTCAACCGCGAATTCCTGAAGAGACTCCAACTGCTCTCGGTCAATTACCTTCTGTGATATCTCATTAAAAAAGTAGCATAACCGTGTGATTGCCATCTTTAAGAACACCGGGCTTATTGCCCTGATGGCAATAGGGAGAAAGGTTGTCAACATCATATGGCAATCATGTGAGTTGTAGTTGGTGAGTGTAAGATCCTTCATTGACACAATGTTCTTAATGTTAGAGCAAAATCCAGCTGGAACTTTCAATTTCTTCAACCAAACACATATCGCCTGTTTCTCATCCATAGTCAGGTTGTAGCTTGCTGCCGGGAGGTGGTACTTTCCATTATCTAGCAACACTGGATGAAGTTCTGGTTTTATCTTTAAATTGACCAGGTCCTGACGTGAACTCAATCCTTCCTTTGTCTTACCCTTTATATCTAGCAAGGTACCAATTATGCTTTCAAACACATTCTTCTGAATGTGCATACCATCGACCGCGTGTCGTATGTCAAACTCTTTCCAATATGGTAAATACTTGAAGAAAATTGACATCTTCTTAAATGTAGCTCCAGAAGTTGGCTTCACATCCTTTCTTGCTTTTCCATCTTTTGTCTTTTTGCCAAATACAAACTTGATGTTCTTAACTATCTCGTACACTCTTTGACATTTACTATTACCTGATGGAGTAGTGGACCTTGTTTCGTCGTAATTGTCAAAGTATCTATCCATCTTTCGCAAGCGGTACCTGTGTCCTCTCGATAAGAAACGCCTGTGTCTCATGTATACTATCTTGTTGGAGGCACTGAGGGACACGTAAAAAGTTTCATCCAAGCATACTACACAACCGACCTTACCCTTGAACTGTCCTGACAATACAAAGAGAGCTGGGTAATTATTGATCGTAACAAAAATAATTGCTCTTAATGTGAATGACTCTTTCCGGTATTCGTCCAACATGGCGACTCCTGTATCCCACAATATTCTCATTTCCTCCATTAATGGCTCCAAGAATACATCCATGTCAACACCAGGTTGTGTAGGTCCAGAAATAAGAATGGTCAGCAAAAGGTATTTGCGCTTCTGCAACAAGTGTGGAGGG
The DNA here is from genome assembly GCA_015844335.1 of Chrysopogon serrulatus. Classification (NCBI taxonomy): domain Eukaryota; kingdom Viridiplantae; phylum Streptophyta; class Magnoliopsida; order Poales; family Poaceae; genus Chrysopogon; species Chrysopogon serrulatus. The sequence goes on along the minus strand of JADLZL010005706.1, from coordinate 759,470 downwards.
AGGTTGTAGATAGTGAGGAGCACCGGCCATGTGCTATGCGTCTTTGCTCCTTTCAGCGAAGGGGATTCATTCCGTCAAGACATAGTGCGAACCGAACATTTCTTGTCTCCTTAGCAAACTCTGGGTGGTCAGCATTGAATTTTTGCCATTGCTTCCCATCGGCAGGATGTCGAAGCTTTCCGTCTACTTTGTGTTTCTCAGAAGCATGCCAGGTCATAAGCTCTGCATCCTCAGGGTTTGCAAACAAACACCGTAGACGATCAACTACCGGAAGATACCACATCACCAAAGCTGGAACCTTTCTCTGGGCATAATAGTCTTCTTCTTCATTTTCTTTGTTGCAGAGTTTTGAACTCTGTTGGGTCTTCTTTCTCTTCTTCCCTTTGGAAACAGAAGTTGCATTCTCCTCTTGTAGATAGTCTTTTTTCGTCTTGTACCGACTTGCACTACAATTTGGACAATTATCCAAGTCTTTGTAATCACCTCGATATAAGATACAGTGGTTTCTACATGCGTGGATCTTCTGGACACCCATAGTAAGCGGACTGATTAGCTTCTTTGCATAGTAAGTGTTAGCAGGCACTTTGTTCTCCTTTGGAAGCATATCTCTAAGAGTACTCAATAATGCATCGAAGCTAGCATCGGACCATCCGTACCTAGCCTTCAACATCAACAACTTAAGCACAGACCGTAATGTCGTGAACTCTTTGGTGCAACCCTTACTCTCATCGTATAAGGGCTCTGCTGCTGCCTGCTCTAAGGCCTTCATCCCTTTCAAGAAAAACATTGATGGATCCGTATGACGATGCAATAGTGTAGCCATCAATTCTGCGTCTTCATCCTCCACCTGAGTTCTGTTGGCGTCGGATCCTCCAACATTTGCTTCATCATCATCGTGAACATCGGGCACAACATGTTCACTCTCTTGTGGACAATGGTGTTCTGTCTCATGTCCGAACTGGTATACATCGTCAACAAGCATATCACGGGCCATTGCCACCGAGACTCACAGGGGTCTTCACTACATACATTGCGAGCTTCCCTCCCCATGCTTTGTCCAAATCAAGTAATCATTCATAAATCCTCGACGCACCACATGAGCCATGATTGGACTTGTGTCTTCAAAAACAACAAGATTTCTCGCGATCTGGCGCCAAAGGACAACATATGTGCTTCGTCTGTGTTCTCAATGCATGATTTTTAGCTGCATCGATAAACCTACGGACCTCAAGTAGGTAGGATGGATCTACTCTGTCTAAGTTATACATCCAAAATGCTCTGTCCATTGTCACCTGTTATAGAGTTTAATATATTTAAATAATATAATCACTAAAAAGGAGACATTAATGTTCTGTGATAATTAATAACAAACCTTAAAGATGATCGACAAACTCCTTTAATGGATTATAGATGAAAAGAACTCCTCGCTTGTATATTTCTCAAATAACACACGTCTAGGCTACATATAGTTAAAACAACTAGTAAATAAATACGCCTGTCAATAATAAATAAAGCAATAGTAAATATTTCAAGCATCATTTTATTAGACGAAATCCTAAAAACAAAAGGAAGACTAACCACTTTGCTTAATTTAACAAGACATAACTTAATAATTAAAGAGAAAATAATTTTTAATCATCAATATGACAAATAAACTAGTAACTAAAAAAACACTAGACACAACTAAATGAACTAAACATAATAAATTAAAGCATCATTTTATTATATGAAATCCTAAAAAATAAAGGAGGACTACTTAATGAAACCCAAATGAAAGCCTAACCACTGCTTAATTTAATAAAACAAAACTTAACAACTAAAGAGATACTAATTTTCAAGCATCAATATGACAAATAAACTAGTAATTAAAAAAAAAAACTAAACACAACTAAATGAACTAAATATAGTAAATTAAACACTAATGAAAGCCTCACTACTACTTGATTTAAAAAAACTTAACTACATATTATATTAAACAAAACATAAGTACATAATTAAGTAAACACTAATTGCAAGCATCAATATAACACTTTAACTAATAATTAAATAAGAGTAACTAAAATTTAATGAAACAATAATTAAAAAATCACCACTAAAAAACATCACTAATTGCTAATTAAACTAAATATAACTAAATATTAAAATAAAGGAAAACCCTAGAAAAATAGTGACTAGAATTATGGAGAAAAAAAAAAAAACCTAGCTACCTTCTCTCTCTCACATGAGGTGAAACCCTAGATCTCAAATGTGGGTGGGATTGAGCAAGAATGGGGAAATGAGGCAAGAAACACATAAACTAACCTTTTTTAGTCACCTCCTCCGAAGAAATCAAAGAGCAAAACCTCCCCCCCTTGTATTTAGTGAAATCTGGACCTCCAAAGCTCTTCCATGGAAGAACTTGTCGACCTCTACGCCTCTGTTGGGCTGTGGTGGGGAGGAAGAAGGGGGGTATATATAGGAGAGGATCATCACGCAAGCGGTTAACTTAAGGAAACCGCCTTTGTGAAAATAGCTTCATTCTCACTGGCGGTTGACATAAGGGAACCGCCAGTGAAAATGTTCATTAGCACTGGCGGTTCCTTAAGTCAACCGCCAGTGTAAATGAAGCTATTTACACTGGCAGTTCTCTTAAGGAACCGCCAGTGCTAGCCCTTTTCCACTAGCGGTTTTAAAGCTGGGGCCCTCTTGTCGATTTTCAGTGGCGTCTCTAAGCCAAAACCGCCAGTGGAAATAAATCCCTACCGTCAAGACAAATGCTTTGTGTACTAGTGTTTCTCCACTATTTTATAGTGGCCATGTCCAATGTCTGAGAGATGAATGTTGCTAATATATACAGGATCGATGTGCAGGGATGCAGAGGACAACCCCAAGGCAATGATTGGGGATTCTAGGTGTGGTTGATTCTTGGTACTGCTTTTCAGTGGTAGTGAGAATAGAGTATACTACGTTGTTTCTGTCGTGTTCGTAAGAAGGAAACATGGACAAACATTGATGATAATTTTGAAGCTAAGTACTACTACCTTCTATGTAAAATAAATTAACATCTTTTTTTCATGAATGAAGACACTTCGTATCTGATCTGATACATATAACAAAAACAATAAGTCAATAACTAGTAAAAAGTACAAACAACAGATGACCATTTTAACACAAAACAACCTTAAAAAATAAAAGTGCACATCAAAGAGCACTCTAATTGTTTTGATTCTTTGTTTCGTCCTAAGCATGCCTAGATACAACAACTTAGGGCTTGTTTGGCTGCACTCAAATACACCCCAATCCATATGGTTTGGGAGGAATTGAGGTGAAATTTGAACTAAAATACATCTCAATCCCTTTCAAACCGTATGGATTGAGGTGTATTTGAGTGCAGCCAAACAAGCCCTTAGGTGGCCGCCACCTACATATGTGGCTAGCATAGTCGGAGCGGTTAGGCAACTAAGTGTATTTTGCCATGCCCAATAGGGTGCTGAGGTACCATATTATAAAAGAAATTAAGGTTTAAAATCCACTTCATAGCATATTACAAGTGCCATGCATCAGTGTTTGTAATGACTAGTGGCCTCCTCCACCCTTTGTCCATGTCTGGATCCATTTTTTGTGGCATTGTCTTTTAATTCCCTTCCATCACCAGTTCTTTATTTGACAGGACAAGAGCTAGTCGCCGTCACACCACCACTTGACTAGCACTCAACGATCTTCGGCGCTCTTCTGTCAAAAAATATTGTGACAGGTACTCATTTTGGCGTGATTAGTTAATTATTGGTAGCAGATTAATTCTTTTTTGGCACTTATTGCTATCGGATTAATCAAACATAGTGCAAGGACAGCATTTATCAGCTCCAGCTTTTGCTGATCAAGGTTGAATCTACCAAAATTTATTTGCATGGGCAATAGGAAAGGCCACGCAGACATGTCACCACGAAGGGCTGCATTCAACAAGCATGGGTTCGTCTGCATATTTCCAAATTAACTCACTAGGCCCTCTTCAGTGTTCATATTTACATTAATTTCTTTGTTTCTATTTTTTTTCTTTCTAGACAAAAGAAGTATAACTTCTAGAACCTGTTTGGCATAGCTCCACCACCATCTTCTATAGAACCGTATTATGCCAAACAGATTAAAATAAAATAGCTTCCCCATTTCTAGATTTGAGAAGTTTTCGTGATTTCTGGATGTTGATCTTTGGGGATATATATCTTCTAAACACCCTAGGAAACCTCTCTGCAAAATTTGGGCTCAATCAGTGTTCGTTTGCGTTGATTTTTGCTTTTGGAGAGAAGTTCTCATACTACTTTGCAGAAAAATCGGCTAAACCGCTTTTTGAAACCAGCCAGCCGGAGCAGAAAATCCGGCTAAGCCAAATTATAAGCCGGTTTTTCTAGGTGGTTCCGTATGTGTATGTTCTGCTTAGTCCTCTGGACCTAATTTCTTGAGTGCATCTAGTCACCAATTGGCTCGTGTGCACTTAAGTCATAGAATTTGGAATTTGTGAGCTCTTTGTAGGTGGTGTTGGGACAGTGGCCAAGATTATAAAGAAATTTTATATATGATTGGTTCTTATTCACCCTTCATCTGGTTGTGTGCTGAAATACGCATGTCATCGACTGACTATAATTAAGATGATAAATATGGATCTGTATATATCCGCAATAAGCAACGGTATCTTTATTTCTGTAATGCATGACCAAAGACACGTATGAATCTGATAACCAAGTTTGTCGCACTTCGACACGTGTATCTGATGATTGCACTTCGGCTTGCAGGCGGGGCGGGTTGTGGGTAGTCCACTAGCCACTAAGCTGACCGCCAAGCTATAAAACGGGTTTTGCAGGAGTCCGCCGGCCGCAAGGCTAATTTGCACTGATGTCACGTTGTCAGCAGGCATTTGACGGTTAATATACTACTCCAAACCTCCCCTTCTTGGAACGTGCACAACTCTAGCATAACTCTAGATCAAACTTCGTCGCAAAAAAAAAAAAAAAAAAACTCCTATGTTAATTTTAATAAAATTATATAAAGGATATAAATATTAAGTACTGTTATATATTTATATTTATATATTTTCATAATATACTTACTTGTCGCCTTTATATAACTTGAAAAGCTTATATTTTTAAGACAGACAGTTCGTATATCGAAAGTTCATGACTGACACATTGCCAATTTATATACTGGATATTATCTTAATTTTTTTTCTAGGCAAAACTTACAATCTGCCTCCATAAATAGTTGCAGATGAACCACAACTGAATCAATTTGAAATGCGTTCTATTTTACGGGGTGGTTGGCTATATCAACTCCATCTGGAAACCGACACTTCTAGTGTTGAAAGGTATTATCGATCATCCATACTAGAAACTGAGATATTTCTAGAGGCATTTGGTAACACCAATCACACTAGAAATCAATTTCAGCACCCGCCCCTAGAATCAGCACCCGCCCCTAGAATTAGGTGTTGGCAAAGTGTTTATTTTTTTAAATAAAATCAGGTGAAGACAATTTTTTATATCAAAACTAAAGATCTCGACAAAATCTAAAAAACTTTTGTTCACGACTTGTTATTTGATATGCATGCTTTAGTAGCGCAAATAAGTCTTAATTTCTTAGATTTTAAATTTTATTTATTTACTTACTTTCAAATGACCTTAGACGGAGAAAACCCCATACAAAATTGTAGCCCTCGGATGTAAATATAAATATATTATTTTTATCATTTGAGATAATTATTTAGGGTTCAAAATATTCAATACAACGAAATTCATAGAAGTTAATACAAAATAATAGCATCCTACACTTGGTTGCAAGTGACTATATTGTGCGGTTGCAGGGAGCTCGTGCGAGGCAAGAGGTTATGGATTTGAATTTAAGGACACACATTTATTTCGCATGACTTGAGATGTGGCTAAGACCGACTCCAACAATCCAAACGCAAATAGAAGACCCATCCGACGGTTTGGGTCGGCGCAAAAATGGAACCGCCCGCGCACCCAAATCCTTGCCCTTCCAACAGCCCGAAACCCAAATCGTCGCCTCTCCCCGTGCCACTCGCTCCTCCGCCCGTGCCGCTCCTTGTCGCGCCGCCTGCTCCCCCACCATGGCCGTCGCCGCCGCTGCCGCAGGCCGCCCCACCCGGCCCGGCACGCTGGCGTCCGTGCAGCGGGCGAGCGTTGGCATGTCCGTTGCGGCGCTCGGGGCCAACGTGGTGGTGCTGCGCCTCCACGTCGTGGACCACGCCGCCACCGCCGCCGCCGCCTCCCACGCCCCCCGCTCCTCGCCCCACCGGTGATGCCCTTCCCCAACCGGGCGGCGCCTTCCCCTTCTGCGGCAGCCAAGCTCGCCACCCCACATCTCCGATGGCGTGCTGCTTCACTACGGCTGCACGGCGTCCTTCCCCCACCTGCGGCGGCTTCTCTGGGCAGCGGGCTTCCCTCGTGGTGGTGGGCCCCTTTGCATGGAGACGCCAAGAGACGAAAGGACGGCGACGCAAAATGCGTTGTGCCTTTGCCTGCTCCTTTGGAGCCGATTTCGGCGCCGCGAAACCACTATGCGCGACTGATTTTGGGTTTGCGTTGCGTTATTGGAGACAGTCTAATGCATGGGTTTCTCCCAAGGCTATTTTGTTGCTATTCTTTTAGTACCGATTTTCAATTTTATAGCTGTTGCTAGGGCAAGTTCCTCTGCCATCGACTTTGTCATGACTATGAGTTCCCAAGCTGACATGTCAAAATATTGTTGCTACTACATGTGAGCTACTAATAATTTCATCTAGGAACGAAGCACATAGAAAAGGCATCCGTATCGTACATATATGATCCGTGCAGGGAGAAGGGACATCGAGGAAATCTGTCCCCCAATGACTACGCTAGGAGACACAATCCGAGGACAGAGACTTCCCTTGCTGCTCATCTCGGCTACCAGATAAAACATGGCCAAGGATCGGACTGGGCAGGTCGTCACAGCACGAGACACCAACACATGGCTCCATGGAATCTGAAGATTAATTAATTAATGAACAAACGAACGAACAACACATGGCATTCCCTAGCTACTACTACCTGATTAAACAAGAGCAGCGATCGCCTTATGGAGATCGTCTGTTCAGATTCGCTCGTTCCTAATCCGATCATAGTCTGACGATACAGCAGCTGTTGGAGTACAGACTGGAGGACTGAAAGTGGATGCAAAAGTTTGTGAGAGAGCACCTGAGGAAATGAATCGGGGCCTCACTGGAACGTCGCCTTCAGGATATGAGGCGTGCCGGTGCCGGTGCCGGTGCCGGTGCTGCCGCGCAGGCAAGAATCTTCTTCCCCGGCCTTTTCCGGTGTCGCGATCCCCTCGGGCTAGCTCGGTAGTGGCGACTGTTATGTCATAAACATCATCTAGCAGTAGATCTAGTAGGGTACATCATGTATACCGTGTGTAAATCGAGTTCCTAGTACATGAACTACTGGATCGGGAGAGAGAGGGGTCTAGGGTTTGTTACCAAGGTCGGATGGAGCAGCCACAGGAGCGGGTGGCGCAGCAGAGGTGGACGACTCCGTGTTCGTCATGGTCACCAGCGGCTCGGGCTCGTCGGTGACGGTGACAGCCTGGGGAGGACAGAGCGGCATCAGTGTCCTCCGATGGTGGCGCAGGCGAAAGTGGTCCAGCGTCGGTGAAGTCGGCGGCGGCTTCCCGTCGCTGGCATCGCCCCCTCACTGATCGGATTAGGGTTATAGGTGGGGACTGGCGGCTCAGGTAAACCTCATGACTTGAGCCCCGGCGCCCCCACCTCCTTTATATGGCGCTGTGCGACGGAGGCCCACCAACCATGGAAGGGTTGGGCGTCTCCGATCAGGGCGCGGATCAAGGCCTAGTTTGGCCGTTGCGCTGGACTGGAGGAGATCAATCTAGCATTCTCCCCCTTGATCTCACCTTATACTTTAACTTTACTTTTTCTCATTGCATCACAGATTAGCGCATAGAGCATATTTCATCGTCACGGTCAATTGCCGATAGATTTAATAGCCACAATGCACGTCTCTTTTCTGAAACGGATACTTTCATTTGGGCCTTTCAGTCCAGGACTCATAGGCTTTCCTTTAACCCCATGCCGGCTACATGTTCCCTAAATACGTTGGGTGGTAAGCCTTTCATTAGTGGATTCGCGAGCATTCTATCAGTATTTATATGCTCGAGACTTATTGTTTGATCACAGACTTTATCCTTCACAACATAGTACTTTATGTCAATATGTTTGGCATCACCACTTGACCTATTGTTGTAAGCATACTGTATTACTGGATTATTATCATAGTACAACTTTAGTGGCCTGTAGATGTCGTCAACCACCTTCAAACCGGGTATGAATTTCTTCAGCCAATTCACCTACCCAGTTGCCTCATAACATGTAATAAACTCGACATACATTGTGGACGATGTAATGACAGTTTGTTTAGAGCTTTTCCACGATATCGCTCCTCCAGCGAGAGTAAACACATACCCTGATGTGGACTTTCTTTCGTCTCCCACATAATCAGAATCGGAGTACCCCACTATATGCAAGGAATCAGATTTTCTATACGTTAACATGAGGCCTTTTGTACCTTGCAAATAACGCAAGACTTTCTTTACCAATTTCCAGTGTTCTAGTCCTGGATTGCTTTAAAATCTACCAAGTAACCAGGTAACAAATGCTAAGTCAGGACGTGTGCACACTTGTGCATACTGTAAGCTTCCGACAGCTGAAACATATGGTACCACTTTCATTTGATCAAGTTTATATGGGTTTCTAGGGCACTGAAAATCCCCAGATCTATTGCCCTTGACCATAGGTGTAGGTGAAGGTTTACACGTATGCATATTATACCTTTTTAAAACCTTTTCTATGTATGCCTTTTATGATAATCCTAAAACCCCCTTTCTTCTATCTCGATGAATCTCTATGCCTAGAACAAATGATGCCTCATTGTTGGTAATTTTAACATCACTTCGCGTTAAGTTGTCATCCCTAACATGATGCCAAAACCAAGGATAAAAAATAATCTACACGTAATGACTCTTATAGAATATATCCGCAAGCGCATGAGATAATTCTCCTATTGTAGCACTTCACCCGGAAAGTATTCCGAGTATCGTTTATTTATTTTATGCCAAAGGGATAAAGAGACACTTCTATTCATTTGGTGTAAGCAATTTATAAGGACTGAGAAGAATATAAATGTGCAGACCTATCATAGCCAACTACACTAATGCTTTAGCAATAAATAGTCAATAATATGATAAATGATAACTGAGTAAATGAGGTAAATGGTATTCTAGAGATAGAATATAGAGACTCACTAAAGTAATAAAACAATCTTACGATCCGGCTAGAGTAAAGGAAACCTATGTAATTACTAAATATAAAGTCTACAGCCTACGCCATATTACACATTCTCATCTATAGTATAACGAACTCAGAAAACATCATAAGGAGCATCAACTAATGAGAATTTTAAGACACAAGGGTCACCTCCTTCGCGACCGTGCTCTGCTAGTCCTACGTACGGGGGGTGGACTATAGAGGAACCAACGCAGCTGTCACCTGCGCGGACTACCACACGTCCCGGTACATCAGGGTGCCTCCGTAGGTACACAATATATCTAGACATCACGTCTACATAATGCATACCACCTAACTCACTCGAGCAGGCGCTTTACGGTCATACGATAATAATCATCATCAATCACAACTATATCAAATATGCAACTAGAATAAACTAAGAACTGAATAAATAGCAATGTATTAAAGTAGAGCAAAGTCATAATGAGATACAAGATAAAATTATCGATCTCCAGACGAACAGATCTGGAATCCCGAGCGTAGCGCCCAACTCTACTTGAGCCTTGCAAGACGCCTAAACTAAAAACTTGAAGAACTAGAGCTCTACTTCTAATCTCTAGAAACCCTAACTTCTATCTACTCTTGACAAATGAAGCAGGAGGAATGAATTGGTTCTCTTCTGAAGGGGGGTTCTGCCTCTTTATTTATAGCCCAGTGGGATGAACGCGCGCCGCAGGATCAAACCGACTTAACCAAGAGCCAAGATGCACTGTGGGAGGCGGTGGAGGAAGCTTCCAGAAGGGGAGGCCAAACCCTAGCCTCAGGGGGCCGGGCGGCGCCATGGTGGGGCCGGCCGGCCCCACCTAGTGTCTGCTGTGGGTCCCGCTGCTTCGGGTGTCTTCTAGATCCTTCCCGGTCCAGGTGGCGATGTTTTCCGTCGCGGTTATGTTTCGTGGCAAATATGCATTCGAATCCCTCTTTTAAGCTTTTCTGAATAATTCCCTAAAAATCAGACAATTCACAAAACTCGTGGAATTTGTCAGTAATAACCCCTATGTTTCTATTATTAGTTCTTTCCAAGTGATAGTTGACGGTATAGAATTTGTACTTAATGACCGTCAACAATACCCCCAAGCTAAGTCTTTGCTAGTCCTTTAGCAAAGTTGACTTGAAATAAAATTCCAGGGTTTCATATGTATAATTCCCAACAAATACTTAAGCAATGAATTTAAAACTCTTCTCCGGATTAAATTACATTAGTCTACCTTTCAATCTTATTCTTATTCCTTTCAACCGTGAGGCTTCTCAAACTTTAATTAAATCCTAGGTGATTGAAAGATAGAATAATCAAGCAAGCACTATATATTTCATTCGTTGCTCATGCACTACTCCAGAGTTTTCTCTTCTTTTTAAATATGTTTATATTATTATTTTGAAAACAATGAGAGTCTACTAACAAGATCGCAGTGGACTACTAAGCTACACATTACTCCCTCCGTCCATTTTTATTTGTCGCTTCGCTTTCCGAGACACAAATGCCGGTAATTTTAATAAATAATAAATATCATCAATTAGTATCATAATTAATATCATTGGAAAGTTCTTTGGATCTAGTTTTTTAACAAAATTATTTGGAGATATAAATATTGTACGTATTTTCTATAAATCAAGTCAAACTTATGGCACGCATCCCACGGCGACAAATAAAAAGGGACGGAGGGAGTATGACTGAATGTGCTAGTGATAAAAATTATATTTTTAGACCCTTGTGCAGTATTCTTTCTTTTTCTGTCTTTTCCGAGAAGTGTGGGCTATCTCCCCAGCGGATACTTTTTGCACCCATTTTTTCCTCTCAGGCAGGTGTCTTTGCACCCCTTGTTTTACTCTCTTTCTTTTATTTTGGCACATACCCTTTTGATATGGCATCTTTTGGGCTCATACTTTTTTGGTATGACATCTTTTAATTTTATAGCCCACACTCTCTTTTAGACTTTTAAGAAAGAATTTATACATAGAGCAAAACCCTTTTTTGTGCATGTGGATTTCAGTCATGAATGCATAACAAAATAGTCTACTTAAACCATATTAGCAGAGCAAATTATTAGATTGCTTGATTTTAATTTTGAAAGTGTCTGGAGCTTAGATATCGCTCAGAATGAAATATACAGCAGCTCAAACTTTTTATATCATATCCGTCAATTACTTTGATTTAATTAAAAGTCTTATGCTACTCATAGATATCAGGTTTCAGAATAAATTATCAGGGTACATAAACTTCATATAATTTATAGGAGAATTTTAAATTCAAATGCTAAGTAATTGCAGGTAATTAATCACTTCATTCATTATCATCATTCATTTTTTTAATGAGCTAAAGAAAACTTCAAGTTCTTCTTACCCTACAGCTAAACTGAATAAAAATGACATAATTAAAAACTAAAAGAAATACTCAAATAAATACTGAAATAACTGATAAAATATATATAGAGGTGAGAGGTACTCACCTAGCGGGGCTCTCCCCCAAGCTGGATGTCACCATACTCAGTACTGTGGTGGAGGTGGCGGCGGGTATCCCAACTGCTGTATCAGATATTTCAACCCGCTCTGCGTCTGATGTTGCCCCTGATGTAATTGCTCGAACTGCTGATCTGCACGGTGCTGTCATTGTTCCTGCTAGTGGAATCTGTTGTCAACCTGGTGTTGCCACTGCTCGTGCTGGTGCAAGGTGTCGTTTATCGCATGCTGTCCCTGCTCAATGTTAGTGATATGAATAGATAAAGCGGGGAAATCATTAATGGGAGTCTCAAAATGCTGCTCAGGTGGCTGATAGTAATTGTCTTCGGGTGGTGCATGGAACGGATACGGTCCACCAGTAGTGAAATCCGTATTTCCGCGCACAGAAAAGGACGCACGGCCTCTCTGAAAGTCATTTTCTGTGTTATCTGGCTCCTCTGTGGGGGATGTACCCCACCCTGTTGCTGCGGATGATTCTCCTTGTTGATATGTAGGCTGGTCTCCCCATCCTGCATGGGTGGACCATGGCTGATGTGTGCTGATGCGTGCTAATGGACACCTGCCAATATTAGCTCTCCTATCTGGAAAGATAAAATTCTTGATAGAATAAATTCCTAACTCCCTGTCAGGTAGCTCGTACTCATTTGGATAGTTTTTATAAATCATGATTATTTTATTATTTCGGTGTTTCAGCATATAAGCACGAAAGAAAAAGTCATAGCCAATGATTCTACGAGCATCAGAGATAAAAGTGAGTGTAGCATGTGATAGCAAATCTAGCCCTGCAACTAAACGTATGATCCAGGAAGTGAAAGAAATCCTGCATTTTCTCATAGAAAGAACAGTTCTCCAATAACTCAACATCATTTTTATAGGTGATACTTTCCTCTTTTTAATCATGATATATAATAGATATAGTTCATCCTGTCTTATAGTGTTTAATTCCTCTCTAGAAAAGAAAGTGAAAGCTAGCCATTTAAGCATGAATCTTAGTGTCGGGTGCTAGACTTCCTCAGTGGTATATTTCTGTTTCCTTTCTAGTTTCTTTGCTGTAATACTCTCCCAAAAATCATCTTTGTTAAAATCTTGGAGAACTTCTGCTATATTAACTACACACTGATTTAAAAATCCTAGTGCTATACTGAGGGTTTTCCATGAGAGGGTGAAAGGTTTGTTGAACATTCTAAATCTAACATTATCATCATCAAAGTCTAGGGTGCTAATAAATTCGATAGTGAGTAATTTGCTACCCTGCTTAGTGACTTGCCATGCATCTTCCCATCCAATATTTCTAAATATGAGCTCAAACTCGGAATCCATTCTGGTTTCATGGAGCAAAGTGTCATCAAATATTGGAGTATGTGTAAATTCTTTTAACTTAACCACATTGAATATTTCAGTTTGAGGTCTAAGTGGTAATGAAATTTGGGCAATGTCCGTTAATTCATACCTCTCTTCTTGTTGGGAAGAGGATGACGGGTTGTCATACTCGAAAGGTGATGGGGGATTGACGTCCATTCCGGAGCTGACAAACGAAGGCACTTGTGATGATGATTGGCTTCGGGTGCTTCAGAAAGAGAGCGCCCTTCCGAGGCTCCTTGTTGTACTCCTGAGTTTCTTGCTCATCTTGCCTGTAGAATGAAGACTACGAAGAACACGGCAAGAACAAACAAGAACACGAAAACTTGAAAAGGATTAGGATTAGCAAATCAAAGAGAAGGGAAAGAGGGATTCCTATTGATGAACTTGCACGTTGCTTCCTCTCTCTTTTCTTTTCCTTGCTAATTAATGGTGGATCTGAGAGATTGTGGTGTCGGGTTTGGAAATGAGGAGGAACTGGGCTCTCTGGTATGCAGATGAAGTAGTGAGTGAGTGAGAGAAATGGGAGGCAGAGGAGAGGAAGAGGGGCGCCGGCTGGCGTGGTGGTGGGGCCGGCCGGCCCCTCCTTGTGCCTGCTGGTGTCCGCTCTTTGCTAGTGTCGACATATGCCCGTGAATGATCTATTTGCTAGTACCTACGAGATGCTTTCGGTGGCAGGAAAGAATGGAGGAGGTACATGCATGTGAGTGTGATAATTTGAATGAGTGGAGTGTAGTGGATAATTGGTGGGTGAGATGTGATGTGAGGTGATGTGTGTGGGTCCCATATATCTCCCGTATTTATACCGTATAATGACACAAGAATGAAAAACTAAATTACTTTTATGAATCTATGAAAATTTAGAATTCTAATGATGGTTTTTTTATAATTTTCGGTCACCACAGTAAATTTCACTGACGGGGGTTTTACGCTCCGTTAGTTGTAATTACATGGGGCTTAGGTTTTATTTATGACATGCTTATTTTTATCTCTTTTTAATAATGCAATAGGAAAATATAATATTCAATGCAAGAATTTAAATTACTGATAAATACCGAGTTACCTCCCGGCGATGGTTCGGGGTTTTAAGTCCACCGACCGGACTTTTCCAATTGAATTATTCTTCATGATTGTTCTCCGCTGTCGGAGAGGTTGCTATATCTTGTTCTTCATGATACTTCAGAGTTTGGCATTGTTCGGGTCTTGGCTTGAATGTGAAACGCTCTTCTTGCCCATTGATGGTGTATATGATTTCTCCAGCTCCGACGTTGATGGTTGCGTTTGCAGTGTTTAGGAATGGTCGCCCGAGGATAAGAGGTATCTTCCTCTCTTCCTGCATATCAAGTACTACAAAATCTACAGGAATAAAAAAGTTGCGGATTCTTACCGGAATATTTTCTGCAATTCCTGCAGGATAGCGGACTGATTGGTTAGCTAGTTGTAGGCACATTGAAGTTGGCGTGAGCGAGGAATGGTTGAGCTGGTCGAAGACTGTCTTGGGCATAACACTGACGCTTACTCCAAGGTCATATAAGGCGTTCTCGAACATCTGGTTGCCTATTGAACAATCGATAGTAGGGCATCCTGGATCCTTCTTCTTGACAGGAGAAGAATTCAGAATTGCCTCACTACACTCTTCCGTTAGCTTGACAACTTCGGTAGAGGGTAGTGGTCCCTTGTGGTTGAGGATGGTTCGAAGATATTTTGCGTATGTAGGTACCTGCATGGCATCTAACAACGGAATATTGACATATAATTTCTGAATTACCTCTACAAACTTACTGAATTGATCATCTGTTTTGACGCTTCTCCTTCTTCGTGGGAACGGTAAGATAGTAGTATCATGAAAGTCGTGTTAATTCTTGTTCTTGTGGTTCAACTGGTGGTGAAGGTGTTTCGACTTCTTCTCTGTTATCCTTCTCAGCGTCTTCTTCTACCTGCACTAAATGTGGTGGTTTACGTGCCCCTTTTGGATAAGGTGGATCACCTCCTCTATTAATATTCCTTTTGCCTGTTCATGGTTAGTGGCAGACAGAGTAGAAGCTAGATGTGTAATTTGAGATTCTATCTGTTTATTGAATATTATCTGATCCTTAACTGCTAAAGAGAAATTATCCAATTTTAAATTAACTCCTTCTAATATTTTATCATTAAAAGTAAGCTTCTTATAAATACTCTCATTAATTCTAGCTTGTTCTAATATTAATTCTCACAAGGGTGGTTGTCTTTGATTTGAAGAACTGTAATTACCTTGGTACTTACCTTGATTTATTGCCTGAGGTTGACTCCATCCTTGCTTCTTGATGACTGCACTAATATCTTCTAGAGTGAATTCAACTCCTAAATAATTTCCACATTGATTCTGAAAATTGAATGTATCTCGAATGGCTTGACGATCTCTCTTGTAATTATCCCTTTGCTCTAACCAGTTCAACAGTACATCCATCTTGGTTGACAATGCACATACCTTCTCTGGAACTTCTTCACTCTTATGGCATGTCTGAAAGTGTTATATGTCCAACTCTGATTTTCTGCTATCTTTGCCATAATATCTTCAGCTCTTCCAGGGGGTGAGTGACATAAATGATCCTTCAAAGAGTGGCATCCAGTTGCTCACATGACCTTTGGGTTAGTCCGTGATAAAATGTTTGCATGAGCAACCACTTTTCCATTCCATGATGTGGGCGTTTGATATGTATTCTCGAAAACGCTCCCAGGCTTCTGGAATAGGTTCACCTTTCTGCTGACAAAATTCTGAAATCTTTCCTCATAGGATATTGGTTCGGCTTATTAGGAAAAATTTCTCTAGGAAAGCTTTTGAACATTCTTCTCATGTCTTGACTTGATCTTTACTCGATAAAACCATCGCTTCGCCTTTCCTTCTAATGAGAAAGGAAACAAACGAAGTAGCACGACATCTTGAGGAATGCCCTGAATGTCAATGGTGTTACCAATCTCCGAGAAAATTCTGCGGATGGGCAATTGCATCTTCATCCTTCTTTCCACTAAATATAATAGCTTGCACCATTTTGCTGAGGCTTGGCTTGATCTCATAGTCATGTTCTTCAAGGTTGAAGGTTGGACCGAGCGAATATTCTCGGTGCATGGAGCAGAGAATTCACGTAGAGTTTTCTCAGCCATTACTTCTCAAAATAATGTAAGACCCTTCTTTCTATGGTTGTTCCCGATAAGAGTTAAAGTACCACAACCAGTCCCCGCACTTACCCTATAAAATAGCTAAACAAAACACGGGTAAGTCTCTAAAGCAAAAAGGCTATGATCTATTTATAGGTATTTATATTAGAGTTTAATATTTTGTTTTTTCCTATAAGATTCCTTATATGAAATTCTAAAAATATATATTCCCCGACAAATCAATAAATCCTTATAATTTATCCTAATGAATAAAATTGCCATTCCCGAGAACGGCGCCGAAAATGCTTGTTGGTAATTTTAACATCACTTCGCGTTAAGTTGTCATCCCTAACATGATGCCAAAAACCAAGAATAAAAAATAATCTACACGCAATGACTCTTATAGAATATATCCATAAGCGCCACAGATAATTCTCCCATTGTAGCACTTTACCCGGAAGTATTCTGAGTATCGTTTATTTATTTTATACCAAAGGGATAAAGAGACACGTCTATTCATTTGGTGTAAGCAATTTATAAGGACTGAGAAGAATATAAATATGCAGATCGTTGGCATTTCTAACGTCACTACTAAAAAGCAAAGATAAATCCTACCCCTAGCAACAACCTCGAAATGGTCGGTATATAATTAACTTGTCGTTAGCAACTAGCCACCTATTTATCACTATCATTCCTAAGCATGAATTAAGTTGTCATCCTTAATCATATTGCTTAAGAAATAACTATAGATTTACATGTATTCAATATGACTAGGCAGAAATAAAAGATATGAATATAAAGATAAGAATATAAACTAACTGGTTACGCAAGCGGACGATAATTATACCGATGTAGCATTTTACCTAGGGAAGTCTACCGGGTTATCGATTTATATTTATACCACTGGAAGGTCTATATGTAGGACTTATAAACAATAACTTATACTATTGATGTGAAAGGCAAACCATAACTAGAATCCTACTCATAACAGGGATAAGTCACGTGATAAAAGATATATACGATAAATAATAATAATGATCAGTCATCATAAATAGATAAATATCAGAGCTCTTCTAGTCATAACAATAGCTAGCCAATGGATAAACTCAGGAATAAATACTAAGGTAATTCTATAACTACATCAATGAATAACTCTAATTAGTGCAACTACATCTAGCAATCATTGTTAAGTTAACCCTATATCATTATCACATGTAAAGAGGCATCAACTAATGAGGGTATTAAGACACAAAGGTCACCTCCTTCGCGACCGTGCCCATGCTAGTCCTACGCACGGAGGGTGGACTACAGAGGAAACCAACGCAGCTGTCACCTGCGCGGACTACTACACGCCCCAAAGACGTCGGGGTGCACTCGTAGATAAACAAGATATCTAGACACCACGTCTACATATTGTCTACCATCTACCCAAATGGCGCTTGGGTAAACGCTATACTGAGCAATTACATGAATTCAATAAGATCAAACCAACTATCCTAGACATATAATCAAAGTAGACAATGACTATTACAATTAAGAATATATAAGAGATTAAGAACAATCTTGCCTGAATCATAATATTGAATACAATAAGAGCAAAGTACTAGAACTATACCGAACTTCAAGCTCTCCAGGGGCCGACGCCAGGGCTCCAGATCCCAATAAGAACTAGAACTCTTCTACTTCTAATCTAACTAGGCTAAAGCTATGAACTAGAGAGGCTCGATGAACTAGAGAAGGCTCTTGATGGCTGGATCTCCAAATGACTTGATGCCTTTAGGGAGGGGGGTCTACCCCTTTATTTATAGCCCTGGGGATCGGCGTGCGCCCGCAGATCAAACCGACGTAACCAAGGGTCAAGATGACTCCTCGTAGGCGGTGGAGGAAGCTTCTAGAAGGGGGCCAAAACCCTAGAGTTGGGGCGCCGGCCGGCCGGCCATGGTGGGGCCGGGGCCGGCCCCACCTGGCAGCCCCTCGGGCCCCGGTTGCTTCAGTGTCTTCTAGATGGTTCCCCGAGCCCAATCGTGATATTTTCGTGGCGGATAAGTTTTCGTGCTAAATATGCACTAGAATCCCTCTTTTTCAGCTTTTCCGAAAAAATCACCCCGAAAAATACAGAAATATGCAAAACTCGTGGAAATTGTCGATAAAACCCTAGACTAGTGTGTTTTCTTGTTTTCATTCGGATAAAAACCCTAGTAAAAGTTGACGCTAACGAGTGTCAACACAGACCTATCATAGCCAACTACACTAATGCTTTAACAATAAATAGTCAATAATATGATAAATGATAACTGAGTAAATGAGGTAAATGGTATTCCAGAGATAGAATATAGAGACTCACTAAAGTAATAAAACAATCTTACGATCCAGCTAGAGTAAAGGAAACCTATGTAATTACTAAATATAAAGTCCACAGCCTACGCCATATTACACATTCTCATCTATAGTATAACAAACTCAGAAAACATCATAAGGAGCATTAACTAATGAGGATTTTAAGACACAAGGGTCACCTCCTTCGCGGCCCGGTGCTCGCTAGTCCTACGTACGGGGGTGGACTACAGAGGAACCAACGCACCTGTCACCTGCGCGGACTACCACACGTCTCGGCACATCAGGGTGCCTCCGTAGGTACACAATATATCTAGACACCACGTCTACATAATGCATACCACCTAACTCACTCGAGTACTGAATCAGGCGCTTTACGGTCATACGACAATAATCATCATCAATCACAACTATATCAAATATGCAACTAGAATAAACTAAGAACTAAATAAATAGCAATGTATTAAAGTAGAGCAAAGTCATAATAAGATACAAGATAAAATTACCGATCTCCAGACGAACAGATCTGGAATCCCGAGCGTAGCGCCCAACTCTACTTGAACCTTGCAAGACGCCTAAACTAAGAACTTGAAGAACTAGAGCTCTACTTCTAATCTCTGGAAACCCTAACTTCTGTCTACTCTTGACAAATGAAGTAGGAGGAATGAATTGGTTCTCTTCTGAAGGGGGGTCTGCCTCTTTATTTATAGCCCGGGAGGATGAACGCGCGCCGCAGGATCAAACCGACTTAACCAAGGGCCAAGATGCACCGTGGGAGGTGATGGAGGAAGCTTCCAGAAGGGGAGGCCAAACCCTAGCCTCAGGGGGCCGGGCGGCACCATGGTGGGGCCGGCCGGCCCCACCTAGTGTCTACTGCGGGTCCCGCTGCTTCGGGTGTCTTCTAAATCCTTCCCGGTCCAGGTGGCGATGTTTTCCGTCGCGGTTAAGTTTCGTGGCAAATATGCATTCTAATCCCTCTTTTAAGCTTTTCTGAATAATTCCCTGAAAATCAGACAATTCACCAAAACTCGTGAAATTTGTCAGTAATAACCCCTATGTTTCTATTATTAGTTCTTTCCAAGTGATAGTTGACGGTATAGAATTTGTACTTAATGACCGTCAACACTCATCGAGATCTTTTATATCAAATTTTGAGGACAAGAAATCTTTAGTCTCCTTTAGTAGACTAACATCACTACTCGCAAGTAAGATATCATCCACATACATGATTAGAAAAATAAATTTTCTATTGTTAAACTTTGTATACACACAGTTGTCCTCGATATTTTCTATAAACCCAAACTTCTTTACAGTGCCATCAAATTTTAAATACCACTGTGCGGACACTTGTTTCAATCCATAAATAGATTTTTTTTAATCGGTATCCCATCCGTTCTTTCCCTTTCATGATAAAACCTTTCGGTTGTGCCATGTAAACATTTTTCTCCAACTCACCATTGAGGAAAGCCGTCTTTACATCCATCTGATGTAACTCTAAATCATAATGCGCCACTAGAGCCATTATAATTCTGAAGGAATCTTTACATGAGACTGGAGAAAAAGTCTTATTGTAATTAATCCCTTCTCTTTACGTAAATCCTTTTGCCACAAGTCACGCTTTATATCTTTCTATATTTCCTTGGGAGTCATATTTTGTCTTGTAGACTCATTTGCAGCCTACTATTTTGGCTCCTTTAAGAATTATCTCCAAGTCCCAAACTTCATTGGTACTCATTGACCTCATCTCATATTCCATGGCTTCAAGCCACTTGGATGAGTGATCGCTTCTCATGGCTTGTTCAAATAAGGTGGGATCATCCTCTATTTGAAACCCTTTCGTGTTATACAGTTCATAATCCTCAGGGATAGCTTGATCTTCTAACTCTTTGAGACCTTCTCGGTCCATCATCAGATGGTTCATATTCTATCGGGGCTTGCTGTTGTTCTTTCTCATGCGCAACATCAGCTTCCATGGGTTCCTGCAGAACAGGTTCCTCATGTTCACTCGGTGCTACCACGGAAGAATCAACAACAGGTGCTGTCACTACAGTGTCTTACACTGTTGGTGTAGCAGGAACAGATAGTGAGAAATATGGTTCCTGAATCATCGGAGTGGGTACATATATCTGCTTCTCCTCAAGATCAATTTTTCGCACTGCCTCGCTCCCCCTGATCAGCTCATCCTCTAAGGACACAGTGTGTCTTATTTCTACAAACTTCGTATATCTATCTGAGCAGTAGAAACAAAAACTTTTTAACTTTTCAGGATAACCAATAAAATAGCAACTTACTGTTTTGGGATCCAGCTTCCCAATATTCGGGTTAAACACTTTGGCCTCCGCAGGGCTCCCCCACACACGCAAGTGATTTAGTAAGGGTACTCTCTCTATCCACAACTCATACGGTGTTTTAGGCACCGACTTACTTGGTACTCTGTTTAGAATGTGAATGGTGGTTTTTAACGCCTCCATCCACATACTCAGTGGTAGAGTTGAGTAACTCATCATACTTCGCACCATATCCATCAGGGTACGGTTGCGCCTTTCAGCCACTCCATTTTGCTGAGGCTCCCCCGGTGTAGAGTACTGAGCAACTATGCTATTTTTCTGCAAGAACCTTGCAAAGGGACCAGGAATTTGGCCATATGGGGTATGTCGTCCATAATACTCTTCACCACAATCAGATCGGACTATTTTAATCTTTAAGTTGTGTTGAATTTTAACTTCAGCCTTAAAGATCCCGAATTTATCCAATGCTTCTGATCTCTCTTTAATTGGATAAATATAGCCATAACGAGAAGTAATCATCTGTGAATGTTATAAATGAGTTATAACCATCCACACTTTTCATAGGAAACGGTCCATAAATATCAGTGTGGATTATCTCTAAGATTCCCAAGCTTCGTTTGGCACATTTTTTAATTTGCTTTACATACTTTCCTTTAATGCAATCTATGCATTGTTCAAGATCCGAGAACTCTAATAGAGGAAGAATCTTATTCTTTACTAATCTTTCTATTCTCTCCCCTCGAAATATGTCCTAAACGACAATTGCCATAATTTCGACGATGCATTTTGAGTTCTCTTTCACTTTCTATTCACATTGTTCGATGAGGAAACATGCTCATTCACATTCGCATCACTGATAACATTCACATTATCACAAAGAGATAACAAATAAAGATCTTCTTGCTCGAAAGCAAGACCAACACATTTATTATTAAAAATATTTCACATTTGCCATCTCTAAAATGGCAACCATAATCATCTTTATCCAAACGTGAAACACTAATCAAGTTTCTATGCAACAAAGGAACAAATAAAATATCTCTAAGAAACAATGTAAAGCCATCAGGAAGCTGTAGAGGAAGATCACCAACAGGTTCAACATCAGCTCGAACTCCATTGGCGACTCTATCCCATCTTTCTCTTCTTTGCATGGTCCTTGTCGAACGGAATCCCTGTAAACAATTTGCAACATGAACAGTTGCACCAGAGTCAATCCACCAAGTAGATTTATCATATTGTACATATAAAGATTCATTTACAAATATAATAACGTTCTCATCTCTGTTTGCCATGATCATCTTTAGGAAGTCAGGACAATCCTTCTGGAAGTGGCCCTTCTTCAAGCAGTAGAGGCACTGATCAGGGTCCACAACCCTCTTTTACTATTGCTGTTGCTGCTGAGGCCTGTACTGCATTAGCTTCTTGCCTTGTGCATTTGAGGGGCCAGAATTGCCATTGCCTTTCTTATCCTTCACATAGTTAATAGAGCCACCATGTGAAGCCTTAATCATGTCCTCCTCTTGGACACACATAGCTATGAGCTTCTCCAATGTCCATTCCTCAGGATTGCCATTGTAGTTAACCTCAAAGTTTTCAAATTCCTTTGGCAAGGAAACAAAAATCAAATGGATAAGAAATTTCTCTAAGATAGACAAATCTTTATCCATTGGTTTAAGCTTAGATGCCAAGGTGTTCATCTTTAAGATGTGGTCTCTGACACCACCACTATTATACTGTGCAGTTATGAGCTGCTTGATCACCTGAGTAGCATATGTCTTTGAGGAGCCAGTAAACTGACTCTTCAACCTCTCCAGAATCTCAGTGACCGTGTCATAATCTGGTATTGAGTTCAGGATAGCGGGATCAACCACATTCTTGACAACAGCACGCAACTTCTTGTTGGTCTTTTCCCACTTAACTCACTCAATATCATGTTTCATCTTTTGGGGAGCAAAGTCCTTCTGTCTCTTTTGCCAATCGGCATCACTCTCACTTTGCTCTCTCACAGGCTCCTAGAGCTCTGTGGGACGAGGGTCAGCGAGTATCCAATCTACCTCAGCCAACACAAGGGCCAGCTCAACTTTCTTTTGCCACTCAGTGTGGTTATCCCCCTTGAGAGGCGGGTGTTCATCAAGATGGAGCCTGAAAACTATAATTCAAAAGGTAGTGAGAACATATATAAAACATAGTAAATGAATTGCTTTTACACATTATAACTAATCAATGGGAATCATTATAATATTGTTATTTATCAACGTTGGTCGGAAAATAACAACATTATAATCACTAAAAATCATATCTATTTTTCAAAATTAAATTCTCCCGTTGGTTCGAATTTAACAATGAAAATAACAACATTAATACGCAGTGGAAACAAGAATTAAATCTGTCATTAATATTTTCCGTAAAACACTTAGAATAGCTTTATTGTTTTTCTGGGCAAAAAAATATCGTTGGATAAAATTTGCACAAAAATTACCATCAAGTTTAACTCAAAATTCATCAAAACCATTAATTCCTGCTTCCGGAAAAAATTAAAACGGAATTTTGCACCACACTGTGCCAACAGGCCCGCAGCCCACGCGCATACGCCGCTGGCAGCGCCTCCACCCGCTGCCGCATCCGGCCCGGCAGCAGCCCACCACGGCCCAGCCAGCGGCAGCTGCGCTGGCGCCTCTCATCCTCCCCAGCGCCCAGGCCGCAACCTGGGCCTGGGCCGGGATTTCAGCCTACGCACGCGCCCCCTCTTGGGCTCATTTCGGCCCGATCCGCATAGCTGATCTCAGCCATCAATCTGAATCTGACGGCCATGAGCAAATTTCAGAGAAATAAAAACCCGGCCGCTGTTACCCTAACCCTAATTTCTTTTCTCCACCCCTGCCTTCTCTCTCTAGCGGCAGCAGCAAACAGCGCCGGGCGGCGGTCGTCCAACGACCCGGCCGGCCGAGCGCCGTGCCACGAGCAGGGCGCCGCCGGAGTTCATCCGACCAGCACCCTTCCCTTTTTTTTTCTTGCCTTCCTCCTTGCCAACGCACAGCCGTAGCACGGGCGGGGCGGCCGGCATCCCGCCCCGGCAGCGAAGGAGGAGACGGCGCCCGCCGCGAGGCCCCCGGCCGGGCGCGCTGTCAAGACCATGGCTGAGCGGCCGCTGCCGAGCGGCCTTTGCGTCGGTGCCCTACTTCAGCCGGTGCGCCACGGCAATACCGGGCGACGCCATCTCAGTACCACAAGGCCATGAAGCGGCTGATACCTCTGTCCCCCCCCAATTGCGGTGATGACAGAGAGTTACGGTCCCATGTAAGTCCCTGTTCCTCTCCATCCCAGTTTCAGTTAGGGTTAGGGTTCATTTTTCTCTGATCCAATTTAAAACGAAACAATCGAATCATCTTCTTCTACTTGCTACCCAAAACCAGATCTACATGCTAGTGTAGGCGTCTGATACCATTGTTATGTTATAAATATCATCTAGCAGTAGATCCAGTAGGGTACAACATGTATACAGTGTGTAAATCGAGTTCCTAGTACATGAACTACTGGATCGGGAGAGACAGGGGTCTAGGGTTTGTTACCTAGGTCGGATGGACCAGCCATAGGAGCGGGTGGCGCAGCAGAGGTGGACGACTCCGTGTTCGTCATGGTCGCCGGCGGCTCAGGCTTGTCGGCGACGGTGACAACCTGGGGAGGACAGAGCGGTGTCGGTGTCCTCCAGTGGTGGCGCATGCGAACATGCTCCAGCGTCGGTGAAGTCGGCGGTGGCTTCCCATCGCTGGCAGCGCCCCCTCACTGATCGGATTAGGGTTGTAGGTGGGGAGTGGTGGCTCAGGTAAACCTCGTGACTTGAGCACCAGCACTCCCACCTCCTTTATATGGCGCTGTGCGATGGGGGCCCACCAATCATGGAAAGGTTGGGCGCTCCCGATCAGGGCGCGGATCAAGGCTCAGTTCGGCCGTTGGGCTGGACTAGAGGAGATCAATCTAACAGCGACGGCCAGCCATTTTATTCGTTCAATCTTGCTTGCTTTGCGTTGCTCCAGAGATGCTATCTATCTGTGATCCTGAATCCTGCAGGTACGACATTCCGTGCTCGTTTGATGGCGACATTTGTGTACGCACGCGTGCTCTGGATGTTGCTACGTACGCACTGTGGTCGGGGCAGTCCAAAAGCATCGAGGCAAGCAGTGCAGGAACGGTGACCATGCACTGACCACACCTCCTGCCACGACCATGTGCGTTTTTTTTTTTTTCCAAGAACGTGGCTGCGGGCGTATTTAATCAAGAGGAAAGTGAAGTTTGTTGCAGCCCGTTTGATGGCCACCCCGGTGAGCTACCAGCTAGTGTCGAGCAGAGACTTGGCGGCGCTTTGCTAAGGAGCTTCGGAGAGCACCTGTTCCACCGAAGATCGACTTTGGATGTGGCACAGATTGCAGGACAGTGACAACTGCGCACCTCTGCGACCAGGATGGAGTGTCCACCGACCACACTGAGCTATAATAAGCAGATGGGAAGGCATTCTTACCTACAAATAAGGAAATCTGTCACCCAATGACGACCAAGCAGTGAGCTGGAGAATGGGTGACACAGCAACACAACACAATCCAAAGACAGGAACTCATCCCCATGCATATGCCGGCCGGCCAATACACAGCCAAGGGCTAGGCTGGTCGTTACAGCACGAGGCACCAGCACAACACGGCACATGGCGCCATGGAATCTGCAGACTAATAGTAATATTAAAACAAACAAACAACTAAACAACGGTCTGCTGGCGACGGCCAACCATTTCTGATTTCCTTTTTGTTCAGTTTATTTGCTTCAGTCTTCGGAGAAACACAATTACACATGCATGAGATTCAGTGCTCAGCTCGTTTGACGCTGACTTGCATGTGTGCACGAACGTACTAGTAGCTAATATGGATGTCGGATCGCATTGTGGCCGGCAGCCAAGAAGCATGAAGAAAGCAGTGATGCAAGAATGGTGGGCACATACACCGTACCGTCCGGCCGGTACTGTGGTGACTAATTATAATTAGCGAGACGAACTATTAATCTTATGCCATTTCAGCTCTGTCTCCCTATGATTGATATATTATGCCCGGAGAGGGGCAATGAGTGACACACTCCAATTACGATAGGAAACACCCCTTGCCGTCCGAAAACACAGCAAGGACTGGGCAGGTCGTCTGTCGTCACAGCACGAGGCATCAACACGTGGCGCCATGGAATCTGCAGATTAATAATACCACAAAATGTATAAACAATCAAACATAATCCCATCATGGCACTCCCTAGCTTCCTGAGTAAGCAAGAACAGCGATCACCTTTTCATTCCGGAGATCATGTCTGGCGATACAGCAGTTGTTGGAGCACGGACTGGAGGACTGAAAGTGAGTGCAAAGGTTTGTGAGCACCTGAAAAAAGAATCACCGTACCTGCTGCCGTACCGTCCGCTACCGCTACCATGGTGGTCGTTGGGTGTGCTGGGAGGGATATATACCAGTCATGCGTAGTATGTTACGATTGAGCATGTAGAATATATATTGTCATTACCACATGATTCGAGGGAGTTTGCACGTTTTATTTGTTCATTCATCAAATCAAGCAAGTCAATTTCTACACAGGATTATTCAGAATCTTGAGTTGCAAGCGACATGACAGAGTTTCAAATACTACTAGAAAGGCACGCGGCGTTGCCGCTTGGGGCCTGTATTCCATCGTCGTAGTATCGTAGTTATTGCAGACTTCGTTTCATACGTAGAGTAATAGTAATTGTTTACAGGTAGGTATATACTTTTTTTAAGCAATGTAGGTAAGATAAATCCGTCGTTTTTTTTTATTCTCACATAGTTGTCATGGTATGTATTTTGAATAACTGTATTGTTTAAGTAAAATATTATCTTAGGTATCGAAAGTAAAATATCTTTTTCTTGCTGTATTTCTTGTACAGAAAGAAATGTTTAAGGAATTTTTTAAGAGGGAGGAGCATTTTATGAGTAAATAGGAGTTTTTTTTTTATGTAGGTAAGACAAATCCGTCGTTTTTTTATTCTCACATAGTTGTCATGGTATGTATTTTGAATAACTGTATTGTTTAAGTAAAATATTATCTTAGGTATCGAAAGAAAAATATCTTTTTTTTGCTGTATTTCTTGTACGGAAAGAAATGTTTAAGGAATTTTTTAAGAGGGAGGAGCATTTTATGAGTAAATAGGAGTTTTATTTTTTTAAATAACGAATTGTTTTATTTTATATGTGGTGTAGGTATAGTACGATTAAAATTTAGTAGGGCCTGTATTCTATCGTCGTAGTATTGTAGTTGTTGCATACGTAGATGTTGGCATTTCTAACGTCACTACTTAAAAATAGAGATAAACCCTATCTCTAGCAATAGCGCCAAAAATACTCGGTATTAAATTAACTTGTCATTAGCAACTAGTCATCTATTTATCACTATCATTCCTAAGCATGAATTAAGTTGTCATCCTTAATCTTATTGCTTAAGAAATAACTATAGATTTATATGTATTCAATATGACTAGACAGAAATAAGAGATATGAATATAAAGATAAGAATATAAACTAACCTGGTTCTCGTAGTTTTACGTATAATTATACCGTTGTAGCATTTTACCTAGGGAAGTCTACCGGGTTATCGATTTATATTTATACCACTAGGAGATCTATATGTAGGACTTATAAACTATAACTTATACTATTGATGTGAAAGGCAAACCATAACTAGAATTCTACTCATAACGAGGGATAAGTCACGTGATAAAAGATATATATAATAAATAATAATAATGATCACCATCATAAATAGATAAATATCGAGCTCTTCTAGTCATAACAATAGCTAGCCAATGGATAAACTCGGAAATAAATACTAAGGTAATTCAATAACTACTTCAATGAATAACTCTAATTAGTGCAACTACGCCTAGCAATCATGAGGGTATTAAGACACAAGGGTCACCTCCTTCGCGACCGTGCCCATGCTAGTCCTACGCATGCGGAGGGTGGACTACGAGAGGAACCAACGCAGCCATCACCCCCTGCGCGGACTATCACACGTCCCGGCACGTCGGGGTGCACTCTCGCAGATAAACAAGATATCTAGACACCACGTCTACATATTGTCTACCATCTACCCAAATACGCTTTGGGTAAACGCTATACCAAAGAATTACATGAATTCAATAAGATCAAACCAACTATCCTAAACATATAATCAAAGTAGACAATGACTATTGCAATTAAGAATATATAAGAGATTAAGAACAATATTGCCTGAATCATAATGAATACAATAAGAGAAAGGTACTAGATCTATACCGAACTCCGCTCCGCATTGCACGCGCCCGGGCTCCGGATCCCGTGAAGAACTAGAACTCTTCTACTTCTAATCTAACTAGGCTAAAGCTATGAACTAGAGAGGCTCGATGAACTAGAGAAGGCTCTTGATGGCTGGATCTCCAAATGACTTGATGCCTTTAGGGGGGAGGGGTCTACCCCTTTATTTATAGCCCTGGGATCGACGTGCGCCACAGGATCAAACCGACGTAACCAAGGGCCAAGATGACTCCTCGTAGGCGGTGGAGGAAGCTTCCGAAGGGGGGCCGAAACCCTAGCGAGGGGGGGCCGGGCGGCCCCAAGGTGCGGCCGGCCGGCCCCACTTTTCCTCCTCTCGGGGTCCCGTTGCTTCAGGTGTCTTCTAGATGGTTCCTGAGCCCAATCGCGATATTTCCATGGCGGATAAGTTTTCGTGCTTATTTTGCACTAGAATCCCTCTTTTTCAACTTTTCTCAAAATCACCCCGAAAATACGTAATATGCAAAACTCGTGGAATTTGTCGAGAAAAAGCCCTAGACTAGTGTGTTTTCTTGTTTTCATTCGGGTAAAAAGCCCTAGTAAAAGTTGACGCTAACGAGTGTCAACAGTAGAGTAATAGTAATTGTTTACAGGTAGGTACATACTTTTTTTAAGCAATATAGGTAAAAAAATCCATCGTTTTTTTATTCTCACATAGTTGTCATGGTATGTAGTTTGAATAACTGTATTGTTTAAGTAAAATATTATTTTAGGTATCTAAAGGGAAATATCTTTTTTTTTGCTATATTTGTTGTAGGGAAAGAAATGTTTAAACTATTTTTTAAGAGAGAGGAGAATTTTATGAGTAAATAGGAATTTTATTGTTTAAATAATAAATAGTTTTATTTTATATGTGGTGTAGATATGGTATGATTAAAATCTATATCTATATTTATAGCAATAAAATTATAATAAAATATGTTTATATTATAGTGCTAGTTGTATGGAGTTCAACAAACTTGGTTTGGTATTTTTCTGATTTTTATTTGATTTGTTATGATTTTTACAAAATTTGAGCCGGTTTAGATAAATAATAAATTCAGAAAAATAGAAAAAATGACTTTGGGCCGAATCCGCCCACCAATGGCCATTTTCGGCCACAAAAGGGTCCAATCGGGGCAATCTGGCAAATGAAAAGGCCCAGCCATGGGGAGGCCTGCCAGGACCGCGGGTTGATTTGTGCAAAGCTCGAGGGCTTTTTCACAAGATTTTTTGTGAGAAGAGACTGGACGGCGGGTTCTATTATAAAAAAAGCTCGAGGACTTTTTTGCAAAATAACCGGGATTGGCTAGATCAAGGCCGTCCGTCCGGCCGATCGGACGGCCGAGAATCGCCCGGCGACGTGGCCACTCTCTCTTGCCTTCTTTTGTTCCAGCTTTCATATATAAGAGATTTTGGAGGAAAAAAACAGTTTATTAGAATAAACCTTATTAAAAAGACTACCAAGAAACTCCCAAATAGGAAAAGAGCCGGGGGTTCACCTCATCACAAAATGAAAAGGCCGCCTCAACAGGGTGACGAAAAAAAAATCATATGAAACTCCCTAAAAAACAAAATCGTGTAAAATACAACGTAGCAATTTGACCCATTAGCAGAAATTAGCCCAAGACTGTCCGAGACCCAACAGCACTGCTTGGCCCAGGTAGAGATAATTAGTCAAAACGAAGATGTGTCGTCGTGGGCTGTAAGAGGAGGCTGAGTACTGAATGTTGGATACCAAATATACTAATATATTGCCCCAATATGAACCTCAAGAATTCGAGTAACATTTACCTAACGGAGGAACTAACCTCCCAGTTTTCTGCTGTGGAGAAACATTCCGCGCCGCCAAAATCAGAGACTTGTTATACATATAGAATGCCTACATTATAACTAAATTGAGGCATTTTAACAGAGTGACGGGCAGTAACCTCAGCAACTATGAGCTACTGTCAAAACTAACACCTACTATATTACTTCCAAAAGAGAACTTTTATGAAAAGCAGACACACTGATTCGCCTTCTTACTTTCTCCTCTTGACGACTTCAAAACTTCGACTCAGGGCAACATAACATTAGCTAAAGACGGAACACATTTTTTTGCTTCATTCAGAAGTGCTTCCAAGAGGAAAGGGCACCTGTATAAATGAAATAAAAAAATAGGATCAGGCTCAATAAATCCTTCGATGATCAAAACATAGACTGTTTCAAAACATAAACACTCCTGACCACCTGCTGAAATGTATTTAGTCCCAAACTAATCACCTAAGATCACCAGCTACTTCATTCATCACAAGCACCAAAGTCACAGAAATAAGGATCACTATCGTTTCCTCATGTGTTCATGTTATCTTCTGCCAGAATGATATCAGACATAGAAGTGAAAAAGGAAATTTTGCCCCTTATCTGCACAGAACTCACAGTAACTTGAGCAAGGAGCAATTTGACACTCTCAGAAAGGTATTATTGCTTCAAAATATCGACATAACGCACAAGGTACATAAAAGCTGAAGCATTATATAAACTAGAGGTATACCCCATGCGTTGCCGCAAGATTTTCTTAAAATAAATCTGATATATACATAGCATTACTATATTTGTATGTATACTATGTATACATATATATTTGATTGTATCAGATCTTGTAAAAAATCGGTAAACTAATAGAAGAAAAACCCAGTAGAATGTTTGGTTATATTATAAAGGAATATGTAATGAAACAAATAGGATAAGTAGATAATTTGTATGTTAATAGATTAAAGATTTAAAGTATTTTACGTGATAGAGATGACATAGATATTTTTTTGTAATTAATAAGAGATGACGTGGATTTAGTGGGAAATGATATGGACACCTTGTATGAAGAGAAAACATTTAGTGGAGCCACTTAGTGGGGAATGGTGTGGACACCTTGCATGAAGAGAAAAATCATCTAGTGGGGTTTGTCTTCCTGAGAGTTTTTTATAATTAATAAGAGATGATGTGTATTTAGTGGGGAATGATGTGGACACCTTATATGAAGAGAAAATATTTAGTGGAGTCACTTAGTGGGGAATGATGTGGACACCTTGCATGAAGAGAAAAATCATCTAGTGGAAGTCCACACATACAGAAACAGAAGTAGAGAGTATCAAAAACAGTGTTATATAGCGGAAACTTATTTATATTTAACACTTACATCAGAGTAACGCGGAACGGTAGCTAATCTTTTCTTCAAGCTCCACCTTCACAGGGATGGTTGACCGAGGATACATACGCCTAGCAACTGACTAACTCCACCATCTGGTATCCATCCGGGATTTTTCAAAGTAATAAAAAGTAAAGGAAAGCCGTAAGTACATGTCGTACTCAGCAAATATAACATGGAGTTCATGAGGCCCAAATGGCTGACACTGGTTTCATCTGCGTTTAGCTTTTAAATGATTAATGTTTGTGGCATTATTAGCAACAAGGTAGTAGTGATTCCCATAACCACATGATCAAGTGAACAAGAATAAAGAATAATACGTAACAACATGATTAAATAACATAATTAAACATCATACATCAGTGATCACCTATTCCGTAAGAATCCCCAAGGCCGCCCGTGTCCGTGGGTACGGCTAGTATACCAGTTTAATAAACTCTGCGCAGAGGTGTACACTTTCACTGTGAGTCGTGATTTACCCTTTCGCCCGAGGCGGCCAACCTCTTAGCCCACTACAAAGGAAGGCCGACAGCGTTCACTATGAAGCTTTTTAAAGGTTCATCTAACAAGTTAGGGCCATTAGATTCACTCGGCAAAGGAATATAGAGCCCTCCTTCCAGATGGCGCAATGACCCGCAGCCTACACAACATGTGGACAGAAGCCGCACTATACTCAGCTCGCAAAGCCATTCTTACGCCAATTAAGGTAACCGCTAACAAGCTAGAAAATATCCTCATACTGAGCTAAAGCCAGAGCCATATAGCCCTCATAGCTGTACTGTAAGTCCCGGTGATCACATACAGATAAGTCCTTACAGAGAGAAACTAGAGCAACAAAATACCAAGCTCTAGATCTCTATAGCAGTAATAAAATCATCTTTTAATGTTGTTGCATATTCTACTATTCATGTTACAAGATTATGGTTATATATATCCAGCACTAGCAAGTACTACCCATATGCACATATCCCAAGGGCATCAAGATAAATAGTAATCAACACTAAGTCATCCTTATTAGGTATCAAAGACACATGCATATGATATATGGTGGATATTGTGAATAGGTAATCAAGAAGATCCCAAGTTATACTTGCCTTATTATACGCTTGCTCAAACTTCCTTATACTTTAGCTTTCAGTCAGGCAGCTTCTGATCTCCATGTGCTCACCAGTGGTTCTCGTTCTACTCATAGATCGTAGCAAGCAAGCAATCTAACAAACATACAAGCAAACAAATAGGGACATCTAAGAACGATACACTACATAAGAGAAAACAATATACTAAAAGAGAGCTCGTTCTAAAGTCGCAAGATCGCAAGATATGACTGAAACGGAGCTACCATCAACAAAGAACGTGACTATCGTGATTGATATTATTAAGAAAATAAAAAGACTACAAGTTACATTTATTTTAATAAAACAAGGTGATAGATATTAGGTTAGATTATATTCTAATTAGAAAAGACCAGAGTAAACCTTAGTCATATTTCAGTTATATAAACGACTATATATCATTTAAGCCATTTAGACATTTAACATAAAAGATAAAGGACATGTGACCAAAGGTATACGGGAGCATTTATGTTTTAAGGTTGAACTAAGCATGTCATAATTAAAAGGTATTAAAATTCATATTAAATCATATTGATATATGATAGACCTACGTATACACCTAAGTCATTTTTAATTAAAAACTCAATTAGATAAGCATCGATCAAATTAACATTCTAACTTCTAAATTTCAGAGTTACTTAAACGTCTCTATATAACTCAACGTCAATTTAAGAACACCGTGCGAAACTTAGGGCATGGCCAGATAGTCTTACAACGAAATATGAGAGAACTCTCTCGGCACCAGGAATCAATGGCAGACGCTGCTGGAGTTTTGAGAGCAGACAAGCAGCTCGGTCAGGCATAGATGCTAGTTTTTCCTGTTGAGAAAGCTGAATCAAAGGCACGCGATGACTAGTAGACAGAACAGGGTAGCAATTTTTGTCAGGTACGTGAGACATGTACCTTGATAGTCATATGGCTTGCAGATGTTGTGCTGCACAATGCATGGGGCTAGTGGCAGCAGTAGGAAACAAAGTCGTGTAGTAACTGGTTAGGTTGGTTACAGACTTGCAAACCACCAGCTCCGTCAACACAGATCAAAGAGAGGCTTGGACGTGTGCTCACCAGCAATAGAAGATGAACGGTGCCGAGCGCTGTCAGATATAGAGATAGACCATGATGACGAATTCAGTCAGGAAACATCTGACATACGGCAACAGGAAATAGAGAAGTGCATGTCGGAGGCATAACCTTAATGGGGAAGCTCCAGGTAGGTACAGACAAGTTCAATGGCGTCAGGTTTCGGCAACGTCCAGGCTGCCGAGCTCCACGATGACAAACTCCATCATGATCGGCAATTTCAATACTTGATGGTGCCGGTACCGAACGTGAAGACGATGATGCTGATGGCTTCAAGGAGGACGTGCTCCTGCTCAGGCGTGAGGGGAAGGAGGGGATCCCACAGGACTCGGCCAAGCCGGCGGTGCACGGCGCACGTGGGGCGCTAGCCTTTGGTGGCCATGGCAGGGGCTGCGAGGTCGGCGAAGGTGGCCGAAGGCACGCCGGGCGGCGGTGGCTTGGGTCATGATCTATCGACTTGTTTCCAAGGGTTTATCAAAAGGATATAAGAAGTAGAGGTTTCTATTCCTAGATGCGAGGACGGGATGATATATGGACTCCAATTGGATTTCATCGGAAGCAGATGGCTTATTTAGTTACGGGATGAAAACAGAAATCGATGGAAGGTTAAGGCATATATATGGCACGGCTGCTTTATATGTGTTGTCTCAGGAAAGTAATTAAAGAAAGGATCCGCTAGAGAAAATTATACGGGCATTGATCCTCATCATCAACTAGTTAAAAAGCAAAGAGCTAAGGTTTGATCCAAGATGGAGGAGATTATAGGACTGATTATTCTCAGAATCAATATAATTATTCTAGAAAAGTTCAGAATTTATAGTTAAGCCATGAAAAATACTCTGAAAGCTCGGAAAATTTAGGGAAAATTCTCAGAGACAATTTAGAAAATGAGGAACCCAAATAAAGTATTTGGAGCTTACAGAAAGATATTTAGCAGCATCTAAATATTAGATTATGGTCTAGAAAGTAAAAAAAAAATGTTCCGAGAAAGCTACAATAATTCCCGAGAAGGATTGAATGACGTTTAATCATGATTTGAAAACTTAACACACACAAAAGCACCAGTCAATCAACAATCAAGTGTCACATCAAAAAGGGAGCCCAACAGTTTAATTTTAAAAGATTTAAAAAATCACTATTTTATTTACAAAATCATATAGAACCTTAAACTAATATTGAAACATTTTATTCAAATATCAAAACATTCTTTTTATTTAGTGTTTCTAAGCACAGCCCAAAATTAAAAATTTTGGGGTGTGACAAATCTACCCCACTTAACAAGAATCTCGTCCCGAGATTCAGAAAGACTAGAGAGAAAGAAAAAGTTGATCTGCAAGCCTTCACTCTTCCCTGATCAACTCTTATCCAATATTGATGCCAGAAGCTCAAGTCTAACTTTGTGAAGGTGTCATGTAGGCCCTTGTAGTCCTCGTAGATGTCCTTTTATGTCCAAGATTATAATGCCACTCATGAACCTCGGATAGTGGCTTATCATTCTCATGAAACTCTGAGTCTCACATTCTTCGATGGGTTCCAACTCAACAAAATTTCTTGGGTTCTCTATAACTTCACCATGAGAGATATCATATAACCAAGAAGATAAATTCCTTCAATCAAAACCTACTTGCCATGCTAGATATAACATTGATGTTTCCTTAGAGAACCATTTGTAGATTTCCAATATCGCCTTCCTATGTCATCATTCATCAAATGTCAACTTGTCTTGGGTATGTCAGAAGATTGAACTCTCATCTGATGATATCTTCAATTGAAGATCAATCTTGATGAATCATGAGCTCCATGTACATGTACCAACATGTTACCAATCCAAAAAAAAGTACCTGCTCTTGATATTGACTTCACAGTCATGGAGATAGTTGATGTTCCAAGTGAAACACTAGAACACATGAAAAGCTTCATCCTGCAACTTTCTTCACTTGCCTACCCTCTTAGGAAAATATCAACGAGGGCACACTGATGAAGTAACTTGCATCTTTCCCAGGTGCATCTTTCCCAGGGTTAGTTAACCATCATAACAACCATCAGATACCCAAGGGAAAACTCATGTGCATAAGTAGGAACAAGTAATCTGAAATTATCCGCGAGCAGAAATATAGCAGTGCAGTAAAATGGCAATAACACAAGTTCTGTTAATCCAATAGAGCTGTTTATTATACCGTTGGAAAGCTTACGAAATTCTCTATAACTTTATTATAGAATACTTCTCCAGATTCTGAAGTTAAAATAATGTTACTCAGTCCAACATAAAATCTGTCTAGAAATTCTGGCAGCGCAAATGCAACATCTTGCAACAGTCATATCTCGAGATCCACAAATCAGATGATGACGAGCCTTATGTGGTTGGAATCCTTATGAAATCCTCTATAACTTTGATATAGAGCATGTTACCAGATTCTACAGCTAAGGTTGTCAAAAACAGTACACTACAGAATCTGTCCCCGTTTCCAGGCAACGCAGATGCATTGTCTTGTGCTTTTCATAACTCTAAAACCATAATAGCTATCGGGGTGATTCTTGAGGTCAGAGAAAGATGTTGAAGTCTACTTTTGTGCTGAATTTTTTTATAGCTTTTGGGCATCCAAAAATAGAGGTATAAGCTAAGGAAGGCAGATGCTCTTAGAAAAATAGGATAAGGTAGAAATGTGATTCATTAGGTAAACTAAGGAGATAAATAAGAATAATCTTTAAGTCTTCATGCTTCTTTGATTTCTATTGATGAGCTATAAGACATGGATCTAGGATAGCCAAAAGATAACAGGAAAGATAAAGTTTGATCTTCAGAACTTCACTTCTCATTTTTTTTTGATTTGAGATTGATGAAAGATGGCAAAGGAGGATAAAGACCGGTGTGTTTTATAGAGGATGCTACCCCACTTAACAAAGGGCTTGCTAATCTTTGAGACTTCATCTTGAAGGCGTTCTTCAGAGAACATAGACACCGACGGCACACAAGCAACACACCAAGCAAGACAAACACATAACACAACAGCGAAACTACACGTGCTTCTACATTAATGGCGGACACCCTAAGGAGTGGTTTATAGATGATGAAAGGCTATCGAAGACTGATGAAGATGAGTTTAGAAAGTTTAGTAAAATAACTAAAACAATTTATAAAGGAGATAATTGGAAATAACTCAAAGGAAGTTATCAAGGGTGAGGGACAATATGACAAGGACAATAATTAGTTAAATCAACGAGCCAAGGAGATAAAAAATAGTTTTGTAGCAAATTAGTCTTTAGAGAACAACCAGTGCTAACTAGGCATACGTCCTACAGCTTAACATCGCTCGATACCATTCTGTAACACCCAGTTTTAATAAACAAAACTAGGCTTACCATATGTGTGCCCAGGAAGTCCACACATACAGAAACAGAAGTAGAGAGTATCAAAAACAGTGTTATATAGCGGAAACTTATTTATATTTAACACTTACATCAGAGTAACGCGGAACGGTAGCTAATCTTTTCTTCAAGCTCCACCTTCACAGGGACGGTTGACTGGGGGTACATACGCCTAGCAACTGACTAACTCCACCATCTGGTATCCATCCGGGATTTTTCAAAGTAATAAAAAGTAAAGACAAGCCGTAAGTACATGTCGTACTCAGCAAATATAACATGGGGTTCATGAGGCCCAAATGGCTGACAATGGTTTTGCTGTGTTTAGCTTTTAAATGATTAATATTTGTGGC
This sequence comes from Chrysopogon serrulatus, assembly GCA_015844335.1. NCBI lineage: Eukaryota > Viridiplantae > Streptophyta > Magnoliopsida > Poales > Poaceae > Chrysopogon > Chrysopogon serrulatus. Next base: position 722,092 of record JADLZL010005706.1, on the reverse strand, counting down.
ATTATTAGCAACAAGGTAGTAGTGATTCCTATAACCACATGATCAAGTGAACAAGAATAAAGAATAATACATAACAACATGATTAAATAACATAATTAAACATCATACATCGGTGATCACCTATTCCGTAAGAATCCCCAAGGCCGCCTCGTGTCCGTGGGTACGGCTAGTATACCAGTTTAATAAACTCTGCAAGAGGTGTGTACACTTTCACCGTGAGTCGTGATTTACCCTTTCGCCCGAGGCGGCCAACCTCTTAGCCCACTACAAAGGAAGGCCGACAGCGTTCACTATGAAGCTTTTTAAAGGTTCATCTAACAAGTTAGGGCCATTAGATTCACTCGGCAAAGGAATATAGAGCCCTCCTTCCAGATGGCGCAATGACCCGCAGCCTACACAACATGTGGACGTAAGCCGCACTATACTCAGCTCGCAAAAGCCATTCTTACGCCAATTAAGGTAACCGCTAACAAGCTAGAAAATATCCTCATACTGAGCTAAAGCCAGAGCCATATAGCCCTCATAGCTGTATCAGAAGTCCCGGTGATCACATACAGATAAGTCCTTACAGAGAAAACTAGAGCAACAAAATACCAAGCTCTAGATATCTATAGCAATAATAAAATCATCTTTTAATGTTGTTGCATATTCCACTATTCATGTTACAAGATTATGGTTATATATATCCAGCACTAGCAAGTACTACCCATATGCACATATCCCAAGGGCATCAAGATAAATAGTAATCAACACTAAGTCATTCTTATTAGGTATCAAAGACACATGCATATGATATATGGTGGATATTGTGAATAGGTAATCAAGAAGATCCTAAGTTATACTTGCCTTATTATACGCTTGCTCAAACTTCCTTATACTTTAGCTTTCAGTCAGGCAGCTTCTGATCTCCATGTGCTCACCAGTGGTTCTCGTTCTACTCATAGATCGCAACAAGCAAGCAATCTAACAAACATACAAGCAAACAAATAGGGACATCTAAGAACGATACACTACATAAGAGAAAACAATATACTAAAAGAGAGCTCATTCTAAAGTCGCAAGATCGCAAGATATGACTGAAACGGAGCTACCATCAACAAAGAACATGACTATCGTGATTGATATTATTAAGAAAATAAAAAGACTACAAGTTACATTTATTTTAATAAAACAAGGTGATAGATATTAGGTTAGATTATATTCTAATTAGAAAAGACCAGAGTAAACCTTAGTCATATTTCAGTTATATAAACGACTATATATCATTTAAGCCATTTAGACATTTAACTTAAAAGACAAAGGACATGTGACAAAAGGTATACGGGAGCATTTATGTTTTAAGGTTGAACTAAGCATGTCATAATTAAAAGGTATTAATATTCATATTAAATCATATTGATATATGATAGACCTACGTATACACCTAAGTCATTTTTAATTAAAAACTCAATTAGATAAGCATCGATCAAATTAACATTCTGACTTCTAAATTTCAGAGTTACTTAAACGTCTCTATATAACTCAACGTCAATTTAAGAACACCGTGTGAAACTTAGGGCATGGCGAGATAGTCTTACCACGAAATATGAGAGAACTCTCTTGGCACCAGGAATCATTGGCAGACGCTGCTGGAGTTTTGAGAGCTGACAAGCAGCTCGGTCAGGCATAGATGCTAGTTTTTCCTGTTGAGAAAGCTGAATCAAAGGCACGCGATGACTAGCAGACAGAACAGGGTAGCAATTTTTGTCAGGTACGTGAGACATGTACCTTGATAGTCATATGGCTTGCAGATGTTGTAGTGCTGCACAATGCATGGGGCTAGTGGCAGCAGTAGGAAACAAAGTCGTGTAGTAACTGGTTAGGTTGGTTACAGACTTGCAAACCACCAGCTCCATCAACACAGATCAAAGAGAGGCTTGGACGTGTGCTCACCAGCAATAGAAGATGAACGGTGCCGAGCGCTGTCAGATATAGAGATAGACCATGATGACGAATTCAGTCAGGAAACATCTGACATACGGCAACAGGAAATAGAGAAGTGCATGTCAGAGGCATAACCTTAATGGGGAAGCTCCAGGTAGGTACAGACAAGTTCAATGGCGTCAGGTTTCGGCAACGTCCAGGCTGCCGAGCTCCACGATGACAAACTCCATCATGATCGGCAATTTCAATACTTGATGGCGCCGGTACTGAACGTGAAGACGATGATGCTGATGGCTTCAAGGAGGACGTGCTCCTGCTCAGGCGTGAGGGGAAGGAGGGGATCCCACAGGACTCGGCCAAGCCGGCGGTGCACGGCGCACGTGGGGCGCTAGCCTTTGGTGGCCATGGCAGGGGCTGCGAGGTCGGCGAAGGTGGCCGAAGGCACGCCGGGCGGCGGCGGCTTGGGTCATGATCTATCGACTTGTTTCCAAGGGTTTATCAAAAGGATATAAGAAGTAGAGGTTTCTATTCCTAGATGCGAGGACGGGATGATATATGGACTCCAATTGGATTTCATCGGAAGCAGATGGCTTATTTAGTTACGGGATGAAAACAGAAATCGATGGAAGGTTAAGGCATATATATGGCACGGCTGCTTTATATGTGTTGTCTCAGGAAAGTAATTAAAGAAAGGATCCGCTAGAGAAAATTATACGGGCATTGATCCTCATCATCAACTAGTTAAAAAGCAAAGAGCTAAGGTTTGATCCAAGATGGAGGAGATTATAGGACTGATTATTCTCAGAATCAATATAATTATTCTAGAAAAGTTTGGAATTTATAGTTAAGCCATGAAAAATACTCTGAAAGCTCGGAAAATTTAGGGAAAATTCTCAGAGACAATTTAGAAAATGAGGAACCCAAATAAAGTATTTGGAGCTTACAGAAAGATATTTAGGAGCATCTAAATATTAGATTATGGTCTAGAAAGTAAAAAAAAATGTTCGGAGAAAGCTACAATAATTCCCGAGAAGGATTGAATGACGTTTAATCATGATTTGAAAACTTAACACACACAAAAGCACCAGTCAATCAACAATCAAGTGTCACATCAAAAAGGGAGCCCAACAGTTTAATTTTAAAAGATTTAAAAAATCACTATTTTATTTACAAAATCATATAGAACCTTAAACTAATATTGAAACATTTTATTCAAATATCAAAACATTCTTTTTATTTAGTGTTTCTAAGCACAGCCCAAAATTGAAAATTTTGGGGTGTGACAGGTTTGTCTTTCTAAGAGTTTATACATATTAGCAGCCTAAGCACTCCTAGCAAGAATAAAAGCATTGTGTTCCCAAGTGCATGAAATTTATACTATCTTATCAGAATAATGCAGCCTTCTAACCGCATCAAGAATAGCGCCACCATCCGCTACCTCGTTATCCTGCTGCCATCCCTGGACCAACAATCACAATCCCAATTCCATGACAGTGCATTCTGCAATGGCCCTCTAACCTCAGTCACAACCACATCAAGCCACTAGCTCAGGGGGTCATAAAGGTTCTCTGGTTTTGGCAGCAGTCATATGCATTCTACTCTAAATTTTGGTGAGCTTCTTTGAAATTGTAGTCACGAGATTGGTAATGAAATCAATCATATAGTAAAATCAATGATAATACTAACTAACTTAGTTAAAGCGGGCGTGCATGATGATTTCCATACACAAATAAATTATTCTCTTGTTTGTTAGTGGCTATTATACAAAAATTATATAGACTCTTCTTCGTTTTCCAATCTGTTTAGAGTACATAGATGAATGCACTAAAAGATCTCGGTTAGGTGAGTTGGTAGATGAAAATGATGATTCTAGGGAAACCTTTTGTACCTATAAACTTCATATGGATTCATTAGTGTCTATTCATGGGCCATAAAATTTTTACAATCTCACTGAAGATTCATGTTGTTCTATCTGCCAATGCAATTAGCACAATACAATGCACTCAGTCTATTTACCTTCAATCTAGTGAACTTGGTCAATGAACATTTCGACTTGGCAATGATCTTCGGCTTTCCTTGTTGGTTCCATTTCAATTCTAATGCTTGGATTGAGTTTCACTTAGCACTTTTAGTTGTGGGAATTTATTGTTTTGACTTTTGACAATCAAAGGTCTCGATATCAAGGCAAGGAAGAGTAGGACAAAAAGAAAAGAAAAGGAAGGAAGGAGCAAGAATTAGGCTACCTAGCTCACCAGGAAGCCCATGTGCCCCTCCCTTGCCTTTACATCTAGATCCAGAGGCATCCCTCCTCCCTCTCTCTACTCTCTCTAGAGCCACCTCTGTCCTTCTCTAGATTTTCCACCATCGCTCACAACCTCTACTTCACTTCCCTCATTGTCTTACATTCTCACACCCATCACCACCACCATCCCCTTCCAGATGGAAGCATAGGCAAGCAAGGATGCGAGGAATCAAATGAGGAGCAGTAGAATCAACTAGGAGGAGATGGCGGAAGCGAGCGGGATCGAAGCACAATCAACTAAGACATGGCACAATCGAGCAGGCGACAAAATGAACGTAAGGCGATGGGTGATGCCTTGCCTCTATAGTGGACCCTTAATAGCCTTGGCGCTTAAGCGACACATTAATGACCTTGCCAATCTTGCTTTAGCTTTTAGACTTTTTTAGGTGCATATTGTGGCAAAATATCATGGCATTAAAGAAATTCAACAGTCATGACAAAAAGTCATTTTCAGAAATTGTAGACCAAATGGAACATTCTTTTATAATCTCTGTTTTAGACTCATATCCATTCAGAGCACATGTAAAGTTCTTTTTAAAAAAAATAGAAAAAACACGTTTTGGTCTGCGGAGCATGAAAATTAAATAGTCCATCTTTGAAGTTTATTTAAGAGCTACTTTAAGGGCACTCCCAAAATTCACACACAAAAAATATAGTCAACATTTCGTTACAAAAAAATTATTTTATAAAATAAATTTCTAGGCTTGTTTTTGAATTGATACACATGGCTATGGTTTGGATTTCTATAAGCGTCTCCTGTTCATTAGATTCTAAAGCTAACCACTATACTTCCCATAGCTTATATCATTATCCATTATTATTTATCAAAACATAAAACACCCATAATACAGAGAATTTTAATTACTAGACTAGAATAAACATGTTTTCACCCCATTTACTTCCATATGAAATAAAGATAGGAATTTAGAAAATCTAAATCCAAAGGACGCTTAAGATTCTAACGATGCCTACAATTAAGAAGCATGGCATTGATTGACAATAGAAAAATGAAAGGTGGTAACTAATTCATATTATTGTACTCTATTTAAGCATACCTTGTGTAGTACTCATGCATACAACTAATTAATTATCCAGCCATACACATTGTTGTGAGAAATGTAATACACATGGCTCCAAGAACACCATATGTGACTGCAATAGAAAACACAAACATGAAAGGAATTTAATAATATATCAACATGATGACAGATGGATCCTCATCGTGTGGATAGTTGAGCCAGAACTATGTAATGTGCATGGGCCAAAAGTGCATTTATATGCGTAGGATCCATAGTTTTAGCTCATTATAGCTTCCCTATAGTTCCACTATAGCTTTTCTGAGGGTCTACCGATATGGTATTATCAATTATTTCACTATTGCTGCTAAGACCTTTTAACTCTCCTAAACATTGCTATTTAGTTTAATCATAATATGTTTTAGCATTCTAATCCCGACTGAGACAGATATTTATCATTTAGTTTATAAAACTAGAATCTATGTCTTTTCATTTAGTTTCATTTATATGTATAGTATCCATAGTTTTAAATGGATCATTATAGCTTCCCTATAGTTCCACTATAGCTTTTTCTCGAGGGTCTACTTGATATGGTATTATCAATTATTTCACTATTGCTACTAAGACCTTTTAACTTTCCTAAACATTGCTATTTAGTTTAATCAGAATATGTTTTAGCATTCTAATCCTGACTGAGACAGATATTTATCATTTAGTTTATAAAACTATAATCTATGTCTTTTCATTTAGTTTCTTTACTTAACATAAATAATTATTGAACAATTGACTTGATCACAATATTATGTTGATCGATATAATGAATGTTATAGAATGTGGTAGAACTAATGATTCGAATAGGAGATAGAGGGGGAGGAGAGAGCTCAACAGTGGAAAGAAGCGCTTTGGGGTTTTTAATGGAAATGGTGGGAGGTGACGTCCCTTGCACACATGCCCTTAGGCACTTATATAGACAATGGCTACTTACAAGTGACCACTTTGGTGAGGATGGATTTCACATGACACTATGCTAGCTACTACCTAGGCCTCTTCTAGGGGAGATTTGACCCATATATGTCATCGGCTCCCACAATAGCAACCTCTCAACCATTGGGTTATGGGTGGTACAATATAACCTAATAGATCCTCATACAAGAGGAGGCACAAATAGAACTCGAATGTTCATTGTGAGGATTGTCTTTTGCAACCTATGGGTGTGCGTCTCACTAAAAACTCGATCCCAAAACCCTACTGGAAAAAGAGCATGGAGGAAACAGCAAGTACATGACTCTAGTCAATACAAGGCTAACCCAAGAAGCCAATAACTCTAAGTGCCTTAATGTCTATCTTCAGGTATCTTCATATCTGGGCTTTGACTTCCTCGGTCGCTTCTATGAAATGGATTCTTAGCTTCACTCGACACATAGATCTTTGCCTTTGGGAGCTCAGTGTGCATATCTTCCTCAAGGACCTTCTTGTTGTGTAGATCTTCATCTCCAAGACCTTCTCGTTGTGGTGATCTTTGCCTTCATCACGACCTTCTCATCTTAGGCTTCACTTGGAGACATACCTTCACTTCACGAATAGGTGTAGTCATCATAGTCATAGAAGATGACGTTAGCTCAAGCCCTCATGCTAAAGTGTTGGTAGAGGCGAGTTGTTGTGGATGCTGAAGATGTTGGTGAATGCTCTTATGCCGAAGGTGTTTGTTGTTGTAGATGCTGAAGATGATAGTGAAGCCCCTCATGCAGAAGTTCTGGCGGAGGCAAGTTGATATAGTCATAGACATTAGAGATATCAAAGAAGCCCTTCTACCTATTGGCATTGATGGTTAGTCATTACAGTTGCTGAAGATGATGATAAGGCCCCTTGCGTGGAAGTGTAGGCATGGGTGAGTCATTTGTAGTCGTTGAAGTGTTGATGAAGCCTCTCCTGCTAAAGTGTTGGTTGGGAGCGATGTTGTGTCACACCCCAAAATTTCTATTTTGGGGATGTGCCTTGAAAACACTAAATAAAATAAATGATTTAACATTTCTCTAAAAGTTTCCAACCTTTTGTTAAGTTTGTTGTCAATCTAACAAGTGAAGAAATTATTTTCTAAACCTTTTACAATTTAATATGACTTGTTTGTTGCACTTCATGCCATTGCATAGTGTTTATGTATGAAAAATGAATTTAAAGCTTTACAAATGCGCCTATGTTTTTAAACAAAGCAAATCTCTCTTGATCTTTGACCATGTTTCCATAACCCCAAACCCATGATGAAATCCTTGGAATCCATACACCTTGATCGTTGTTCCAAGAACCTTGATGGATCCCAAACTTTCATCTTGCTAGGCACCCAATCTCATGCCCTCTAAAACCTTAACTAGTCATAGCCTTGCTCTCTCTCTCTCTCTCTCTCTTTCTTTCATCCTTTCTCCCTTATATTTGATCTCCTAATCTCTTTTGATTTTGTCTTCTCCAAAACCCAAAGTCTATGCTAAGTGACCAATCTTTATATCTCTTCTTTCTCACACAATTCAATCTTATTTTGTTCAAGTCAAATCAATCACGTGTCATTATCCAAGTTAATCTCAATTTTGACTTGCTTTTCTTTCGTCACCTTAGGAAACATCTACATGGGTCCTTTTCCCTTCACCTTTTCTCCTCTTGATCAAATCCAAACTTGTACATGATCCATCCTTGAAATCTCTATAGCCTTAATCCCACCTCTTTGAAGCTTCCAATTTTATGAAAACCCTAATCACAACTCTGATAACTTGGCGGATCAAGCCCAACTCTTTCCTTCCATCTTGTCTTATCTTGGGACAAATACACCAACTTAGATCATTAGTAAACCACACCTCCCCATTTCTCTCTTTTGCTAATGGGTCAACCCAACTCTTTCCATCCGCGGACGTCGTTTCGGGCCAAATCCAGTCCAAACCTTACCTTAGCTCTCGCCTCGGATCAAAGCCCAACCATCCTTCTATCTTTTGTGGACCAACATAGCCCTCTAACTCTTCCTATCCTCTCTCCCACATCAACCCCTTGGATCCCTCTCATTCTCCCACAAAAATATCAAGCAAGCCATCAAAATATCAAGCCAAGGCCCTTTGCCTTCCTACCCCTTCACCTCCCCTCACTCCCGCTTCATATATACCACCCCCACAGCCCCCTCACGCCTCCCCCTTCATTTCCCACATCAAGAACAGAGGAGGGACGCCCCTGCAGCTCCTCATCCTCCCCCATGGCTGCCCCGATCAACCACAACGCGAGATGGATGCCCCGATGCACTAGATCGTCGTCACCGGCCACCGTTGATGCCTCTCCTCGCTCCACCACACCTATCCCCATGGTGAGAACACTCCATAATCTTTCTCACGTTGTTCTTGTGTTCCTCGCTGCATACCAAGTGCCGTAGATGACGTATGGTTGATCCCCGATGAAGTTTACCCGTTGTATGTGTTGCTGTCCTCGTGGGCAGATTTGCTGTCATTCACGGAATCGGCGTTCCTCGCTGTTTCGTGCCTCCAATCATCAATCCCTTTGGTGGAGTTGTAGATTACATCCTTGAACACACCTCTGTAAAATGGTTTCGCCATAGGAGTTGAGAAACTAGAGATATCGCCATCTCCGTACCCGCTGCTCCTGCTGTCTTGGCAGATTGCAACTCTGAGTTGTGTTGGCGTTCCCCGCTAATCCACAGCCCAAATCAACTATCCCTTGAACCCACATGCTCATGACATCCCTGCACATGATCCCACAAATTGGTTTGGCTATGCAATCTCCGATGGCCGAGATATCGAAGCCGAAGCGTCCACTACCCTTGTTGTCCAAACAGCACCCACCCTGTTTTTGGCAACGGCGTTCCCGTTGATCCATTGAACCCCAACATGTACCCTTTGTCTAGGATATCACTTATATAGTTGCACACACCTATGCAAAGTTTCATGGCCATATGATCAAATGCGAAAGAGATATCATCCAGTTTTGTGCTCGCTGTCTCTGCTGCCCCGCAGCCGCGTTGATGCCGGTTGGCATGCGCGTTCTCGATGATTCGCTACTCCGATGGTCAAGCCCTTCAACCATAGAGTTTATCATATACTTATACACATATCTGCAAGTTGTCTTGTCCATATAAACCACATCACCAAATATATAAACATCATGGTGTCGCTGTTCCTACCATGCCAATTGCCAACAACTATGCCATGCCATTTTGCAATCTCGTTCCCCGACTATCCAACGGTCAAAACATCATGCCCTTTTGCCACAATATACTCTATACAGTATCTAGAAACCCCATGAAAGATATCACCCTTTGGTCCTTTCGATAACCATGCAACCGCTCATCCTAACTACCGGGCCACCGACGTGCGTGTCTAGGATGCCTCAAAGAATTCACCGTGTTCCCCGCTCCGAGTCCTCCTACATGATCATGTGTCTCTCGACTTATCATTTTATAGTCATTGCTACCCGCCGCTATCCGCCACCGAGTATTCTCAACCAATGCACCATTAACAATAATCCTATTTTCCTTTGATCTTGAATCTACCATAGTGCATTGGTTAATAATGACATGTTCCCAAGTAACCTATACACATAACCAATCCTTATTGTTCTGGTGTGTATGTTCCTTCTAGTATAAAACCCACCTTGCTCACCTAAATCCAATCATTTCGATCTATACCTTTCAACTTTCAAATCCTTTAATTGTGGCTTTCGTTTTGGTTGTTTTGCGCTCAAGCGATCATAGTTATAAGTCCTACGTGTTTCAAACTGTTATGTGTTTCTTTTATAATGCTTGGTGTATTGTTTCTAGGTTTGTTTAAGATGCTTGTGCTGGTTGATGCTATCGTTAGAGGTGGAGCTGTGCAAGGATGATTCGAAAGGAAAGGATGGAGAGTTTGTCAAGCTTTTGGAAGGCAAGTGTAACATGAGTTCCTTTGTTTCCTAAGAACTATATAATCATTTTCATATGCATGTGTCTAATATGATGAACCCATAAGGACTTTACCTAGTACTTTGTACCATATTCCTTGATACCCCGGGTTGATGCATATGGGTAGCTTTGCTTAGCTTGCAATCACCTAACTTTATATTAATTTTGATTAATAACTTATGGATCAACGGTTAAAATGACGCTCTTTGGTAACATGGACAGAAGGGGGCTAGAGCATTGGGCCTTTGGGGTGCTCTAGTCTGCCCTCCATAAGGACTTAATCTTAAAGCGGCCACCCAGGACATCCGCATAACCATGAGGACTATATGGCTCGGTCTTGGCTAAGTAACTAGATTTCTCTAGCTTGTTAGTGGTTACCGAAAAGGCGCAAGAGGGGGGCCTAGGTTGCAGAATGGCTTCTTGCCTGTCAAGATGTGTTCTTTGGGCTGCGGTCACTTGTGCACCGCCTTGAAGGGGGCTCCATTCGCCTAGTCTAGCTGAAACCTCGCGGCTACTAACTTGTTAGGGTGTCTTTGGAAAGGCCTCGTAGTGAACCCCCCTGCCGACTTACCTTGGAAGTGAGTCGAGGTTGGCCGCCTCGGGCATATGGGTATCACGACTCATGGTGAAAGTGTACACACTCTGCAGAGTTTGATCAAACGATATATCGGTAGTGCTCACGGTCACGAGCGGCCCGGATCCTTTTCGAGATAGATGGTTTGATGGATGGTATGGACCATGGTTAATCTTGATGATGATGATTATATATATTCACTTGGGGTGCTAAGCATAACCTAGAAAGTCAGGTATAATAATAAAACATGACCAATTAAAAGTGCTAACCGCAGTTCACCGTGTCTAGCCTTTTGAGCCTTGCATCCCCTCATGTTATGCTTGTCGAGCATGGTGCGCCGACGCTTGCTTTACAATCAACAAAATCCCGGATGGGTACCGGATGGTGGTTGAAGTGAACTGTTCCTAGTGGAGTTCCAAGGGTGCTAGGCGAGTGCTCTCCCGATCAACCGTCCCCTGTGGAGTATGAAGACCCAAAGACGTAAGATTAAGAATACTTCTATTGTGCTTTGTTATAGATGTAAGTCCCGTTGTAAATATATTTCGATATATAATAAAGCATTGTCTTTGATAATCTCCATTTTTGTTGCTATATGTGTTGTGTGGACATCCTGGGCACACATATAGTTAGCGCTCGGTATTCTTTGGAAAACCGGGTGTGACATGTTGGGGGACCACCCCATAAGGTATATGGGCCAAGTCACTCCTAAAAGTGACCTAAGTAGTAGCTAGAGTGGTATCATTAAAATCCAACCCAACCAAGATGTTCTTTACAAATAGCCATTGCCTATATAAGTACCCAAGGGCAAAAGGGCAAGGGTGCTTACCTTTCACTCATTTCCACTTGTTGAAAACTCTAGTGAGTCCTCTCTCCACTGCCAAGCTCTCTCCTCTATCTTGTCTCTTGTTAAGAACTATTAGTTCCAACATAATAGACTTGGAAACATATTCTCCTAGATACTCATGTATTTTAGTATTTGTATTCATAACTTTTTTATGTGCTTAAATGTTTATGTACACAATTCATTAGAATTTTTATGTTTTCTATAAAACTACAAAATAGATAGCTTCTTCTATGCCCCATTATAGCACTGTATAACTTTTGGAGAAGATCACCGCTAAATATCATTGCCCTAAAACATTGTTATAGATGTGCGGGACAAGGAGAATGGCACAACCATGGGTATTGATCTAGCATGTAGGCATGCAGGAGAGCTAAAGGAATTGGGACAGTTAGAGCATAGTAGGCTATGTCTACATGAAATGCGATCTAGCAATGCTGAGAAATATAGAGCATAGGTAGACAACAAATATACGAAATGGGATAGAGGGATCAGAACTAAATACTTACAATGGAGCCAGATACTTTGCTACCGTACATATTGTTGAGGTAGATGAGGGTGAACCCAAAACCCATAGCCCCAATCTGGTTGTGCTCCTCTACGCATAGATTACAAGCAAGAAACAAATATCATGTCAAAACAGCAGATCACGATGCAGCTACGTGCAAAGAGTGCTCACTGTCGTACGGGGCAGAAAGGAGAAAAGTGCTCCTCCTGCGCCATATGGAGGAGGCATGCAGAGACACACACCTCATGCCACCAAAGAAAAGAGAAAGAGTCAAGCGCTGCCTTACGAGAGAGAAAGGTGTGCAGAATGCTCGAACCACCGGGGGAGAAACGAGAAGCATACCTAGCGCCGTTGCCATCGTGCATGTCAAAATGAAGCCTAGAGCCGCTGCCGTGCTAGTGAGGCGAGAGAGAGCGTTGTGGCTGGCACCTCCTCTCAGAGAGAGAATGGGATGGGACACGCGTTGCGCTTGCTAGCACCTAAGACAGTCAACGATGATTAGGTGATGCATAGTCAGGGACACTAGTTACATAATCTTTGCTAAATAAGAAAATGGGAGAGAGGGGGGGACAGGATTACTTTAGTTACCAAAGAAAAAAGTTTGTCTGCTTCACCTAGTAACAACTTAATACCTATGAAAAATAAATGATGTTTTTTACTTTTTGAAAACATATTTTACCATTTGTTTTATTCAGTTGTTATGCAAATAATGAAATAAATAAGTCAGTATTAAAATATTTCTAGTGATAAAATAAGTCATACTAGAATAAATAACATTTATAAAAATTTTTGATTAATAAGACTAGTAGTCAAACGAGATGTTTAAAAGTAACAAATGTCATGTATTTTTGGATGGAGGGAGTATGTAATTAACTCGAGCATAAATAACCTAGGTCTAAGGATGGATTCAGATTGGTTTAGATCTAATTTTTTTAATTTAGATATCACCGTTTACCACATTTTAATTCAAATTCGAATACAAGTACGGATATACGGATACTAATGAAAATTGATATCTTGAATTCAGGTTATGGATAGACAGATGCTAATGAAAAACTATATCTTGAATTCGGGTTCAGACATGGATATCTACTTGATTTGGAAAATAACATGTATCATATTTGCTTATGCATAGTTTCATATTTTAATAAAATCATTGTGGATGAAGGGATTTAAAAGAATTAAATACATCAGCAGCCCTTAAAACTTGTAGCATTACCACTTAGGTCCACGAACTCTTAAAGCCCAAATCCCACCCCTTGAACATGTTAAGTGGTGTACCACAGATCCATGCCCCTTCGCAAGGTGCTAATTAGGATACATTTCTTTTACGAAAAGCACCCTGGTATAGAAACATTCTATCTCTAGCCATGGCTAATTGTCTCCCTCGAGCGTGGCAGCGTCCACGGCTATCTGTCTGCCTTTACACTGCCATTCTAATGTGTCGTGGACGCATGCGTCATCTACGACTAGCATCTTCCTCATGATGACCACGGGAGCTAGAGGCACTATAAGCAGAGGGTTGTGGCACCGGCACAAGCCGAGCAATATAGCACAAGGCGTTGGACATGTGGGGCCGAGGGTGGACACTCTCATAGCTACAAAACGTGACTAATCACAGTGTTGCGAGTATAGTAATTGCGAGTAAAAATAGATGACATAGACGAATAGAATGAACATCCAATCTCTTTCAATGATCACAGAGTGGCATTAATATATAATCTGAGGGGAAATTCCTAGGAGGGAACTCTCCCACCAAGTAATTAATGCGATGTGAGTCACACAAACGTCTAGTAGTGGGAAATTCTCATCGATGCGGGGAGAAATTCCTTCTTCGAGGGATTGTGCAATGGTTACTTCATTTATAAGCCTTCCCCTAGTGTCTGATTTAGTTAAAGAGGATGTGATCATCCAAGGTATTTGTAACACTCCCCATTGATCAAATCCGTCCTTGAGATCAAATCCGTCCATTTTTAAAAGCACAACATTATAGTTGTCATCCTTGATACCTCACCACTAGTTTGGTCATCAGCATTCCATCTCTCTTTCATAGTCTTTGCCATGTATACTCTCATCAAGCCTACATTGTAATCCTGGGTGATGTAGCCTTTAAAACTTTGATGCTTACTTCATTCTTTATAATGTCCTATCCATCCTATGTTCAATCCTCTAATCATTTACCCTTCATCTATAAATCCTTGTCTCTCTAAGTCCTACAAGTTACCCACATACATCATGTCTATTCTATTCCTATCATTTATCTAACCTTCCAAACTTTCATATATTTTAAGTTGTTGCTCTTGCTTTTGTAGTTTTTGCGCTCAAGAGATCATAGTTATCAGCCCCACTTATTTCAAACCTGTATTTATTAACCATTAGAAGTGGAGCTTTGTAAAGATGATCAAGGAGTGGATATCAAGCTTTTGGAAGGCAAGTGTAACATGAGTACCCTTATTACCTAATAACTATATATATTCACCTTTCATATGCATGTGTCTAATTTGATGAACCCTTAAAGACTTGCCTAGAACCTTGTTATCTTGTATTTTTGTCACCTTTGGGTTATGCATGTGGGTAGTTTTGCTTAGCTTACGATCACCAAATATTATAATATTAATCTTGATTAATTACTTATAGAATCAATGGTTAAAATGATGTTTTAGCATCATGGACATAAAGGGGGCTAGAGCATTAGGCCTTTTTGGGTGCTTTAGTCTACCCTTCGTAAGGACTGAATCTTAAAGCGGCGACCTAGAATTTACCGTACAACCATGAGGGCTATGTGGCTTTAGCTTTATCTAAGTAAACTGAACTTCTCTAGCTTGTTAGTGGTTACCGAAAGGTGCAAAAGGGAGGTGCCAAGATGAGTATGGCTCTTGTCCCGCCGTGGTGTGTGCTAGGTTGCGAGTCAATAGTGAACTAGTCTCTAAGGAGAGCATCCATATCTGCTTAATCAATCCAAAACCTAGCGGCTACTAACTTGTTAGGGGGACTTTCGAAAGGCTTCATAGTGAACCCTATCAACTTACCTTGGAAGTGAGTCAAGAGACTTATCACCTAGAGTGTAAAACTATTATAACAACCATGCTCATACACATAAGCGACCTAGATCTTTTTCGAGATAGATGGTTTTATGGATGGTTCTAGACATGATTAATCTTGATGATAATTATTATACTTCTTACCTTGGGAGCTTGAGCATAACCTAACAAGCCAGGTATAATAATAAAATATGACCAAATAAAAATGCTTACCGCAGTTCAACCATGTCTAGTCTTTTGAGCCTTGTAGCCCCTCATGTTATGCTTGCTGAGCATGGTTAGCTCATGCTTGCTTTACAATTAACAAAATTACGGATGGGTACCAGATGGTGGATTCAAGTGATGAGTTACTAGAGATGCATACATGAGTACTAGGCGAGTGTTCCCTCAGTCAACCGTTCCTATATTCTTTGTAATAGATGTAGGTCTTGTTGTTATGATTCGATATGTAATAAAGCATTGTCTTTGATGTGTGGACATCCTGAGCACACATATAGTTAGTGCTTGAAATTCTTTAGAAAACTAGGTGCAACAATTTCTTTTATGTTTATCTTTCTTGAGATATGCTCAAGTATGTGTTCCTACACTATCATGAAAACATTGTTTACCCCTAAATTTAATATTTCACTACCAAATTATGCCTACCTTTGGGAAAAATATAAATAACGACATCCCGAATACTTCCGGATGAAATGCTACAGCGGTAACTCTGTGTGCTTGTAGAAACCCAATCTGTAATCATAAAGAATTACCTGACACATTATCTAACATTGTTATTGGGGATACATTCATGGTGTGAAATGCTACATGCATTTCCTAGCACCGTTACCAGAGTGTATACTTGATAACAAGGTTTAGATAATATCACTGTGTGTTTCTAGTATAATTATTAAGGATAGCTTTATTTATTATTAATGATGACACTAAGAAATACCAATAATGAACATAGGATATTTAATGGTGTTGTCCCTAAAAACCAAATAATTCCATATGGTGGATTGGATTCCATCTAGGATCATTTTCTCTAAATTGAAAATTTTGAGCAATGAGTTTGCAAATTTTATGGTACCTTATGAGTAAGGCACACACTTAGGACAACAAAGTAGATACATAAATGTGCATTACATAGTATCTTTATGGTCCATAAAATGGCAAATAGAGTAACATGTATGTTCTTAAATTTCTTCAAGAAATTTGGTGGCTCATATTGATGTTGTGACCAATAGAACTGATAATAATTCTCTTATCAATCTAAAGGTTGAATTATCAAGGCAAAATATGCCAAATCCTGATGTGATCAAGAGAGAAAATTATTTGTACGCAATGTGTAAGATAGGATTAATGTATATATAATACACCCCATAGGATTGATGTATGTATAATACACCCCAAATGATGTGGAAAGAATTTTCACAATTGTCTAGTTTTCATATATGTTGCACTAAGTCGAGTAAAGATTTTCGTCATTGCTCCTTAGTATTGGGTTTCGGTATGGAAACCAAGCAACTTGATAACATGAAAACATCATGGGGTATTCATAGAATCAGGATATATAGATGTATCCACAATTAATTGAATATCCATAGAGAGAGCATAATCTCTCATAATTGTGTTAGCAGTACAATAGTCCAGTAAACAAGATTCATTTCCATCTAGTTCAATCCCAAATAATTTTATATAGAGTAAGGCAATATTCGAGTATGAATTTGCACTCATATAGAATATGTATACCATGTATAAGGTACATGATATTATTTAGTAATGAACATCATACTACATGTGGTAGTACAATATTAGGCTAATAATATTTCCAATGGACATATGGAGACTTTTGGAAGTCTTGGTTGTTGAAGTGAACTTCAAACTTGTTCAAGGAACTCATTTGCCTCCAATGAGTTGGAGTATAATTGAGCCAAATGTTTTGATGTGTTATTTCTGTGTACCTGGACATCATAATCAATTTCTTTGTGAAAATTATGAAATTTTTCACACATGTTCACTTTTCTAAATGAAAAATGACATTGGTGTTCTAGAGGCCCTTTTCCTTGGACCAAAGATTCTTGATAAACGAATGAGTAAACAGTCATTTACATTTTGGGCGATATTATATCCTTTGTTGAAATTCCGATGAGGAACTTCCAAAAGGTTGATAGATTCCACTCCTTTGAATACATGGATTTGTAGAACCCCAGGTGTTGGAGTTGCATAAAAAATACAAACAAGTGTTGCCGATCCTTAACGTCATTAATATGACCACCAAATTAATCTAAAAATATAACTTTTAATAATATGCCACAGCACAATAGGTGTTTATTGAACAAGTCCCACGAGTTTTAGTTCGCTCGAGTTATTTGGCAGGACATGTAAATGCACTTAAATTATTCTATATGGAGCATTTGTAGCTTGATTCACCATGAAAATGTGTATGCGTGTGATATATACATACACACACTGACACACATCAGCAAGGCACACGTCATCTTCCCCCAAGCTGAAGTAACCTGCAGCATTGTTGCTGCTTGGCGAGCACCAAATGCACCCCTACAAGCATACATGGGCACTCGGCCACCAGCAAATTCGGGGAGAGAGGGCCGAGGCAGCCCACGGGCCCCGCATGTGCCCCAGCTTCTCACCGGCAGCGTTCAAGTGCGGAGCTGTAGAGGCCCAGACAGGGATGCACGTGGGGGCAGAAGGGCTTCGTGGCCTAGTGCTATGGGCACGGCAGCCAAGGCTCGACGCACGGGGACAGCCCATGCATCCAACAGCGAGTCGGGAAATCATGGCCAAGGACGACGTGTGAGTGCGCAGCTTAGTCCACCGACTTGGTAACGTCGGTGACCTAAAGCACAGGCACGAAGGAATCTTGTTAAGAATATTCTGAATATTATCAATTAAGAGAGTACTTAGCAACTGCTAAGTGCAGTTACCCACGATCGGACGTGAGAATGGGGTTGTTCCCGCTCTTCCCTAGAACTTATATATATATATATATATATATATATATATATATATATATATATATATATATATATATATATTCATTCAAACAATGGGGAAAATGGATTTAAATGTTGTGGACACCAATTTTTTCCCCTCCTTGTCGACTATTTTTCTGGCTGATCCATTATTTGGAGTTTCTTTTGCTGATGCATGCTGACGTCTAATCTTTAACTATCAGCTGTAGCTATCACCTCTAAATGACACGCTTTTGTGGTAGCGAAGCATCCTATCATCATCATCTGATTTTTCATGCATAAAAGCGTGAAACGGTAGTTGTAACCTTATACGCTGTGCCAAGCCACTATTTACAAGAAATCAATTAACCCAACTGTCCTAAAATTAAATGCTTGCTAAGAAATCAATTAATCCAACTGTCCTAAAATTAAATGCTTGCTAGCTAATAATAGCTTCCAATTAAAATACCTGTGCCACATGAACTCATCAAAAATTGATGGCTCACATGAACAATTGTATTCTACACTAGACTCTTTAAAATATACTCCCCTATCTTAGAAATAATGCAACTCTAGCATCGTGTGCAACTCTAGCATCGTGTTTCAGTTCGTCAAGTTTGATCAATTATTAAAAAATATATAAATAGTTATGAGATCAAATAAGGACTATTAGATTTTCCATGAGATATATTTTTTATAGTATATTTATTTTGTGTAGAAATATTAATATTTTTAATTTAATATATATTTAGTTAAAGTTTGGAGACTTTAACCGAAAATGCACCAAATTGCATTCTTTGTAGGACAGAGGTAGTAGAAACTAAATGGCCATCCCAAAAATTAAGAGGAATCTGACGATGCAAACTAGCTACAAATTGAATAGGTCCATAGGTACTAACATTAAATTACCTCTAGCAAATCGATTCACCAAAATTCTTGGATGCCTTTGTGAATAATTCTATGGAGAATGCTACCTAAAGAACAAGCATGTGACTCAAAGGCAATATAATATAACA
This sequence comes from Chrysopogon serrulatus, assembly GCA_015844335.1. Lineage (NCBI taxonomy): Eukaryota > Viridiplantae > Streptophyta > Magnoliopsida > Poales > Poaceae > Chrysopogon > Chrysopogon serrulatus. Next base: position 702,993 of record JADLZL010005706.1, on the reverse strand, counting down.
AACAAAACAAGCCCTTCCATAAGCAATCTTTACAAGACGAAAGCCGCGGACAGGCTCTGGCCAGGGAGCAAGCCACGTCGCCTCGATTTCCCGGCCGTCCGATCAGGCGCACGGACGGCTTAGATCGGGCGAGCCTCGATTATTTTGCAAAAAAAAAAAAACTCGAAATTTATCAGAATCAACCCACAGTCCTCGGCCCTCTCCCCTTGCTCCTCGCTGGTGGGGAGCGATGGCGCCCTCGGCGGCCGGTGCTCGGCGGGCCCCCCTTGCCCGCGTCCCCCCGCGGAGCTGCCTGGCAAGGCGGCGGCGCCAGCGACGCCCGGGGGCCGGCGCCCCGATACGGCCGCGCGCTGCCCTTGCCCCCCGCGCAGCGCTGGCGCTGCCGGCGCGTGCGGCATCCTCCCCTGGTCTGGGCTGGCAGGTGGTCCGCGCAGAATTTCTGCAGTTTGGGGCGTTTCATGGTTTCCGTGTTGAGTTGTGCGCATCCGCTGACGCAAATTGGTGGATTTGTTGATTTCTTCGTGATTTGTCTTTCGGAATGTTACCTTCATTTCTTCATTGCAGGTACTATTCGATTTGCTTCATAGATCACCACGAGGTATGCGACTGCACAGCTTTGATTTGTTCATTGGAACAGCTGCACTCACCCCAGCATATAAAATATCCTTCAATGACTAAATTCTGCACTTCTGTACTCACTGTTTATGTCTGTCGTCTGGCCCTCACAGCATTAGTTGTCCCAAAAATGAAATTGGTCCATGCTCTGTATTAGTCTACGCAAAGCAGCATGTTTGAAAAAAAAAAGTAACAAAGATGACATATTAGATCTTTTTTGGCTAGACCTAAAGTGACTGATTTCATACCAGATAAACAATATCAGTAGCCAGATGCAAAAATCCAGCTTCCTGAATCCTGATACTTCCCTATGCCACTCTTGAAACTGGTTTCGGTATGCTTCAACTATATATTATGAAATTTAAATGCTGTAATTTTGCATGTTATCAGGTTAAATATACATTTGTGCTCACATCACAATATTTTTTATAATTTTTTGGCTTTGATGCTGGCTTATTGTCTTCCACCGAATGCAGCAGCAGACACTCTTCGCTTGCAACATTATCTTCTGCAGCTGTACACACGGTGGCATGGTAAGTCATCCCCAATTGCAGCCAGCAAGGGCGCATCGCTTGGGTTACAACTGACAACACCAATAACCTGCTCCACTATGCCAAATTGCCAAGCAACTTGAATTCTCCCATTCTAAATTCTCTCTTGTTTAATCTATGCTCTACACTTACATATTATCCATATGTTCTGCTACTTTGACAACCACATGTGTCAGCTACTCACCTCCCCATCGAATTTTCCTTTTGATGTGTTTACTTCTAGGGATTAATTATCGACTTCAGATGTTTGCTAAACTGTCAAATAAAATATGCAGGATTAAAACAACAAATTGACATTTGTGCACGAGCATTTGTTTAGTGTCATATTAGTGACAAACAAGTATACTCATCTTTTGTAGAGCTGCTAAACTTATGTTATCGACATGTGACATCTTGGTTCAAATGGAGCTCTATTTGTGCCACTTCACTCTCAGCCCTGCTCAAACGTGTTTGACTTCCATTTTTCTCATACTGATGCTTCCTATTATCTTTAATTTCATCAGTTAAATATACTATACATCATGACATTTCATTGTACCCTTTTGAAATGTAGTGTACTGTCTGCATTTCTATTACAAGAAATGCAGCTACCAGCTACACAACAATGATTGTCATGCCATGCCCTGGCGGCTGGCGCTATCTTCGTACACTCAACCAACTTGATGTATAATTATAGATTTAGCTACATAACATATTCAAGTTTGATGTCTACTTATATAAATATCTTCTTAGCATTCCTTTGCTTACAATATATTGCAGGTGGCATGATTGAGTCGAAGAGAGACAAATTTAACTAATTTAGCTATATAAAAGATCTATCAGGAGTGACCCCTATTAGGGTTTACCAAAATTATTTCTGAAGCGTGGTTAACAGTTCATATATAACTTTTCTCAGCTTGTTAGTAGTCGATCTTGCCATTGCTAAAAGTGTGCTAGCTAAGCTAGAACTACATAAGTGAATATTCAGCTGCCAACACTATCAGCTTGGACACACTTTTACATTTACTTACTTGTTGCTACTATATGCATGTCAAAGACTTTAGAGTTCGTGTCAAGTCAGGATGACTGAAAATATATCCGGCTGGGTGCTCTAACAAGGATAGGCAGTAGGGATTGTGAGTTGGATTGTTTATTTGTTTACATACTCAAAGTAAGATATGTACTTGCTACACCTTTAGAAAGTTGCAAGTTGCATGTTCTTATCATTGTAATGCCATAGATAATTATTTGCTATTTCCAATTATTACCATTTTGCATCACTATTTTCCTCATTCAAAATCGATAATATTGATGGATATTCTTTTATATCATCTAAGCAACGAAGGAGCATGAACTATCGCCCATACTGATGGCCTACATATACTTGCGGACGCATCACGGACTGGCCTAACACACAGAGGAGCGCGGCAAAGCCGCGCTTGGTTTCTAGTTCTAATGTAGTGTGCTACGACAAAAAAAGGTCGAACTCTCCCACGTAGGAGCTTCAGACCGTGGCTGAGGCAAATGCTCTTTTGTGGGGCTGTTTTGCTGTCTCGTTGTGATGATGTTGTTCTTCGCAACGAATAAAGAATACACTAGGTTATCTTTGGAGGAGAAACACACGGCTAGGAACGATTCCAGGCACATTGCTACAAAATTAGGAGGCAGCCGAGACACCCCCGAGACGGACACCGTACAAACCGGCAGTAGTTTACTGTTTAGTTATAGATATTTTTGCAAGTCATGGGTGGTCTGGTACGGTGCAGTATAATGCCATTTATTTAGTAGGATAAGGTGACGACAAAAACAGGTACGTACCCACAATGAAACTACTGAGCACAGATAACAGCGCGGATGGATTGAATTGAACAGCGATGATGCTGGAAACCTCAGCTACCCCCTGCGGCTGCAGGGCGCCGCTGCAGCTCGATCTGCAGAAGATGCACGCACGCGCACGCACACGCTCGACAGCTCGAGCATGACCGATCGATGGGTTGATGCATCGGATCTCGAGCAAAGCAGACCAGCAGAACACACACCCAATCTAAGCTGTCCACGAGGCCCAGTGCCATTAACACACTACCAGCACAGCTCCGCCACTCCTTCCTTCATTGGCCTGGTCACTTGATGTCTGATGAAGAGGTAGCTAGCCCGATCGAAGCATTCATTCACTGCCGCGTGGGGTCCACCTCTGACTCTGAGCCTCCTCTCCTGCCTCGTGGGACCACGCGCGCGCGGCGCCGGGGTCAGCTGCACTGCATGCCAGGGGCTCGGCGGCGGCGGCTGGCAATCATCCTCCGGCCGGCCGCGGCGGCGACGACGTACGCCTAGCTGGCAGCGGCCGGCAGTGCAGTGCCACCGCACGCGGCGCCGCATGTGTGGCCTGCCTTCGCCATGCGGAGGCCCCGATTCCTCCGTACGCTCTTGTCCAGCTGCATTTCTTTATGCATGCATATAGGCCATTTATGACGATTCTTATTACTGTATGCACTTTTGGTATAAAGTTTATTTTTATTGAACCTCATATCAAAATGTCATGGAGTTTCTCGTGTAGTGCATCAGGTTCGTTGTTAGAACCGATGATGACCCAATATCACTGTCAATTTTTTGCTAAAATCAGCATCAATATGAACCGACAGTAATAACTCTATTATGAGTGCCCGTTTCTTCAAATCCGACGGTGATGATATCAGCAGTGAATGTCAAATCTGTAGTAGTGGGTTGCTGATCGGTTTTCCATACAAAGCCTCCTACCTCGTTTGCAATTTGTTTTAATGATTTCTTCTAGAATAAAGTTGCTCCCTATATGTCAAATTATCAAGCAATTTTAATTCCGAGGTTTCTGTACACAAATCAAGCATGTGCCAACATGAACTCAGCTAGGACTACTAACCTGCTCCCTATCTTGGGCCGAAGCCATCTTAAAAATGATCCTCTCGTGCATACTTCATTGCAATCAAAAAATGTACTATGCAATTATCAAAGGAATGCATTATGGCCAGCCATTCAAAAGGCTACTAGCCAAGACCAGCCAAAATCTGTCCAGCAGAACAGGCCCATATTTTACTGTCCAGAGAAGAGATGACCAGCAGATCATGTCCACCGAAGTCACTGGTCGGTGGCCCACAACGCGGTCGGAAGCGTACGGACAAGAAAAATGTTTCAGTCAAACCTGTGGCCACGTGTCGCCTTCACAGGCTCTACGGCACCAACCATGCATGTGGCTCAGTGGCTGCGAGGTGACGGTAACACCGTACCATTTCTCTATAGGTAGTTCAACACTGTTTCATAATATGTAACTAGATATGGGTTCTACTTTAGGACTAATACTTGAAAGCTTGCAATCCTTAATATGAATCTTAAACTCAACAAATTAACGACATGTTTAGATACCACCAACTAAACTTTTGGTCTTAATCTTTAGGCCTATTAATCCAAACATGTGAAATAAAAATAAAATATATTTTAGTTCAAAACTTAACTAGCCATTAGTCCATTAGTTGATAAGAGTAAACTAATAATCTTAACTAAAAGATGGATATGAGTGCATGGGTAGCGAATGTTTTTGCTTTTTAGTTCACTTTTAGTCTAGGAATCGAAACATACTAGACTAAAAGTGGTCTATCTAAACTTTAGTTTTAGGTGATTCAAATATGGCATAACTATACCGAGATTGGATATCATCAATATGTGTGACCCTCACAAGGACTTGATAGCTGGTTCTTAGATCTTAGGTTCAACACGTGCTAAGCTATCGAATATAGATTTTACTTAAATCCTACAATCGACAATGTGTAGATTTTCGGTACTCTTGTAGTTCCACCTGAGAATCCGGTGAAGATTGACCCTGTTTGCGTGTACGTCGTCAAATCGCAACAGTAGCCGGAAAATACAAACACGTGATAGTGAGAACACAAGATGGTGACACTGACATCGTGCTGGCGGGTGTTGTGGGGACTATTAGGTTGACACGTGCTGATTAGTAAGTGAAACCATATCAAATGTTAGTATCTTCAAAGTTTTTTAATTGCTGATACTACTGTATTTACAGCTGTGTTGAAAGTGCCACAAAGACTTATTTGGACCAGCAAAGTTGCTGCGTTTCGGTGCGCAGGAGTCAAAATGTCACATTGTCCTGTAAAGTCCAACTATTAGTTAAGTATTGGCGTCGTCCTCATTTCATGGAGGGCTAATGGATTCAAGGTGTACAGTTTATATGTGTGTTCCAAATATTGAGGTTTGTTCGGCTGGTCATATAAGCAGGTTGATAAGACAAATTAGCTGATTTGCTATGAGAGAAAAATACTGTTCGAATGGCGTCTGATCAGACAAGTAAACATGTTACGTAGATATGATATTTTGTTCATTTGTAAATATGTTTTGTTCTTATTAATTATATCGTGTATGAAGAACAATTATCAACTAAAACAACTCCATATTTTATAAGATTTTTGTTCTTTTTGAAGAAGCAAGAGTGCAAGAACATACTACAGATTATTAGTAATATTTATGAAAAGGAGAAGATATTTTTACGAATTACACAATACAAATGTTGACCCTTGTAGACATAGGCATAACCCGCCTTCTATGAATCCACGCACATGATCCCCATCCTTATCCTTCCATCTGAAATAGCTGTTGGAGCTCAATCAAGTCTCGCTATCAATAGACACATCATCTATTATTAAACAAATTCAAGAAAATAGAAACACTCGTATCAAGTTGAGGACTTAAATGTGGGTTGGTCGTAAGTTTCATCAAAAGAAATCTAACCATGAAAATGAGAAAATTTAATATGTATAAACCCAAAAAGAGAAGTCTAAACACATCATTTTCATTTGATGGGTTGAAACAGTGGACTGTACCAACAAGGACCAAGAATTGATCAAAAGCTTGTGTTGCAAAACACAAGGGCAAGAGAGTTTGAAGATTTTGGGCTGAGATTTCTAGATATTTAAGTATACTTTTTGGAAATTTTGACATGTTACTAAACCATGCTATTGAGTTGTACTACTCACAACACATGTTCACTCTATCAGTCATTTTTTAAATTATTTGACAGTGGCCATTACGGACTTTGTAGGACAATATATAACTAGTAAGGCAACAATAAGAAAAATATTTCAATACATCTTGATTGTTGGTAGCAACTAAAAATTTTAAACTTCACCTGATATATATACAGCTGATAATTGTCAAAGCATATTTTTGAGTTTTTAAAGTCGATTTGGGTTGAAAGGTGTAAAGCTACTTTGAGTTCATACTAAGCGAAGTTTGTATATTGATGCTGAGAGTTTCCTTAAATTTAAAGAGACAGCAAGAGACGACACCCAACTGAATGTTCTATTCTTCCTTTGCACCTAATTTCTTGAGAAAATGAGTTAGGTCTGGAGGATCGATGTTAGTATTTTTAATTAGCAAGAGGTAGTAGTAATCTAGGTCATTTTGGAGTGTTCCTTGGAGTAGCTTCTCCATGACTATCGGTGGCTACTTAGCTAGATAACAAAAATTCCACACATAATTGGGGAGGCATTAAACAAGAATCACTTCTACATTTACTCTAGGAGAGTTAATAGGAGCTTAAAAAGCCTGATCCTCAATCTTCCCTACTCAACACCCACCAGGATAGATTTACACCTACTCTACCATAGGAATCGATCCATGAGAAAATCAAGGAGTAGAGCTATACCAAACAGTACGTTTGATGCAAGGCCACAACAGTAGGGCTGACTAATGGTGGTGGTGAGCGGAGATGCATGGCAGGAGATGGATGGGCGCCACACATGGGTGGCGCTAGGGATGGTAAAACAGCTTCGGTGCATACACGTTGGTGGCAAGAGTGGGAAGAAGGTGACCGCCACAAGTAGGCTAGGGTCTTGTTGGAGCTCATACTAATAGGCAAGGCATGACCTAACCTTTTGTGGCGGAGTGGGGTATGTGTCGTATGGAGGTGGAGCTATCAGATCAGTCAAATAAGCTCGCATCAGTCAAATAAGCTCGCATTAGGGATCTTCTAGAGGGTGAAAAAGCCAAGGCATCTGAAAATTTTGGTCTTTAGACATAAGAGACATTTTGTGCTGGCTTAGAAACATTTAAGAAGTGGAAGGAGGAATAGGGGGCAACCATTAATTATCACTCTTTCTCCTTACCGCATTTCAAATCCGTAATGATAAATGGGGCAATAAGTTACTCTGCGGTTATTATGGATCTACGTGACAATTATTATATATATTACCTCCTTTATATTACTTCTAATAAACATGAATAATCTAACTTTCCTATTTGTATATAAAGTGTATTTTTTTTTCTAACATGTTTATTTTGTAAAGTAAAAAAAATGAAACCTGGTTTCTTCGTAACATTTTTCATATGGAAAAAACATATTTATCTCCTTATAAAAAAAATCAAGTGCGTTATACGTCACAAACTTTTGACTTTGAACTGTTTATCTCTCCAATTTTTTCACGAGGCTGTTTAATTATCTCCATATAAAAATTAAACATATTTATCTCCATGACTGTTTAGCGATTAGAAAATGAATGGAAGTTTGATGTTTAGATCTCAGCGGTATCTACTTTAATAGGAAGTCAAACATGAGCAAGCAGTTCCTCTTTTTTCACACTACTACGTAAAAAAATTAACCGAGGCGGACAAAACCGATTAACCGAGGCGGTTTTCACAACCGCCTTGGATCTAAGGTCACGGTAAATGACCTATTTTCCGAGGCGGTTTGTTGCCCGCCTCGGTTAATAGAACCAAAAAACAAAAAAAAAGAGAAAAGCCCAGAGCCCAGCCCTAATCGTGCTTGGACCTCGAGCTACCCCGCCGCCATCGGATCCTACCGCTCCGGTGCTGGATCCGCCACCAAGAGGGGCACCGCCGCCGGATCCGGTCGGTGCATCACCGGACTCGCCACCGGGAGGGGGCACCATCGCCGGTTCCGCCACCGGGAGGTGTGCCGCCGGATCCACCACCAGGAGGGAGCGCAACCGCTGGATCCGGCCGCCGCACCGCCTGATCCACCACCGTGAAGGGGCACCTTTACCGGATCCGCCGCCGCACCGCCGGACGACCACCGGGAGGGACGCCGCCACCGGATCCGGCCACCGCACCGCCGAATCCACCCACGGAAGAGGCGCCGCCGGATCTGGCCGGGCGCACCGCTAGATCCAGCCCACCGCGAGAGGCGCCGCCGCTGGACCCCGCGTGCCGCTGCCGTTGTAGCTTGAGGGAGAGGGCCGGGCGCCAGAGCCGGAGATCGCCGGGGAGATGCGCCGCGGGGCTGCCGACGCCGCGCCTTACGCTGGGGCGCCATGCCTCATGCCGAGGAGCCACCGCGCCTCACACTGGGGAGCCACCGGGAGGTCATGCCGGGAGACGCCCTCCACCACGTGACGCGCCAGGGGGCCGCGCACACGGTGTGCCGGGGATCGCGCCAGGGGGACCGCCACCCTCGATGCGCCTGAGGTAGGGAGAGAGAAGAGAGGGAGGGAGAAAACGGGAGAGAAAAGAGAGGGAGAGGGAGGGCGTCGGGCCTAAGGGAAGAGAGGGAGAGTGTGTGACGGTGGCTAAGTGAGCAAGGGAGTGAGTTAGGGTTTAGTTGCTCACGCTATATATATATATATATTAGGATCATGCTATCGGGTTCTAGATGGGCTGTTTGGGCCTAGCTTTTACCGAGACGGAAATTATAATGTAACCGCCTCCGTAAATATATTTACCGAGGCGGTTGGGTTAGAACAACCGCCTCAGTTAATATAGATTAACCGAGGCGGGTATTTTTAAGGTGACTGCCTCAGTTAATCTATTTTACATGACGGTTTTTGTAACCGCCTCGGTTAATTGAAAATGACCGTCTTGATTAATGCTAGGGTCGCTCTGCACTACTACACAATCTAGGTTTAAGGACGGCTAAAGAGTATTTGTACAGGCGGTTTGGCCACCGTTTCTACTAAGACGTTTCTATAAATACATCATGGTGGCCAACCGCCCCACTGCCTCATTTACGTTTCTATAAATACATCATGGTGGCCAACCGCCCCACTGCCTCATTTTCTAAAATCGTGAATTCATTCACCAAAAAATTCCAAAAATAAAATTTTAATCCGAGGGAGGCCCCAACCGCATGGCTATAGACGATTTCAAATAAAAAGTTGTCAACTACAAAGTTTTAAAACTTTTTAAGATCTATAATTTTTCTTTTAGTTGTTTTTCCATCCGAGGTCATTTGAAAAATTTAAATTTATAATTTTTAAAATTTAAACGTATTTTTTTGCATGATAAGATAATTTCAAATAAAAAAGTTGCCGATTATAAAGTTTCATAACTTCTCCATCCGAGATCATTTGAAAAATTTAAATTTAAAATTGGATAAATTCAAACATAGTTTTTTTTGACAAAATGGATTCAAACAAAAAGTTGTCAACTATAAAATTCTATAACTTCTCAAGATCTACAAAGTTTATTTTGGTCATTTGGTCAAATGTTTATTCGACATGGTGGTTCTAACATTGTTCACAAATCTTACATATCTCTCGTAGTTTATGTTATGTTCACTTTGTCATATGAAAAAATGACCAAAACAAAAAGTGTATATCTTGATAAGCTATAAAACTTTAAAGTTCATGACTTCTTCAGTTGAAATTGTTTGATGTTTCAAAATATTGTTCGAAGTTGTCATTTTTTAAATTCAAATTTGAAATGTACACAAAAAATATGACCAAAAGAATAGCAGTAAGAACACAACGTTTTGATAGACCATATAATTTTAGAAAATTTTTGAAAAACCATCACATTTAGAGTCATGATGAGGGAGAAAGACTACTTAAAGTTTTAGCTATATATTAAAAAGATAAATAAGTGAATTTGAAGTTAAATTTCAAATGATATTTTGAAGAATAAAATGAATTCAAGTAGAGAAGTTATTAATGAAAAAGATTCATAATTTTTTGAGATTTACAACTTTTATTTTGGTCATTTCTCTATCTAAGATCATTTTGAAAATTTCAAATTTTAGTATTTTATTTTAAATAATCGGTATTCACACCTGTTTAGGCCTTTTGGGACTCGATTTTCTTTATTTCGGCGATGGCGTGCTGATTATAAATGCCCCTAGGTTATGACATGCTCTGCTCTAGCTTCTTTATCAGCGAGTTAACAATCATTTTGAAACTCTAGAACCACTCTAGGTTGTGCACATGTTGTCAAAATTGTGGATTTCCTACACCCACGCCTGTTTAGGCCTTTTGGGACTCGGTTTTCTTTATTTCGGTGATGGCGTGCTCATTATAAATGCCCCTAGGTTATGACCTGCTCTGCTCTAGCTTCTTTATCAGCGAGTTAACAATCATTTTGAAGCTCTAGAACCACTCTAGTTGTGCACATGGTGTCAAAATTGTGGGTTTCCTACACCCACACCTGTTTAGGCCTTTTGGGACTCGGTTTTCTTTATTTCAGCAATGGCGTGCTCATTATAAATGCCCCAAGGTTATGACCTGCTCTGGTCTAGCTTCTTTATCAGCGAGTTAACAATCATTTTGAAGCTCTAGAACCACTCTAGGTTGTGCACATGGTGTCAAAATTGTGGATTTCCTACATCCACACCTGTTTAGGCCTTTTGGGACTCGGTTTTCTTTATTTCAGCGATGGCGTGCTCATTATAAATGCCCCTAGGTTATGACCTGCTCTGCTCTAGCTTCTTTATCAGCAAGTTAACAATCATTTTGAAGTCTACAACCACTCTAGGTTGTGCACATGGTGTCAAAATTGTGGATTTCCTACACCCACACCTGTTTAGGCCTTTTTGGACTCGGTTTTCTTTATTTCGGCGATGGCGTGCTCATTATAAATGCCCCTGAGGTTATGACGTGCTCTACTCTAGCTTCTTTATCAGTGAGTTAACAATCATTTTGAAGCTCTAGAACCACTCTAGGTTGTGCACAAATGTAAAAATTGTGGATTTCCTACACCCACACCTGTTTAGGCCTTTTGGGACTCGGTTTTCTTTATTTTGGCGATGGCGTGCTCATTATAAATGCCCCTAGGTCATGACGTGCTCTGCTCTAGCTTCTTTATCAGCGAGTTAACAATCATTTTGAAGTCTAAAACCCCTCTAGGTTATGCACATGGTGTCAAGATTGTGGATTTCCTACACCCACACCTGTTTAGGCCTTTTTGGACTCGGTTTTCTTTATTTCGGCGATGGCGTGCTCATAATAAATGCCCCTGGGTTATGACGTGCTCTGCTCTAGCTTCTTTATCAGTGAGTTAACAATCATTTTGAAGCTCTAGAACCACTCTAGGTTGTGCACATGGTGTCAAAATTGTGGATTTCCTACACCCACAACTGTTTAGGCCTTTTTGGACTCAGTTTTCTTTATTTCGGCGATTGCGTGCTCATTATAAATGCCCCTAGGTTATGACGTGCTTTGCTCTAGCTTTTTTATCAGCGAGTTAACAATCATTTTGAAGCTCTAGAACCACTCTAGGTTGTGCACATGGTGTCAAAATTGTGGATTTCCTACACCCACACCTGTTTAGGCCTTTTGGCACTCGGTTTTCTTTATTTCGGCGATGGCGTGCTCATTATAAATGCCCCTAGGTTATGACGTGCTCTACTCTAGCTTCTTTGTCAAGGAGTTAACAATCATTTTGAAGCTCTAGAACCACTCTAGTTGTGCACATGGTGTCAAAATTGTGGATTTCCTACACCCACACCTGTTTAGGCCTTTTGGGACTCGGTTTTCTTTATTTCGACGATGGCGTGCTCATTATAAATGCCACTAGGTTATGACATGCTCTACTCTAACTTCTTTATCAGCGAGTTAACAATCATTTTGATGTCTAGAACCACTCTAGGTTGTGCACATGTTGTCAAAATTGTGGATTTCCTACACCCACACCTGTTTAGGCCTTTTTGGACTCGGTTTTCTTTATTTCGGCGATGGCGTGCTCATTATAAATGCTCCTAGGTTATGACGTGCTCTGCTCTAGCTTCTTTATCAGCGAGTTAACAATCATTTTGAAGTCTAGAACCACTCTAGGTTGTGCACATGTGTCAAAATTGTGGATTTCCTACACCCACACCTGTTTAGGCCTTTTTGGACTCGGTTTTCTTTATTTCGGCGATGGCGTGCTCATTATAAATGCCCCTGGGTTATGACGTGCTCTGCTCTAGCTTCTTTAGCAGCGAGTTAACAATCATTTTGAAGTCTAGAACCACTCTAGGTTGTGCACATGTGTCAAAATTGTGGATTTCCTACAACCACACCTATTTAGGTCTTTTGGGACTCGGTTTTCTTTATTTCGGCGATGGCGTGCTTATTATAAATGCCCCTGGGTTATGACGTGCTCTGCTCTAGCTTCTTTATCAGCGAGCTAACAATCATTTTGAAGCTCTAGAACCACTCTAGGTTGTGCACATGTGTAAAAATTATGGATTTCCTACACCCACACATGTTTAGGCCTTTTGGGCATTGATTTGTAGAGACAGACGTCTCAATATAGAGCCGTCTCTATAAATCAATTTGTAAGAGTGGCTAGATATTGAGCCGCCCCTATAAATAGACACCATTTGTATGGGCAGCTAAAAAACCAATTGTCTCTATAAATCGATTTGTAGGAGGGCTTGTTTAAGAACCATTTATAGGGGCGGCTCAATATAGAGCCACCCTTTAACCTTCACTTCTCATTAGAGTAGCGTAGCAAAGCTCAACATCATTTAGATGCTACCTGCTATGGTGCAATTGTTACTACCACCAGAAATATTTCGATCTCAAAATAAAAAAAATGTGTCAGCACTTATAATTTAATTGGAGGGACATTAAACTCAACTGCTACAGCTCCAAATATATAAAACCCAGGTTGCCACAAATAATTAAGATGACAAGTACACTGCTACATCGTCCAATGCAAGCTAACCTCCAAAAGCCCTTGCACTATCCAGGAAGCTCCCCTTCTAAAGCAAACCAACATCTCTCTGATGACTGATATCGTTGTGCCGGTGGATAATGCACCAGCACAATCTTCCCCACGCCACCGCCGCACCCCCCCTCCTTATGTTTCTGTATCCAAACTGACAATCCATAAATAAATATACATATATGTTAACATAAAGAAATCCTGGAAAAGGACACGTATTAGGCTCCAGCTGTCTCCACCCAGGCACGCAGGTCGAACATCACCTCTCCTCCCCATGCGTGCATCCATTCCATCTTCACTACTGCACACCTCACTCCCCCTCTCCTCTCGTCTCCCTAGCTAGTTCCCTATATATACTTGCACGCATGCATCTCCCACTCCCAGCACCAACAAATCTTGCATCGCATTCGATTGTCTACATTTTTGTCAACACAGCTCAAACTAGCTATAGCTAGCTTGCTTACGCATTCGTCACTGTAACTCGATCAGTAGCTGCAACAATGGAGGTGGTGTTCGATAACGCTGCCTGCGTCGCGGCCGGCGGGGAGGTGGGCGGAGGGCAGTACCGTGGCGTGAGGAAGAGGAAGTGGGGGAAGTGGGTGTCGGAGATCAGAGAGCCCGGCAAGAAGACGCGAATCTGGCTGGGCAGCTTCGAGTCCCCGGAGATGGCCGCGGTGGCGCACGACGTGGCCGCGCTGCGCCTGCGCGGCCGCGACGCACGGCTCAACTTCCCGGCCTCGTCCACCGCTTCCGCCGCCCGGCCACCGCCGAGCCCGACGACGTCCGCGCCGCCGCGCTCGAGGCCGCCGCCCAGATCAGGTTCAGGCCCGACCTCCTCGTAATGCAGGCCGCCGCCGGCGAGGGCGGCGGCTGCTGCTACGGCGGCGACGCCGGCGCCGGCAGTGACGCCGGAAGCCCGGAGACGCTGGCCGGCGACGACGTGGCCTGGGACGTCTTGCTGGGAACCGACGAGCTGGCGGCAGAGTCGCCCAAGATGTGGGCTGAGCTGGCCGAGGCCATGCTCATGGCCCCGCCTGTATGGGAGGGCAGTATGGCGGACAATGACGAGTGGGCCCAGGGTAATCTCTGGGACCTACCTGTCTGAACTGCTAATCCCGGACCCACCGGCAGATCCACCTTCACATCCTATGGTTTTTAGAGGTGTGAAGTACTAGAATCGATCCATCCATCAGTTAATTAATCTTCTCCCTAAACCATATATCCACATACTAGGTGAATGAGATATTCTAGAGAGCACGATCATGGTTAAGATAAGAATGTTCTGATATGATCCTTTTCTTTGTTTCTGAACATTTGTGGTCCTGTCAGTGTGCAATTTCTTGGTGTAGTTAGCAAAGGTCTAGCTAGCTAGCACGTGCAATTCACGTGGGTAAACACACAGCAATAAGCATGATGTAATTCTTTCTGTTCCCTCTCATGGATGACAAGTTGAAATGCAATTGCAAAAGAATATGGGTTTGCAAATGTAATTGTTTTGCATTGATAGTCCCTGGGTTGTAGTGGCATGGACACCACCACCTTCAAAACCAAATACAATATTTGGCATGGACATTCACGTGGGTAAACACACACCATATTGTTAGATGGTTCATCCATTTATATTTCATCCATAAAAGAAAACTGTTGATGAAAATGGTTTTGTAAATCATAGTATTTTTTTGAGGGTACTGAAAGTTCAGCGCAAACTACAATATCAGAAACATCGACATAACTGAATCAAACAATGTAACTGAAGATCTCAACATTGGAAACTCAATTACCAGATGGTGAAAACCCTGACGAATGCATTACGCGTCTTAAGTGGATAGAGTATGCTCAAACAAGAGGTTATAGTTTTGTGTGGATACTATATAGACAGTACCACCAAACAAAACAAGGAGTAGATAGAAAATTAAGAATGATGGGATCGAGGAACAAGAGCCTGAAGTTTCCTGATGATCTCTATCTGACGACAGTGTCAGATACTATCATGGGACAAGCCCGTACGCTTGATTCGGCCGCTTCGTTCGTACACGCACCTGCTGCGCCGTGACGTGAATGCCAAAAAAAAAGGTGGACCTGGTCAATCCAAGCGTCCAGGTTCAGCTCACGGAATCAGGCATGGAGATTGCCATGTCTCCCGGCCCCGGAAATTATTGTACTAGGCTGGAGGAGCAAAGCTCTCTTAATCTGATGCCAATTTGCATGCATCTGGTCATTACTGTCGTACTCATCATGGGGGACTGAAAGTGCATTAATCCTATCGTTTTCCACTATTTTATAGTGGCCATGTCCAATGTCTGAGAGATGAATGTTGCTAATATATGCAGGATCGATGTGCAGGGATGCAGAGAGGACAAGACCAAGGCAATGATTGGGGATTCTAGGTGTAGTTGATTCTTGGTACTGCTTTTCAGTCGTAGTGAGAATAGAGTATACTACGTTGTTCTTCTTGTGTTTAGGAAGGAAACATGGACGAACATTGATGATAATTTTGAAGCTAAGTGCTATTTCTACCTTCAGTGTAAAATAAATGAAAATCTTTTTATGGACAACGACACTTAAAAAACATAAAAATAAAAATACACATCAAAGAACACTCTAATTGTTTTGATTATTTCTTTCACCCTAATCATGCCTAGATACATCAACTTAGGTGGCCACCTATATATGTGGCTAACATAGTTGGAGGTTGGGCAACTCATCCTGGCTCGTATGAGCCAGCCAGTCTCCCCTTAGCCTGGCGGAGACCATGCATGCGAAAGGCCATCGTTTGGTTGATGACATAAACCGAGCTAGCATACACTGAACTGGTGTTTGGATGAATAAAGCAGCCGTAGGAACACAGAGTGAGGGAGCAGCTGAGGGCATAATTATTGGCATCGAGAGAGCATGCGACACCTCGCGCGAACCAGGCTTTAGAAAAACAAAATTGAAATTCGTTTCTAGAGAGCCTGGCTCGGGGGTGGATTGTGCATGATGAGGGCCTCTCTCCTAGCAGACGTTTCAGCCATACAGACATTGGTTGCTTGCATCGCGGAGCCAGGTTTGGCTGGAATCAAGGAACCAATTGTGCCATATATAAAAGTGTATTGCCATGCTTAGTAGGGTTCTGAGGTAGGTTTAAAAATCAACTTTGTCGCACATTACAAGTATCATGGATTCAGTGTTTGTAATGACTAGTGGCCTCCTCTGCCCCCTTTGTGCTTGCCACCATGGAGCATGGATTCAATTGCCGTGCCATTGTCTTTTAGTATTTCCCCTCTGTCACTAGTTCCACCACCACTTCACTAGCGCCACTCAACGATCTTCATCTTCGGAGCTTCTGTCATGTCCTTTTGATGTTCTCCCAACAAAAATTGTGAAAAGTACATTTTTGCGCCATTAGTTTATTATTGGTAGCAGATTCTTTTTTTTGGCACTTATTGCCAGCGGATTAATATATCAAACATATAGAGTGTACTGGAGAACATTTATCGGCTCCAGCTTTTGCTCATCAAGGTTGAATCTACAAAAAATTGTTTGCATGGGCATTAGGAATGACCACGCAGACATGTCACCACCGGGATGCATTCAACAAGCATGGGTTGTCAATTGTCAATCAAAAAAAGAAACAAGCATGGGCTCGTCTGCATATTTCCAGATCAACTCGGTAGGCCCTCTTCAGTCTTTATATTTACATTAATTTCTTTGTTTCATTTTTAACCTTCTAGACAAAAGACATATAACTTCTAAGACCCATATGGTATAGCTCCAATGCTAGGTCCTAGAGCTGTTTTGTGCCAAACAGAGTAGAATAAAATAGCTTCCCCGCTTTTAGATATGAGAAGTTTTCGTGATTTCGAGATGTTGATCTTTGGGATATCTTCTAAACACCCTAGGAAACCTAGCTCTCCGCAAAATTTGGAGGTCAATCGGAGGTCGTTTGCATCAATTTTTGCTTTTGGAGAGAAATTCACAAGTTGCTGCTGTGCAAAAAATCAGCTAAACCTGTTTTGAAACCCGCTAGCCAATTTGATCATAAAAATCTAGCTAAGCCAAATTTTCAAGCCGTTTTTTCTAGGTGGCTTCCATTTTGGTCACCTTTTCAGTTTTCACGCCTTTCTCTGTGTTCTCTAGTGTGGTGCTTCCATGTTGTTTTGCTATGTTCTCTGGATCTTCTTGAGTGCATCTAGTCACTAGTTTTGGTTCATGTGCACTCAACTCGAGAATTTGAAATTTGTGAGCTCTCTGTGGGTGGTGTTGGGACAGTGACCATGATTACGAAGAATTTTTTATTGGTTCCTATTCACGCTCCCCTTGGCCGTGTGCTTGATTGTTCAAGAAACCATCGGCAAAGTTGGTGAGTGTAGTGGTGTGCTCCCGAGTGAAAAACCTACCACTAATCCCAAGCTTCTCAAAATCACACCACCTAAGCCACTTGTGCCTCCCACCAAGGATGGAGTGTTTCAAGAACCTCCAAAAGCTCCACCTCAGAAACAAGTGTGGATTCCAAAACTGAACCATCTAAGGAACCCACTTGACACACTCCCTTCCATCTCTTAGGAACCCCTTCCTAAAGCCAAGCCACCTCCAAGAGTGAACCATACCCACAAGAAAGTGAGCCAAACACCTAAAAGTGAGGTGTACCATTGTGAGTATTGTCATAGGGATGGTCACTTGGTTGAGTTTTACTTTAGGAGGAAGAGAGATGAGAAGCGTGAGTATGAGTTGAACAACCGGAACATGTACCGTCCTCCCCATGGTGTATATGTACCGCCTGTTCAGAGGCGCACTACTAGGCCTAGAGGTGCAATGCCTCAAGGTGCTAGGCCTCAGGTTGCGAGGCACGTGGTGGTCGTGCACGGCAAGGTTCAGGTCGTGGTCAATATGACTATGAACCTCGTGGCGGTGCTTTTGTGTCCCATAGTTCTAGCGGACCACGTTTTCCCTCTCGTGGTGATCGCTCCTCTCAAATGGGACATGGCATGTTTGGTGTTTTTTCTAACACTTTTTCAGGGCAAATGATGCATCACTGGTATCCTTCTCAGTTTACTAACCCCAGTAGTGTGCATTTGCTCATCCTATGTCTTTCTATTGATGTAGGATGGAGGTTTGGAGAACATATGGCTCATTGATTCTCGATGTTCGCGCCACATGACCGGAAGTTCAAAATGGTTCTCCAAATTCGACCCCGTGCAACACAAGGAGTACATCACATTCGGGGGATAATAGCAAAGGTAAAGTGGTCTCTCGTGGAACCATTCGGGTTAACGAGCTTTGTTCTCAAGGATGTTGCTTTGGTCTCGAACTTGCATTTCAATTTGCTCTCTGTTTCACAACTCCTTGAGGATGGCTTTGAAGTGCGCTTTAAACATGGCTTTTCTCGAGTTCTTGACTCTCAGGGGGATCTTGTTTGTCGGATCGTCCCATTTGGCCGTATCTTTTGAGCTGATTTTTCTCACTCTTTTGGCTCTTCCCGTTGTTTGATGGCCGGATCCTCTTCTGAGCTTTGAAAGTGGCATAGGAGACTTGGTCATTTGAGCTTTGACCTTCTTGCTAGGTTGAGTTCACTTGGCTTAATCCAAGGATTGCCCAAGTTGAAATTTGAGAAGGATCTTGTTTGCCACCCTTGTCATCATGGGAAGATGGTAGCAGCTTCTCACCCAGCTGTGAATCAAATCATGACCAAGGAACCCGGTAAGCTACTTCACATGGACACAGTTGGTCCAGCTCGGGTTCAGTCAAAAGGTGGGAAGTAGTATGTGCTAGTGATTGTGGATGACTTTTCGAGGTACTCTTAGGTGTTTTTCATGGAGAGTAAGGATGAGGCTTTTTCACATGCTCGAGATTTGATTATTCAGTTGAGAAATGAGTTCCCTAAGAATGACATGAGAACTATTCGTAGTGACAATGGCACAGAATTCAAGAATACTCATTTTAAAACTTTCTGCAAGTCTTTGGGTCTCGAGCACTAGTTTTCCTCACCTTACGTCCCGCAACAAAATGGCATTGTTGAGCGCAAGAATCGGACCATTTTTTAGATGGCTAGGACGATGCTCGATGAGCATAGGACTCCTAGGAGGTTTTGGGCCGAAGCAATCAACACAGCTTGTCATGTTTCCAATCGCATCTTTCTCTGTGCTTTTACGAAGAAAACTTCTTGTGAGTTGTGATTTGGGAGGTTACCCAAGGTGAGTCATTTCAGGGTGTTTGGGTGTAAGTGCTTCATCTTGAAACAAGGTAATTTGGATAAGTTTGAGTCCAGGTCCTCCGACAGTATCTTTCTTGGTTATGCTTTGCATTCTAGAGCTTATCGAGTACTTAACCTTGAAACTAACCGTGTTGTGGAGACCTGCGAGGTCACATTCGATGAAACTATGCCTTGTACAACCCCTGTCTTTGAGTGTGCAGATGATGAAGAGCTTGGTGAAAGCATTTTTGTGGAGGAGGAGCAGGACAATGCCGATTGGGGTGATCCCGAGCCGACTCCACCGGGCTGCCCCTATCGAGCTGCGGCGACGACTACTTCAGCTCATGATCCGCACCCCTCTACTTCCACTTCTTGGGGACCGTTCGAGCAGCTTCCTCGGCTGCGCCGGCCGCACCCGAGGAGGCACCACCGCTTTGTTGAGGGGGAGACGACTTCTTCCGAGAGGCTCCACGACACATTCAAATAGTCACCACCCCCGCCGAGGACGATGATTGTTGATATTGACAAAGCGAGTCACGCGGTTCAGGTCTTATCACATCTCTCACTTTGCTCATTCTGTATTTATAGCTTCTTTTGAGCCCCGAGATGTTGGACATGCTTTATCTGATCTTGATTGGGTTAATGCCATGCATGAGGAGTTAGAGAACTTTGGTAGGAATCAAGTCTGGGTCTTAGTTCCTCCACCTCCAGAGTGTCATCCCATAGATACAAAGTGGGTGTTTAAGAACAAGGAGAGTGAAGATGGGGTGGTTGTTAGGAATAAGGCTAGACTTGTTGCTCAGGGGTACTGCTAGAAAGAGGGGATAGAGTTTGAGGAAACCTTCGCTCCCCAGAGGCTCGCTTAGAGGCTATCCGCATTCATTGGCGTTCTTTCTTTGCTAAGGGCTTTAAGTTGTTTCAGATGGATGTCAAGAGCGCTTTTCTCAATGGGTACATAGAGGAGGAAGTGTATGTTAGGCAACCCTCAGGCTTTGAAAATCCTAAGTATCCTAACCATGTCTTTAAGTTGCACAAAGCTTTGTATGGTCTTAAGCAAACCCCTAGAGCGTGGTATGATAGGCTGAAAACCTTTTTGCTTAAGAAGGGGTTTAGAATGGGATCAGCAGATAAGACTTTGTTTCTCCTCAAGCAAGGCAATGACCTTCTCTTGGTTCAGATATACGTGGATGATATTATCTTTGGTGGCTCTTCTTACGCTTTGAATGCCAAGTTTGCAGAGTTTATGAGCAGGGAGTTTGAGATGAGCTTGATGGGCGAGTTGACTTTCTTCCTCGGCCTTCAAATCAAGCAAACGCGGGATGGGATGTTCGTGCATCAAGGCAAGTACACAAAGGACGTCCTGAAGAAGTTTGACATGGGCGAGGTCAAGCCTCTTTCGACGCCCATGTCGACTACAACAGCCCTCGACGCCGACGAGGATGGAGAAGCAGTCGATCAGAAGGAGTACAGGAGTATGATCGGGTCGTTGCTATACCTGACGGCAACAAGACCGGACATACAGTTTGCTGTATGCCTTTGCGCACGCTTTCAGGCTTCCTCACGCACGTCTCACCGTCAAGCGGTGAAGCGCATCATGAGGTACCTCCGGTTTACCCCCGAGTTTGGACTTTGGTATTCTGCTTCTTCCTCGCTCTCTCTTTGCGGTTATTTAGATGCTGATTTTGTCGGCTGCCGCTTAGATAGGAAGTCCACGTCGGGGACTTGTCGGGTTTTTGGGTTCATCTCTTGTGTCTTGGTCATCCCGCAAGCGGTCTAGCGTTGCTCCATCCACCACGTAGGCGAGTATGTCCATTTCTTTGCCGCTTGTTGTTCCCAGCTACTTTGGATGATAGCCACCCTACGTGATTTTGGTCTTGAGTTCTCTAGAGTGCCCTTATTGTGTGATAGTACTAGTGCCATCAGTGTTGCTAAGAACCCAGTACTTCACTCTAAGACCAAGCACATAGATGTCCGCTTTCACTTTCTTCGTGATCATCAAGAGAAAAGCGACATTGAGTTGCATCACGTAGCCACCCAGGATCAGCTTGCAGATCTTCTCATTAAGCCCCTCGATCAAGCGACCTTTGCTCGCTTGTGAGGTGAACTGGGTGTGTGTTTCCCTTTTTAGAGGAGGGAAGCACTTGTTTGTTGTATACTAGTTTTATTTTCTTTTGTAGTCTAGGTTTTGATTTGTATTTGTATGATAGTGCATTTGCATTGCATTTTGTGATATACTTGCATTTTGAGCTTCATGTATATAACACTTGAAATGAAACTATGCTCTTGTTAGTATGCCATATGAGTATTTTGTGGTGCTTGTCAGCTTAGGCTCTCATTGATCATCTGCTATATGTTATGAGTTGAGCATGATTTTCTAATGTGAACTTGTTTAAACTCGCTGAAATCGAAAATATTCACCGCCTGAGATAGTAATTAGCATGTGTAGGATGTTGAGATCCCTTTATGCTATATTGTGCATGCTTGGTTACTATGTCTCATGCTTTGAGTCCCACACTTGCTTAAATACTTTACTTGTGCTAAAATCTGAAATCTAAGTAAGTTGAATAAAAAGATCGAGATGGGTCCGTATTGTCCCACGTCAAGGTATCGAGATTGCTTCCAATTGCATATTTGGATGAACTTGAGCCTTGTAGTGGATGACCGAAACCATTGCTTTGATCTCCTGATTGTCTTTTGACATAGGCTCCGCTTGGTTGAAAAGTTAGGCTTGATAGTACGGATAACCTCTCGCACACACATGCTTGACCAATACTTGTAATTTGCTGCCAACTCTGAAAATCTGATAAAATTGACAAGTTTGAGGTCTTTAACATGATGTGTGATCATGGTTTGGGCTAGTTCACCTTGCTTACACATGACTAGCACTAGGTTGATTTCCAACTTGCATTTGCTAAATGCTATCTTTTGTGGTGAACCCCTTTAGAAGAACTTATAATCTGCTCAAAACTGCTTATACTTTATATTTCGTATCATTTGATCGGTTTGAGCATATGCTAGCACTTGTTTGTTGATGCCATACTCACTTATTTTACCGGCTAGAGCATCTTTTCACTCTGATTACTATATACCTGAAGCTTCGTATTTGTGCATGTCATTGCATTTTAGGCTTCTTTGTGTGCATTATTTAACAAGGGGGAGAAATTTGACACACACATGTCTGACACATCACATGCTTATGTCAAGGGGGAGTCACTTGATATGTCTAGAAAGGTTGTCTTCTCAGAGGGAGAGACTAGTTCTCAACGGTTGAAGGGAAGAAGATTGTGTGCACTCATGTATGCATTTGCTTAGGGGGAGTTGTTTTGTATTGCTTCTTGCTAGATGTGTTGAGCCTTTGCCTCTTTCTGGCGGATCTAGCGTTTCGAGTGCTTATTGCTTGGCTAGCGGTGTTGAGCCCGCTTTTTGCCTCTTCTTGAGGGCTAGCCATGTTTTGCTTGGTTGCGTTGAGTCGTTGTCCATGTCTTTGGGGACCAAGTTGTGTTTGCTTCAAATGACCCTATTTGGCTTCTCTTTGGCTTTTGGAAGTTTGGTGAGCTTTCTTCTTTTCTTCTTCTTCTATTTCTTTTTCTCAACCGTGGTGTGTTGGTGTTGAACAATGCACTCATCAAGGGGGAGATTGCGAACACAAGGTTTATACTTGTGGTTCAGTTGTGATGATGAGTGATTGATTCAACTACTAGCATCTCGGATGGGGTGCTATCGACGGTGGTGAAAGCCACGAGTTCCACATGTGCCTTGGCTTGTGTTGTGCGTGTGTCGAGCATGGAGGCGGTGGCCAACGGCGAGGTGAAGGTCAAGTGATGGCGGGCCGCGCCGAATGGACCGGAGCGGTGAAAGGGGCGGACACATCGAGACCTAGGCGAGGGACCCGAATCGCCCGGGGATCGCGTTCTGGTACTTGGCCGACAAGTGTAAGGACATGGGCGGTTTGTTGGTTTGGGCCTCAAAACCAACGGTGGCGGGTTTCGGTGGTTTGGGCCTCAAAACCACCCGGCCGGGTTTCCCGGGTTTCGCCACAAAACCACGGCGGAGGTCCCGAGGCGGACGGACGGCACGTGGCGGCATCGGGGAGGTCACGTCGAAGCGAAGCTACTGGTGAGAAGGCGCGGTGGCCGTCGGATCAAGACTTCATTGAGGTGGACCATAATGTCTTAGGGCTAGGTGGTTCGCTCATTATGTATCCCGGGGTATTTTGGTCTGTCAAAATGCCTCGTTAAATAAGGGTGGGCTGCCCCCATACAGCTTCACGTCTTGCCATTCTCTTCTTCCACCTCATCTCCTAGGGTTTACTCTCTCCCTCTAGGTTTCTTGCTGCAAGAAGGTCCGCAGGGGGTTTTCACCTGTCACCTGTGTATCCGAACCAAAGATCGTACGGGAATGGAGGCCTTAACCTCCTCGTGTCCTCCGGGATTCGATTTGTGAATCAATTGTGTTGATTTCGCTTGTGTTCTTCGCGTTCTTGAGTTTTCCTCTTCTCCTCCTCTTGTTTCCGAGTTGATTTCTCGAGCTGTGATCCATTTTAGCGCGTCCCACTTGTTTCTACTTGATCCTCGCTGTGAGAAGGTCCTTTTCACCGAAGGATTTTATCCAATTCCTCACGAGCACAAAGATCGGGTCGAATCAAGGTGCAAGAGCGTTTTTGTGGTGTTTTTCGTTTCCCTTCGATTTCACGTTGATTGGCTTCAAATTGAGCGATGACCTTTTAGAGGTAGCTCCCCTACTGCCTTATGATCATGCTCACCAAGTTTTACGGCAGTTGGTGAAGATTTGAGCCACAAATCAAAATATCGAACAGAGGAGGCCATTTTCGGACGCTGTTCTTGTTCTGGATCGTGCTTACCGGAAGTTCCGGTATCCAACCGGAAGTTCCGGTGCCTTGTTCTTGTTTCGGACTGCACCAACCGGAAGTTCTGGTCATCTACCGGAAGTTCCGACCCAAGATTTTGGTTTGAGTTTGCGTTTCGGAGCGCTTTGATCGGAAGTTCTGGTTCTGGAGCGGAAGTTCCGCTCCACGGGCGGAAGTTCCGGTCCCCGAGCGGAAGTTCTGCTCCCCGAACAGAAGTTCTGGTCGCCGAGTAGAAGTTCTGCCCCCCCGGCGTGTTCGGTCCAACTTCTGGTCTGCGCAGATTTCTCCGGTTTTTCTCGTTTCTTCGAGGGCTTGTCTTTGGTCTCTTTCGATAGTCCCGCTGTGCCTCTAGGACATTTCCTAAGGTACCCAGCCACCTGTTGGCTCGTGGATTTATCGGTTGCGCGTGTGTTCGTTTTGGGGGTTGTATTTGGGACACTTGGCCAAAAGTTTCGAAAGAAATTTGAGGCTCCCATTCACCCCCCTCTGGTCGCCACTCTCGGTCCTTCAGAGATCAAAAATATGATTGCTACTACTGCATGTGAGCTACAAATAATTTCATCTTCTAGGAACGAAGCACATGGGAAAGGCAGCCGTACGTGTATGATCGATCCATGAAGGGAGATCGAGGGGACATTGAGCAAATCTGTCTCCCCATGACTATACTGGGAGACACAATCCGAAGGACAGGAACCTCCCTTGCTGCTCATCTCGGCTACCAAATAAAACAAGGCCTGAGACCAACACATGGTGCCAGGGAATCCGAAGATTATAGTTAATAAACAAACGAACGAACAAGCACTCCCTAGCTACCTGATTATACAAGAGCAGCGATCACCATCCGGAGATCGTCTGTTCCGATCCTACTTTGACGACGATACAGCAGCTGTTGGAGTACAGACTGGAGGACTGAAAGTGAATGCAAAAAGTTTGTGTGTGAGCGAGCACCTGAAAAAAGTTAGAGACTGGATGTGACGCGTGCCGGTGCCGCCGCGGCCGCGCAGGCAAGAATCTTCTTCCCCTTTCCGGTGTTGCGATCCCGTCGTCGGGCCTCGGCAGCGGTGGCGACGGACAACCATTTTATTCCTTCAATTTTGCTTGCTTTGCATCTGCTCTAAAGATATCTGTGCTCCTGAAACCTGCAGGTACGACATTCCGTGCTCGTTTGATGGAGACATTTGTGTACGCACGCGTGCATACTCTGGATGTTGCTACGCACTGTGGTCGGACCGGCAGTCCAAAAGCATCGAGGCAAGAAGGTGCAGGAACGGTGACCACTGACCACACCTCCTGTGTTCATGGGGGAAAAAAAAAAACAAAACAAAACGCAGCTGTGCGCGTATTTCATCAAGAGGAAAGTGAAGTTTGTTCCAGCCCCTTTGACGATCACCCTGGTGAGCTGCCAGCTAGTGTCGAGCAGAGACTTGGTGGCGCTTTGCTAAGGACCTTTGGAGAGCATCTGCTCTGCTCCACCGCAGGTCAAGCTATTCTTCTTCTGGTTGGCGCTCCATGGTCGACTTTGGAAGTGGCACAGATTGCAGGACAGTGACAACTGCGCCCCTATGCGACCAGGATGGAGTGTCCACTGATCACACTGAGCTATAATAAGCAGAATATCAGGGGCGAAGCCATGTTCATGTTACCCGGTGCACAGGCACCATGGTAAAAAAAAATTTTTTGCCATTCAACAGCCTTGTTTCTACCATATATTTTAATAAAGTTGTGTAAGTTATTTAAGCAGTGCACCAAGGTTCATTTGCTTGTAGCTTCGCCTCTGAAGCAGATGGGAAGGCATTCTTACCTACAAATAAGGAGATCTGTCACCCAATGAGACGACTATGCCGTGAGCCGGAGAATGGGTGACACAGCAACACAAAACACAATCCAAAGGCAGGAACTCATCCCCATGCATGCTGGCCAATTCACAGCCAAGGGCTAGGCTAGCTGGTCGTTACAGCACGAGGCACCAACACAACACTGCACATGGCGCTATGGAATCTGCAGATTAATGGTAATATTAAAACAAACAAACAAACAAAGCATGCATTGTACTAGCTCCCTGCCTGACTAAACTAAACAAGAACAAAGCAGCGATCACCTTTGGGAGATTGTTCTGTTCTGATTTGCTCGGTCCTAGTCCCATCGATTCTAGTGTGGAAAAAGTGAGGAAGTTTGTAAGCACCGATGTGTGTGTGACGCGTGCCGCTGCGCAGGCACGGTCTTGTTCCCTTCCGGTCTGTCTGGCGACGGCCAACCATTTCTGATTTGTTTTTTGTTCAGTTTGTTTGCTTCAGTCTTCGGAGGTACACATGCATGAGATTCAGTGCTCAGCTCGTTTGACGCTGACTTACATGTATGCACGAACCAAGTACTAGCTAACTAATATGGATGTAGGATCGCACTGTGGTCGGCAGCCGAGAAGCAGTGATGCAAGAATGGTGGGCAGGGCACATACACCGTACCGTCCGGCCGGTACTGTGCAGTGGTGACTAATTAGCGAGACGAACTATCAATCTTAACTATGACATTTCAACTCTGTCTCCCTATGATTGATTATGCCCGGCCGGAGAGGGGCAATGGATGACACACTCCAATTAGGACAGGAAACACCCCCTGCCGGCCGTCCGAAACACAGCAAGGATTGGGCAGGTCGTCTGTCGTCACAGCACGGGGCAATCATCAACACATGGCGCCATGGAACCTGCAGATTAATACCACATATATAAAAACAATCAAGCATAATCCCATGGCACTCCCTAGCTTCCTCAGTAAGCAAGAACAACAGCGATCGCCTTTTCGTTCTGGAGATCATATCTTCTGTTCCGATTCGCACATTCCTAGTCCGTGTCTGGCGATACAGCAGTTGTTGGAGCACAGACTGGAGGACTGAAAGTGAGTGCAAAGGTTCACTGAGCACCTGAAAAAAGAATCACTGTACCTGCTGCCGTACCGTCCGCTACCGCTACCATGGTGGTCGACTGGTCGTTGGGTTGGGTGTGCTGGGAGGGATATATATATAAGTCATGCGTAGTATGTTACGATTGAGCATGTATGTAGAATATATATTGTCATGACGGCATGAATGTTGAGCTGCAAGCGACACGACAGAGCTTCAAATGCTATTTTTGGAGAAAAAACATGGTTTATTACAACAAACCTTATTAAAAAGACTACCAAGAAACTCCCGAATTTCACGTCATCACAAAATGAAAAGGCCACCTCAACAGGGTGCCGAAAAAAAAATCGTGTGAAACTCCCTAAAAAACAAAATCGTGTAGTAAAATACGACGTAGCAATTTGACCCATTAGCAGAAATTAGCCCAAGACTGTCCGAAACCCAACAGCACTGCTTGGCCCAGGTAGAGAGAATTAGTCAAAAGTCAAAACGCACATGGAGCCGAGGCGATGTTTCGTGGGCGTAAGAAGAGGCCGAGTACTGACTATTGGATACCAAATAGTCGAGTCCACTATATACTAATATATGTATTGCGCCAACATGAACCTCAAGAATTCGAGTAAGCTACTGTCAGAACTAACACCTATATTACTTCCAAAAGAGAATTTTTATGTAAAGCAGACACACTGCCTGACGACTTGAAAACTTCAACAAAGGGCAACGCAACATTAGCTAAAGAGGGAACCACATTTTTTTGCTTCTTCATTCAGAAGTGCTTCCAAGAAGCGAGGGCACCTGTATAAATGAAATGAAAATAGCATCAGGATAAGTGAATCCTTCGATGATCCAAACAGAAAATATGTATAAACTGCTTCAAAACATATAAACACTCGTGACCACTTGCTGAATGTATTTAGTCCCAAACTAATCGCCTATCAGATCATCAGCTACTTCATTCATCACAAGCACCAAAGTCACTGAAATAAGGATCACTATCGTTTCCTCATGTGTTCATGTTATCTTCTGTCAAAATCATATCAGACATAGAAGTCAAAAAGGAAATTATACCCCTTATCTGCACAGAACTCACAGTAACTTAAGCAAGGAGCAATTTGACACTCTCAGAAAGGTATTATTGCTTCAAGATATCGAGATAAGACACCAGCTACATAAAAGCTGATGCATTATTCAAATATTAGCAGCCTAAGCACTCCCAGCAACAATAAAAGCATTGTGTTCCCAAGTGTAGGAAATTTACACTATCATATCAGGAACAGTGCAGCCTTCCGGCCACATCAGGAATATAGCGCCACCCTCCGCTACCTCTGCATCCTGATGCCACCCCTGGCCCAACAACCACAATCACACTTCCATTGATAGTACATTCTGCGATAGCCCTATAACCTCAATCACAAACCACATCAAGCCACCAGCTCTGGGGGTCCTAAAGGTTCTCTTGTTTCAGCGGCAGTCACACATGCATTCTACTCTAAATTCTAGTGAGCTTCATTCAACCGAAGGCAGGAGATCGGTAATGAAATCAATCATATAATAAAATCAATGATAACAGCATCTTATTTAGTTAGAGTAGGCATGGATTTAAGTTAAAAAAAAAGCAGGCATGCATGTGATGATTTCCATACATAGACCAGATTGCTCACTTGTCTGTTAGTATTTCCAGTATTAGTGGCTATTACAAAAATTATATAGACTTGTCTTCGTTTTCCAATTTGCTTAGGTGCATAAATGAATGGCACTCAAAGATCTCCGTTAGGTGAGTTGGTAGATGAAGATGATGATTCTAGCTAGGAAAACCTTTTGTATCTATAGTTTCATATGGATTCATAAGTATCAGTTCATGGGCCATAAAATTTTTACAATCTCATTGTGGCAATGTTATTAGCACAATACAATGCCCTCAGTCTGTTTGCCATCAGTCTAGTGAATTTGATCAATAACATTTTGACTTGGTCAATGATCTTCGCCTTTCCTTGTTGGCTGCATTTCAATTCTGATGCTTGGGTTGGGTTTCACTTAGTATGAGTTGGAGGAATTTATTGTTTTGATTTTTGACACTCAAAGATCTCGATATCAAGGCAAGCAAATGCAAGACATGAGTATGAAAGACAAAGAATAGGACAAAAAGAAAAGAAAATCACGGAGCAAGCATTAGGCTGCCCAGCTCACCAAGAAGCCCATGTGCCCTTCTCCTACCTATACATCTAGGTCTAGAGGCATCCATTGCCACTGCTCTCTCTCTCCCCTTTCTCCATGCCCCTCCCCCTCCCCCCTCTCTCTCCTAGTGTGTCGCGCCTCTCGCTCTTATTCTCCCCCTCCATCCCTGCCCTAACCTGCTTCCCTCTTTGTCCTTCTCTAGATGTGCCGCCACCGCTCGCAACATCTCTACTTGACTTCCCTCATTTTCCTGCACCCTCTAACCCACCGCCACCACGATCCCCTTCTAGATGGAGCCGTAGGCAACCAAAGATGGGAGAAATCAAACAAGGTGCACCAGAATCAATTAGGAATTTAGGAGATGGTAGAAGCGAGCAAGATATAAGAAAAATCAACTAAGACGTGGCACAATCAGGCAGGCGGCATCATGAGCATAAGGCGATGGATGATGCCTTTGCCTTTATGGCGACCCCTAATAGCCTTGGCGCTTTAGCGACGCATTAATAGCCTTGCCAATCTTGCTCTAAATATTAAACTTCTTTAAGGTGCAGTAACTATGGCAAAATTTCATGGCTTCAAAGAAATTTGACAGTATCATCATCCATCATTCATAATAAGAAAGTGTTTCAAATAATTGTAGACTAGATGGAACATTCTTTCATAATCTTTGTTTTATTTCCATTTAGAGCACATGTAAACTTCTTTTCAAAAAATGGATATTGAATTAAAAGATTTCTGTAGTCTCGCCTATGAGACTATAGTACTACTATGGTATGCGGAGCATGAAAATCAAATAATCCATCTTTAAAGTTTATTTAAGAGCTACTTTAAGGGCACTCCCAAGATTCACACATAAACAATAAACTCAACATTCTGTTACAATGAATTACTTTGTCAAATAAATTTCTAGACTATTTGGAATCAATATCCATTGGGATATGGTTTGGATTTCTATGTTCTCTTGTTCTTTGTATTCTAATCCCAGTTCCCACAACATATATCATTATTCATCAAAACATAATACACTAATAATATATAGAATTTTAATTATTAGAAAAAAAACATGTTTTCACCTGATTCACTTACATATAAACTCACGCTAGAATTTAGAAAACCCGAATTCAGAGCATGCTCAGGATTCTGACGACGCCTACAATTGACAAGCATGGCATTAATCGACAATTGAAAATTTAAGGTGGTAACTAATTTACATGAGTGTGCTGTGTATATGCATACCTTGTGCAGTAATACTCATGTATACAGCTAATTAAATATCCAGCCATACACATTGTTGTGAGAAATGTAATACACATGGCTGCAAGAAGACTATACTTAACTCCAATAGGACCCGCATACATGAAAGCAGTCAAACAGCCTAGAAGCCAGAGGGGAGACGGATCCTCATCGTGCGGATAATTGAGTCAGTGCAACCACAGTAATGTTGGTACATTTAATTTAATTTTACTCCATCCCATCGCAAAATGTATGCATTTCAACCTTTTCAAATTTGTCCATGAATATAACTTAATAAGCATTATGTTCATGGAGTACTGTATTCCACCGTGGTCAAAGCCATCACTAACTCAACCCTCTCATGCTAGCTAATCAGGAGAGATGGTCCACCAGTTAACTAAGGGCACTTGAAGTGAGTTACAACTTTGTGGCTTAGGTTGGTCTAAAACCTGTAATAAATATTTGTATTTTTTGCACTTTATTTAGCAACATACTCCCTATACTCCTTTTTAAGTGTCACTATGGTATTTAAATTTGTGCTGGCCAAACTTTTTAAATTGACAAGTTTTTAAGAAAAAATTAGCAACATGTGTGCATCTCCAAATAAATTTATTATAAAAATAGATTAATGATCTATCCAATCATATACTTATCCACTATAAATATACATATTCATTTGTATGTATTTAATCAAAGCTGACTAGATTTGATTTTCCAAAAAGTGAAAATAACAGTTAAAAAAAAAGGGACAGAAAGAGTATGAAGCAATGATGTAGTTTTTTTTTCCTAAAAAACAGCCTTGTAACACCAAGTGTATAATAACGACTCCATCTAAAAATATGTTAAAATGGATTATTGAAAAGGAGAACTCAAATATTTAGGTAATTATTAGGAAAAAAGATGTTATATTCACCAATTCATGAATTAATTTTTTGAAAAAGGTATGATATATGTGCAAGTTTTATTGTAAAATGTATATTACTAAAATTGTCATTGTGATTCCGAGTAGTATATATAGCCTACTCATATCTAGCATAAAAATTAGAAATGGTAGCAATACTTACCAGTTTGGATTATGATGGAATATAACTTTTTTTTTCGAGGAGGATCTATATAACTTTAGCTAATAATAAAAATTTCCCGCAATAAAAATAAGCAAACATTAATCATCAAATCGTTTACCATACCATACAGAAAAAAATTACCAGCTCAGAATCTCCATCAATTTTATGAGTAAGCACCGCATGCGCATCCTCCATCGCATGCCTTGGTCCTGCTCTACTCGCCAGCCAAAACCCGTCCCCCTCCACCTCCTCGTCGGCCTCGTCCTTCACCGGCGCGGCAGCAGCTGCGCCCCAGCCAGCGGCGAGCTCGCCAGCGTCGTCCGCCACCGGTATGACGAGCCTCGACGGCCTCCTCGTGGCCTCCCACTCTGTCTTCTTCTTCTTCTTCTTCTTGCTCTCAGCTTGTTGCTCTGCTACGTCGTCGTCGCTATAACAACTGCCGACGACGACAACGATGGGCACCTCTGCACCAACAAGAGCTGCGGGAGGCGGTGCCACCACCAGCTGCTGCTCCGGGATCGTAGCAACGACTGTGGCAGCAGCCGCAGGCGTCTTCCTCCGCAGCGCGAGGGTCATGGCGGAGATTACGCCGGCGGCTGGAGACAACGTGGGATGCCCTGATGAGGACCTTGCGGAGCTCGCGGAGGAGGCACTCCAAGGCGGCGGCGACGGAGCACAGGAACCGTGCAGTGTGCAGCATGTCTAGCTAGCTAGCTGGCTTTATTGGTGCGTAGTGCCGGATCGGATCGAGAGCTAGCGAGATGGTCAAACTGGTATTGCTGAGTCTGGGGTGAGCAAGGCAAGAGCGACTGAGCGAGATGAGCTTGCAATGTTTCTATACGTGATGAGCTAGGAAGGAGTACTTGATGAGTGAGACGATGACGAGAGGAACGGGGATTGAGAGGAGAGAAGGGGCTGGCTGGGTCACTGGTGCCGACTGGTCAACTAATGCAGTGACTGACCACATCAGATCATCTGGGATATGCCTTTTAATATTGTTAGCGAGGAATTTCGTTTACTTAATCCGGACGGCGAGCATACAGCCAACATATACGTACATTGCCGGGTCCTAGTACTAATGATCTTACCAACAGAAAACTCATTATGAAAAAATAAACCAGAGAACATTAATTGCCCCACCTAATAAGAGCATCTCTAATAGTTCTAAAAGAAAGAACTGGTAAATCCATAAATTTTTGTTAGTTAAAGTAGGGAGCATATTTGTTGCCTTTCTCCGACCATTTCAAATATCTTGCTTCCAAAATATATATAGAAGTCAGTTTTGCATTGGAAACTCTAGATTATTTTCAAATTAGCCCATCATTTTTATACTTTATTCCACTTGTATATTTGTGTTAGGAATCAAGCGATAGAGACTGCTCAGCGTCCGCTTATTTTTGTGCACAGAGTGATCGTTATTTCTGAGTGCGGATAGAGATTGGCAGCTAAAAGCATCTCCAAGAGTTTTCGTAACCCACTCCCAATCTTAATCATTTGTCAAGATTGAAAAAAACACTCTCTAACAACTAAATCTTTCCGCACTTGGGAAAAGCGATCCAATTGTGGGGAAATATACACACGCATATCAATCACCCAATCTGGAGATGAAAGGGTGTGTGGAAGAATATGAGTAACGACATGGTTTGTACAAATGTACAAGCGAGAAATAAACTATAAAAGTGGCTGGGATAATTTTAAAATAGTATGGAATTTCTAATGCAAAATTGTCTTTTATCTTTGAGTGAGATTTTAAAAATTATTGGAGGAACCAGTAGATGTGCTCCCAACTTTTCTAAACCACTTGAAAAACTGACTGATTTACCAATTATCTTTTTTACAATTGTTGGAAATGCTCTAAGACAAGGAGTTGTTGGGTAGAAATTTCTCTTTATGTAGCCAAAATTAGAATTGGGAATTGTTTTACCCAACTATTAGAGATGCTCCATGGTAGAGCTTATATATGAAGTACATTTCGTCGGAGAAGAGAAGGAAATATGTACGTGTACTTGTCTAATGGCTGGGGTTATTATTTAGCAATGTTTTCTTATAATTAAGAAAAATTGTAATGTTGTATTATCTAGCTACATTAATTAAGAAAAAAATTGTTGGGTGTGTATCACTATCATCTGTAAAGAAAACCTATCTTTTTCTTAAAAATGCCATTTTAACATCATATTTTAAAATTACAGCACTCTGAAGTCAAATAGAAAAGTAGCCAAGTGTAGCTATTGTTACATTTCTTTTGCATTCTCCTCTAGCTGGTTTTATTATTAGTTATTGGAAGACCAGGCACAAGAAAGAAAAAAAAAGTCCGCTTGGGGCTTGGCCTGCAGGGGACTGAGCGATACATACCAACTCAACACCAACGACGGATAGATATAATTTAACATGAGTTTAATTAGCATCAAGCGCCCTCTACAATCATCTAGTCTTGGATTGATGCCGACATAATTAAAATGACTTGTTGAATTAGTCTGTTGCGGCCTTAAAGAGGTTAACTACAGTGCGTCATGCAAACAAATTAAAGGAGTATATATGCATCATTCTTCTTTCAGGCGAGGTTGAAATAATCTACACATCATCATATACCTTGTCCAACATGACTCTTTTTTGAACCAAAAATGTCCGGCGTCTAAATTGGGCCGTGCAATTTGTTTGTGCAAGTCAATCTCTATTATCAACAATAACTGCTGTCTACGTATATGTCATTGTCACGTACGTACTCCTCCCATATGCTTTCAGACGCTGGCGATCCAAACAACAGTGTGTAGCTCCTCCTCCTCCTGGCCCTGCGCCAGGCCGGTGAGAGAGATTGAAGTTCTATTTAGTATATAGTAGACCAGGTAGTACGTAGCGCTTCTGTTTGGAAGCAAGCTGGCCGGCTCCGGCTGACGCAGTCTTCTACACGCCTTACGTATTTGCATATGCATATGGTTCCCAAGTACGACGCCATCTCTGCTCTTCAGGTTTTGTGAAGATACTAAACTATATACTAAAAATAAATTCCTTGCCAAGCCGTTAGTGGTTGCATCACGTGCATGCATGATCTCTAGCTACACTGATGCTGAAACCTGAGGACGTATTTGTTGGTTTCCTTTTGGCTCAGCGCATTTGATCAAGTCATTCGACATATTTAGCTCAGTCATGCTACGGAAACTATTTCTACTAGAGGCGTCTTTCTTTTGGTGCTCTAAAATCCGCCTCTATGGCCCTTTTAGCATGGCTGTAGGCTCTAGCTCTAGCTTTTTACAGCTCCCGTGCAAGGAGCTTGCCACACAGCCATTTAAAAGAGGCTCTTACAGCTACCCTTGCAAGGAGTTTTATCAAACAGCCATGAAAAAAGGGCTCCTTTCAAGGAGCTTGACGAAGCTGAAGCTATTTTTGTTGAGGACCGAGCAGACGACTAGAGGTTGTAAATAGGAGCCAATCAAAAATTTAGGTGAGACATTATTGTTCTCTGTCCTGATTCTCTCCCAAAGTGCTCTCAAACCCCCGAAAATTCAAATCGAGTCTACACATGCCACCTTAATGACTGGATGTACTTAATTAAGACATACTAGAGAACACACCAGAAAAAGACGAGGAAATAAAAAGGCGAAAGACGTAGCAAAGGAGCTCGAAACGCAACGACACAGCAAATGCACCTAGAAAAATCGGCTTAGCTAGTTTTGGCACTATTCATAGGCCCTTTTTGGCACTATTCATAGGTCGGTTTTGGCAACATTTACACCGACTTAGCTGGTTCTATTGTCTCCAGCAGCCCAAGAACCTCCCTCCAAAAGATAAAAACAATTCAAATCAATTCTAAATGATCCCAAATCTTGCAGAGATGTTGCTGAGGGTGTTGTGATCCTTTCCTAAAATATCAAGCTCAAAATCTCTCAGAATGAAATCATATCTGAAAACATTTTCTAGCTCGAGGTTTTCTCAAAATTCCTCCAAAACTCAGATCTTTATGCTCGTACGTTAGAATCTGTCAATTCCAATGGTTACAGATGTTGCCAAGACATCATAGCATTTATTAATCAAGCCAAAACAACCACCAAAGCTCAAAACTAAGAAATACAAGAAAAGCTCATAATTAACGAGAGAGTAGATGGGAAAGAGAGAAGGGAGCGAATCCAACCATAAACTCAAAAGAACAATTTTCTTTATTGCAAATCAGATCAATTTTACAATGACTAGCCTCCACCCTTCATCACCTACTCAGATAGGAAACACAGACAACGGGACTCAAACTCTCGACTACGGATCTCCTCAGCGTTGCAATACTCTAGCTAACCTAGGGTGCTAACCTAGAGACTAGGAAACTAACAATGGGAAGAGATAGCTGGCTTGGGCTGCTTCTCCTCTTATTTATAGACCTATTACATGTTTTCAAGCCTGCCATTAGAGATATTTGCTTGAACCACTTAACCCAGGAGCATAATGGTCCATGTTGAGTTCCTTGCATCGGATGACCACGATTCCTTCACAAAGATGCTTCGCCTTGACACAATCTCTCTAGTCACACCACATGTTGCCCCAAGATCCCCCACTTGTTTTGAGTCCGAAACTGCCAAACCTAGCTAGAGTCATGTATCCACTATCCTTCCTCCATGATCTTGACGTGTGTCACCACTTGTCCTCGATTGCCGGATTACCATGTCCTTGCTCTCCCGCTTGAGTTGGTCAACCGCTATCTTGACTTGGTCAACAATATGTCTACGCTCGTCTTCACATGTAGATTTGCTTGTCAATGCTCCCAAGCGTCGGCCACCCACGATCCATCCTCTAGCCTTCAGTCCCTCTCGGTCCAAACCCTCCACATCCGTCCTTCACAACTCACAGTCCATCAACATTAACTCAATTGACCACTTCTCCATTATCATTGACCATATCGGTGCTCAACCCCTACACATCACATTTCAAATAGAAGAGCCATGTTGCAGAACACTACACTCACACCAAGGTTAGTCTCAAACACTAATCCAAACCTCAATCATCCCTTGACAATCTATCATCATACATGGCACATATCCACCATGTGTTTGCATTTTGTACTAAGGTGCTAGAGCTGAAAAATGTGGTTTTTTAATACTCCTCTTTGTAAACTTGACTCAAATTACTACAAAACTATGACTAATTTTTTGCCAAACATTTCTAAAATGACTTAAGCTTCAAGAAGAGAACTTGGAGCTCTTTTAAATGGATCCAAAGGCCCGCAAAACTAGCCCTACAAATGATTTTTTAAGCTGGCCCACCTTTAATTAGAAATAGATTTTTTTTATAGGTGGCTGAGATTTCAAGCCATCTTTAGAAGTAGCCATGCTATTTTTAAGATGGCTAGCAATCCAAACTGCCTCTAGGAACTGAGGGGACTTTCAATGTCACTTCAAATGGACTTCTAAAGATGGTTGCAATTGGCCTAGTGAAAGGCCCTAAATGACTAGAGAGGGTGGAAGCTTATAAATATTCTACAACAACACTAAACCAAAGAATTAGTAATAAATAAGGCAATAAAACTTTTTGTGCTAGCCTACCCAAAATGCAAGTAGTTGCTATGATCACTATGTCACCAAAGGGCTAGGTTGCTAAAACTACTACTAGATATCTAGCTACCAACCTACACAACTAAGCCACACCAGCTAGCAAGATACCACTACTCATGATAACTACAAAAGTGAATACAAGAAAGGTAGAGAGGATTATACCAAGCCGGGCAAGTGATCGATCAATGTATATCAATATAAATACCAAGCTAGATAATCCAAGACAAATCAATCACAATGGATCCAGCTGTTAACACGATGATTTATCCCAAGGTTCACTTGCTTGCCGGCAAGCTACGTCCTTGTTGTAGCGATACACCCACTTGAAGGTTCACACAATAATATGCTTTACACGCCTAACGCACACTCGGGTGCCGCACAACCAATATAAGATGGGAATCCACAAGCTAGAAGCAATCCACTAGAGATGCCTTTTTGAACTTCCATGGGAAAGGTTCAAGAACCTCACACAAATCACTAGAAGGTGGTCGCCACGGACAATCACCAACTCGTGCTTAACCCTCCACCACTGCTCCAAGCCATCTAGGTGGCTTCAACCACCAAGAGTAATAAGAGAACCCATGGCAAACTCGATCTCAATTTCCACTAGATGCTAGAACGCTAAGCAAATGCACTAAGATCACTCCTAAGCTCACTAGATTGATGAATCAATGTTAGAGATGAGAAGTTTGGCTTAGCTCACAAGGATGTATCAAGCATTAAAATGTCTAAGAGAGTGAGCTAGAGTCGGCACCAAGCTTATATAGAGGGGCAACCCATCATCCAACCATTACTCGTCTTTGGGGCCCCGACTAGACGCGCAAGTCGAGGTGAAGGGACGCGTCTAGTCACCCATTAAGGGCCACCTGTACTAATCATTTGAATTTGCCTCATTGCCACGTAATCGCCAAAGACACACTCGAGCTCTTCACGCTACCACTGGGGCGTGTCCCGAGGAACAATCGGACGCGCCAACAAGTGTCATCTAGTGGTAGTCCAAAGAAGCGTCCCGTAGAGTTTTTCATGACCGGACATGTCTGGTCACCACTGACCAGATGCACGGCGAGTTCAGCCACTTCCTTGGCCATTTCACAGCACCTGTGTCAGCACGACCGAACTCTCCACTAGAGCGTCTGGTCGATTCCTCTCGATGAGTCTTGTCATTTCCATTGAGCTCCCCGAGAGCTCTTGGAGCGACTGGACAGGTCCACCACAACACCCCTAGCAGATCAGATGCACCAGCCTGCCTACAGATGACTGGATGCGTCCGGTCAAGTCAAGACCAGCGTCCGGTCACTGCAATCTTCTCTAAAAACCTATAAATCATGTCTCGTAAGCTTGGCAAGAGGGTTAGTGATCCAAACACCTCAACCCTTACTCTCATGTTCCAACACGAAAGTGTCTCACCACTTGTGCACGTGTGCGTTAGCATTTTCAAATCATTTTCAAGGGTCAAGTTTAGCTCACACTAGGTCCTAATGCACATACATAGAATTGAATCACCCAAGTAGCACTTTGATAATTGCATTTGCTTTGAGAATTTCTCTTAATAA
This sequence comes from Chrysopogon serrulatus, assembly GCA_015844335.1. NCBI lineage: Eukaryota > Viridiplantae > Streptophyta > Magnoliopsida > Poales > Poaceae > Chrysopogon > Chrysopogon serrulatus. The sequence continues at coordinate 664,438 of JADLZL010005706.1, read as the reverse complement.
TAGTACGGCTATCACACCCACTTGGTGCCTTGAGTGGCAAAATAAAATGGTCCTATCGATTATACATTTGCCTTGAGACTATTTTATTTCTTTTTCTTCTTTTCCAAAGTGTGGAGCACTTGATCACTATCTTTTGGAGTTCACAACTATCATCATGATCTTCTTGTCTCCACCACTTGGCATGACCATCCTATCTTTTGCTACACACTTTGCTCAATAGGTTTCATCAATTATTCAAAACCAAACCAGAGCTTTCACCTAGCTCTAAAAATATATAGAATGTTATAAAATTCATGTCTTTTTTTTAAATTAAGTTTGATAACAACAAAATTCTAGTCCTTGGAGTGATCTATAACTTTGTTGTTCACTACTTCTCAATTTAAAATCATTTAAGGCCCAAAAATTATTTTTAATTTCTCTAATATGAAATTCAATATTATAGAATTTTTCAAATTACCTCAGATGTAGAGAAAACCTAATCCAAAATTTGTAGTACTTAATCCAAAATTTGTAGTACTTGAAGGGGTCTGTAACTTTGTAATTGACTAATTTTTCATATGAAATCAATTTTTGCCCTGTATTCTTTTTAAAATTTTCAGATTTTGAAATTTGTTTCTTTTTTAGTTTTCATAATAGTGCCTCAAATGGAGAAACCAAGGAATACAGGAGCTCCAAGTTTCTAGGGCTAGTTGATATGTAATCCAAGTGTGTGTGATATATAATCCAAATAGAGAAATCTAATCCAAGTGGGGTCCCTGCCTACCTGATATATAATAGAAACCCAAAAGACACCAAAGACTTAGGCTATCCGCACTCTTCGTTCTCTATATTCATCCTCTAAACAGAATATTTCGTCCACGGTCATCAAGATTCTTTTCTCTATACCACATTCTCCCGCACCCATTCCTACTCTATATCATCCTCTACCAGCTATGGGTCCCGCTTGTCGATTTTTTTTTAATAATAAAACCTCCTCCCTTCCTCTCTCTCTCTTTCTCTCTCTCTTGCACGCTCGGCCGGCGCTCTCCCTCCCTCCCTCCCCGCGCTCCCTCCCCGGCCCCTCCTCCCCGGCGCTCGCCGGGCCCTCCCTCTGGCGGCACGGCGAACTCCTCCTCCCTGCTTGGGCGGCGAAAGGCGCGCGTCGGAGGGCGGCGGGCATATGGCGGCCGCACCTGCTCCTCCTCTCTCGGATGCCGGCGAAAGCCGACGCCGCCGAGCTCCCTCCCCTCCCCGGCGCTTTCCCGCGGGCCGGTGGGCGGGCGGCGGTGGTCACCGTCCGCGGCGCCCCTCCCGGGGGGCCGGCCGGCGGGCAGCGGCGGCTCGGCCCCCTCTCCCTCTCCCTTCATCCGCCTCCGTGCCCCTCCCTCTCCGCGCCCAGGCCCGAGCGCCTTGAGCTGGCGGCGTGCGGCCAGGGCCTCGGCCCGGCCCAGCGCCGGACCTCGGACACCTGGCGGCACGGCGTGGCAGACCAAGCTCCGGTGGCGGACCAGCGGCGCAGCGGCTCCAAGCGGGCTGGGCTGTGGGCGCGCCCGGGCGCGCCGGACCTGGCGCGCCCCCGTGAAGCGGCGCGGCGGCCCTGGCGGCTTTCGGCGGGCCGCTTCTTCTCTCTCCCTTCCCTCTCCCTTCCCTCTTCTCTCCTTCCCGCAACCTCGCCCAGGCAGCGGCGCCGCGTGGGGCCCCGCCACGCGCAGGCGACGTTCGAGCGCCCGCTACCACGCTAGGCTTGGCGGGCGTCGCGGCATTCGGATAAACGCGGTACGGGCGCCGCTGCATCCATTCCCATACGGTATCCGGTGACATGGCGCTGTACCGGGTGATGGTGCCGGACGCGCTGCGGACAGTCTTAAACCTCCAAATTGTGATGATTAATTCATCTAGTTGATGCTGCCGTCATATCCGCCACATTGATATGTGTCATACATGTGTTTCCCTCCGTGAATAGGTTATGATTTTGGGCTGGTTTGAGACTGCTGAAATTAATGCTTATGTTCTCACTAGTAAGTTAGAGTTAGCTTCGTTATCCCAACATCATTTGGCATCAAAGCCGAGATAATTGTTACGAGTAAGATTTCTTACTTTAATAATGGAGGATATGACAATGTCAAGTTGTGTCATCGAGCTTGATGGTTCAAATTGTTCTCTCCATGGAAACCCATAGTAGAGAACTTGCTTCGAAGCAAGGATTTTATGAGCCAATTGTGAGAGATATAATGCCAAGCAATCACATAGGAAGATTTCAGAATACTCAACCAAAAGGCACCAGGTATGATTTATTTCTACATCAAACATAATATTCTTCACCATGCCACTAATGACACAAATGCATTTGGCTTGTGGTAAAAATTGGAAACTATATATTAGCAGAGGATAACAGTCAGCAACAAATAAAGCCTTGGTGATAAAGCACTTAGAAAGCTAGAATACTAATCATCATGTTAATTACAAATTAGTAATCATGTTATCTATACAAATTATAAATCAGTAATCATATTAATTATGTGTGCATCGTTAGTATTTAAGAAAAAAATAAAGGCTACTAATTAAATTGCTCATAAATACAACTTCTAAATAGTTCAACCTAGTTAACCATACTTAAATTAATGTCATTGGTCATATTGACTAAAATCAACATAATATAAAAACCAATTAAACTTTTATTTATTTATCCTTATTAAGATTAACATTATTAATTATTACTTTTAAATAGTTTTAGATGGAAAACAAATTCATATACATCTGTTTAATATCCATATTGGAAGCGAATACATATATGATATTCATATTAGGAAAAAGTCCAAGTTTGGCCTATATTTAGATAACCTCCTAGACTAACGTTTGGTTAAATTTACACCATCTAATTATTTTAGTTGTCTAGTTTACCCCTTAATAGGATTTGTTATTTTTGTTTGTCCATGTAAGTTTAATTTGAATATCAAATTTTGTGAGGTTATATAGGGGACATCATAAGATATGTTACAAAAAAATGTCTTCATTTTTCACCACTATTTTGATGGCTTAGAAAATTGAATAATAAATTAATACTAGACATACAATATCATACAAATCATACCGACAAAAAAATCGTAATGTATTTTTCTGACACAAAATATTATGTCCTCTATGAGCTTGTAAATTTTGAAATTAAAATACAATTTACACATACAAAAACAAAATATCTTTTCAAAGTGTAAATTGGACCACTTGAAATAGCTGGAGAGAGCAAATTGAACCAAAGATTAGTTCAGGGGGTTATCTTCACATAGGCCAAACTTGAGAGGAGTAATTCGGACCTTCTTGTTCATACATATTACAAGGTTTAGTGGAAACAGGTTTAGATGATTCGGGTTTATTTTAGAGTATTTTGACAAATTGTTTAATGGGGAGAATGAGGGTCTACCCTTGAGTTGGATGACTCATTTGATGATACCAACAGGCGCTTTGTGAGGAGAATTCAGGAGGCAGAGATCGGGGAGGCTTTGAAGAGGATGAAGGGAGGTAAAGCGATGGGCCCTGATGGTATCCCCATTGAGGTGTGGAGATGTCTGGGTGCTGGAGCGATTGTGTGGTTAACTAAGCTTTTTAACCACATCTTTCGGTCAAACAGGATGTCTGAAGAATGGAGAAGTATTTTAATACCAATCTTCAAGAACAAGGGAGATGCTCAAAGTTGTACTAACTACCGTGGGATTAAGTTGATGAGCCATACGATGAAACTCTAGGAGAAGGTGATCGAGCGTCGCCTAAGAGGAGTGACAAGTGTGACCCAAAACCAGTTTGGGTTCATGCCTGGTAGGTCGACCATGGAGGCGATTTTCTTGATACGACAATTGATGGAGAGACATAGGGAGTAGAAGAAGGACTTGCACATGGTCTTCATTGACCTCGAGAAAGCATATGACAAAGTACCGAGAAATATCATGTGGTGGGCCTTGGAAAAGCACAAAGTCTCAACTAAGTACATTACCCTCATTAAGGATATGTACAGGGATGCGGTGATATTTGTCCGAACATGTGATGGCGACACCAGTGACTTTCCAATTAAAATAGGGCTACATCCGGGGTCAGCATTGAGCCCTTATTTATTTGCTTTGGTAATGGATGAATTCACAAGGGACATACAAGGTGACATCCCTTGGTGTATGCTCTTTGCTGATGATGTGGTGCTAGTTGACGAGAGTAGGACGGGGGTTAATAGAAAGCTAGAACTATAGAGACACACGTTAGAGTTGAAAGAGTTTAGACTTAGTAGGACCAAGACCGAGTACATGAGGTGCAATTTTAGTGCGACTAGGCATGAGGAGGGAGACGCTAGTATAGATGGGCAAGTGGTGGCCAAGAAGGGTACCTTTCGGTATTTAGAATCGATGCTACAAAGGGATGGCAACATCGATGAAGATGTAGGCATAGAATTTCAGCCGGTTGGTTAAAATGGCGCCAAGCTTCTAACGTCCTTTGTGATAAAAGGGTGCCTCAGAAGCTAAAAGGTAAGTTTTATAGGACGGCGATCCGCCAGGTGATGTTATACGGTGTTGAATGTTGGTCTACAAAAAGGCGACATGTCCAACGATTGAGTGTAGCAGAGATGTGTATGTTGTGTTGGTTTTGTGGGCATACAAGGAGGGATAGAGTCCGAAACGACGATATTCGGGATAGGGTTGGGGTGGCACCAGTTGAGGAGAAATTGATTCAACATTGGTTGAGATGGTTTGAACATGTCCAACAGAGACCTCCTAAGGCGCCGGTGCGTAGTGGGGTTCTAAAGCGGGTTAATAATAAAAAGAGCGGTAGAGGTCGATCTAAACTGACTTGGGATGAGTCGGTTAAGAGAGACCTTAAGGAGTAAAATATCTCCAAGAATTTAGCTATGGATAGGAGCGCTTGGAAACTAGCAATCAACGTGCCCGAGCTGTGACCCTAACTCTATCTGTCTTGTGCCTTTTATGTGTTTCTCTATTTCATGTCTCTTTTGGGTTTCACCTCTACCCTACCCCAACTTGCTTGGGACAAAAGGCTTTGTTGTTATGTTGTTGTTGTTGTTGTTGTTGTAGTATTTCGACCCGTAGACAGTTATACAAGAGCTTATAAAAGGAAATGAGGTCAACAGATGAGAGCCTTTGTTCACAAAGGTCGTGGAAAAAAATACACCAGAGTAAAATTTATTACCTGGCAAAAAATAATAATTTGCATTCTTAATTATCTGCACCCTCAAGTCACTGCATTCTTCCTAGCTTCATCATTAACAGCATTCGGAACAGTCAGCAGTCGCTGCGGCCGCCGCCCCAGCACAATGAACAGTGTTGAGCAGGTTTAAAAAGCAGCAAAAGCTGCAGCCGCTTATAAGTTAAGCGAACATGGCGCTGTTGGCTGTTCCGATCCGAACACTGTTAATGATATTTACCGCAAAAGCTGGAATGCAACTAAACTGCAAGCTGAATAATATACACACTCAATGAACAAGTTGTCGTAGTGTGGTCAGTTTATCATCCTCCGTTTCACTTTCGATCACCTCCCTCGATCAAAACCCAGGTGAACGTGTTCCTCGGTTAGCTAGCATCTCCGATCCAACAGCTCCAATCCGTGTTCTTCAGTTAGCATCTCCGATCCGTCAATCCTATCTTACGAACCTCTGGAGGTCGACTACCATGACGGTGACGTCGTCCCGGCTCCCCCTACGCCGCGCCATGTCCACGAGCTCCCTGCACGCCGTCGCCCGGCTCCCCCCGGAGACGGCGTCGACGGCCTCCTGGTTGCTGACCTTGTCCCAGAGCCCGTCGGACGCGATGACCAGGAACTCGCACCTGGAGTCAATGGCCACCCTGGTGACCGCCGGCTCGGCGACGACCCACCGCTTCAGCACGCCGTCGCCGAACGCGCGCGACACGGCGAGGCTGCCCTGCAGCCGCCACACGCCGCTGCCGCCGCGGCTCACGTAGCCGCCCTGCCGCTCGATGCGCTCCCGCTCCTCCGCCCTGGCGCACGTGTGGTCCGCCGTCAGCGCGGCCGCGGCGCCGTCGCGGCTCAGCACGGCGCGGCAGTCGCCGACGTGCGCGACGTAGAGGTTGCCGCCCTTCACCACCGCCGTTGTGGCGCATGCGCCGCCGCTTTCGCCCTGCGTTCGTGCAAGGAGCAAGTTATGGCGTCAGTTTCACATGGTGTTTTTGTGCCAACGAACACAGACAAACTTTTGGGGACTATGATCTGCCATGCAACCAAGTTGGAGACTGAATTCTACTCGTATCAAAGAATAAACTGATTTAATGTCAGTTTCGAACATATTGCGCACACTGCAGGACCGTGGCTGAAATGATGCTTCAAACTAAACGCTCCTAAAACTCAGAAGCGTTTAGTTTGAAGAGATTCAATTTGTTTCAAGAAAAAAAAAGAACTCAGATTCAAACTTGTTTCGAGAAACTTCACAAATAAAGCCATGCCTTGTACTCAGTACAATAGCTACGAAAAAATGACTGAATAATGCAAGCTTAAAACTAAATCATCTACTCCCTACATTTTTTAAATTTTAAATAATTCCAAAAATCTTGGAGAGTCAAACTAAAATTATAGAGAAAAAAATATAAAGATTTATGATATTAAATAGATATAAATAAAAATATAACTAATGAAGATTCTAATGATCTTAGTTCGTACTGTAAATTTTGTTATCTTATTATATAAATTTAGTCAAATTTAAAAAAAAAAAATTAAGCCAAGATTCTTGGAATGACTTATAATTTAGGATGAAAGGAGTAATTCTATCTGGCATAACTGCAGGGACACGGCAAGCATACATACATCCTTCACATCCTTAAAGAAAGTCTTTTCGAGCTTGTCTTATATCAAACATTTTAAATTTAGCTATAAATAAATTCTTTTCAGTTAAGTTTGAAAATATAAGAGTGATGTAAGTAGATTTATCTCAAAATTATTTATTGAAAAAATAGCTGATAAAGTTATTTTTTGAGACGGTGTTAATGTGGAAAACGACTTTTCCTAGAGATGCGCAGAGTAAGGTGGTAGTCACATCGATCGGCCAATCATGACGAGCTCACAGAGAACAAACCCTAGTCGCAATCACATGGCAAACCGTCCAAAAACAGAGGATATATCTCAACCACACAAACGAATATTTTTTGACGTGTTCAACGTCCTCGTGAGGGGAAAGTAGACCCGGTAAACAAAACGAGAACGTGCTTAATTATTACTAGTGTCACTCTGGCAGTAAGCTGTACGCACCTGTCGTCGTTGTTGCGCGAGGAGCTCGTTGTCGGTGGCCAGGTACGCCGCTCTGATCGCCGCCGACACGCCGTCCTCCGCCGACGACGACCATGATGCCTCACCGTGCGTCTCCGTTCCCGCTGCAAGCATGGCGGAGACAACGTTCCTGCCCAGCCTCTCGGAGACGAAGTCCACGGCCGCGCGGCCGCCGTGTCCGTCGAACACACCGTAAAATGCCTGCAGGAAAAGGCTCAGAGATTAACAAAAACCAAAACACATGCTAGCTAGGTGCATGCCTCACATCTTACTGGGTCAAAACTCAAAACACATCCAAATGACAGTACGTAATTAAGTATTTGGTCAACCATGCATAACGGCATAACCTTTCACTTGCTTGCGGGTTATTCCAGATCAGTGGGGCCAAGTTTAGGGACGACTAAGCCCAAAACTCACTATTTAATTAATGCTCTGTTATAGCACGTAGAGGAAGTTGAGTTTAGTGTTCGTCTAAGGTAGTTAATTTCTAATGGCCAAGGGGCCACGGCAGCATTTGATCAATCACTACAATACTCCCTACTGTCAGTGCAACCACAATAATGTTGGTACATTTAATTAAATCGTACTCCATCCCATCAAAAGATGTATGCATTTCTAGTTTCAAGTTTAGTTTGTCCTTGAATATATATAACTTATAAGCATTCTATTCCACCTTGGTCAAAGCCATCACTAACTCGATCAACCCTCTCATGCTAGCTAATCAACAGAGAGAGGTGATGTTCCAAGACTAGTTAAAGGGGGCACTTAATGTGTATTACTATACTTCGTGGCCTGGTTTCGTTCAAAACTTATAATAAATATTTTTATTTTTGTGCACTTTATTTGGCAACATACTCCATTTGTCCCTTTTAAATGTCGCTATGGTATTAAAATTGTTCAGGAAAAACATTCTTAAATTTGAGAAGTTATTTTTGGAAAAATATTTGCAACATGTGTCTTTCAAATAAATTTATTATGAACATAGATTCAACAATTTATGTAATGATATTAATTATCCATTATAAGTACTAAATTTATTTGTATATGCTTAATCAAAGTTGAGTATGTTTGACTTTTCAAAAATAAGAATGAAAATTAAAAAAGGAACGGAAAGAGTATGAAGTAATTATGTAGGTTTTTTCCTAAAAAAGCCTTGTGATACATTCAAATAAATTTATTATGAACATAGATTCAACAATTTATGTAATGATATTAATTATCCATTATAAGTACTAAATTTATTTGTATATGCTTAATCAAAGTTCAGTATGTTTGACTTTTCAAAAATAAGAATGAAAATTAAAAAAAGGAACAGAAAGAGTATGAAGTAATTATGTAGGTTTTTTCCTAAAAAGCCTTGTGATACATACCAGACCGCCAAATAATAAAGATGGGTTGCATGAAGATTGAAACAACCACGATGGAGGTGTTTACAAGAAACGGTTGGAGATTCAGTAATAGAATAGCGTTTTAGATGTTGCTTTTGGAAGCTTTATTGTTCTCCTGGTTTGATCAAAACTTTATTTTTAAGATTGCGTGGACTCTTAAACTTTTGTTTGTAATAAGGAACAGCTATATGCATTGGTCGATGCGTGAAGCTGAGATACTTGAGATATTAATTTATATTCCCTTTTCTAAAAAAAACCCATCAAGTGTATAATAAAGACTCCATCTAAAAACATGTTAAATTGGATTATGTAAACAAGAGAACTCAAATATTTATTCTTGACATATGTTAATTACAAAAAAATGATATATTCACCCATTCATGAAAAAATTCTTGGAAAGGGTATAATATATGTTCAAATTTTTACTGTAAATCGTATACTATGTACATATTTGTATGAATATGATAGATTGCTTTGATAGAAAATTGCCATGCGTCAATCTGAGTATATAATATAGTCATATTGATATCTAGCATGGAACGAAATAAGATACATGTTTGAACAATATTTTTCTGTCACAACAAATTAGTCTAAATCAACTGATTCAAGTTATTAGCCCGCTTATATGACCAGGACTAGCCGAACAGCTAGTATAAGGCATGGATTAGAATGGAAATATACCTTCTTTTTTTTGCGAGGAGGTTAGATTTAAATTTAGCTAATGATAAAATTCTCTTCTTCAATAAAAATCAAGCAAATAGTAATCATCAAATCGTTTGCCACACAGGAAAAAAGTTACCAGTTCAGAATCTCCATCAATTTTATGAGTAAGCACCGCATACGCATCCTCCATCGCATGCCTCGGTCCTGCTCTACTCGCCAGCCAAAACCCCACCCCCTCCACCTCCTCGTCGGCCTCCTTCACCGGCGCGGCAGCTGCACCCCAGCCGGCGGCGAGCTCGCCAGCGTCGTCCGCCACCGGTATCACGAGCCTCGACGGCCTCCTCCGGGCCGCCCACGCTGTCTTCTTCTTCTTCTTGCTCTGAGCTGCTTGTTGCTCTGCTACGTCATCGCCATAGCAACCGCCGACAACGCTGGGCACCTCTGCAGGCAGCAGCTGCTCGTGGATAGCGACGGCTGAGGCGGCGGCAGCAGCAGCAGGCGTCTTCCTCCGCAGCGCGAGGGTCATGGCGGAGATAACGCCGGCGGCTGGAGAGAACGCCGATGCCCTGATGATGAGGACCTTGCGGAGCTCGCGGAGGAGGCGCACGAAGGCGGCGGCGACGGAGCACAAGAACCGTGCTGTCTGCAGCATGTCTAGCTAGCTTTATTGGTGCAGTGCCGGAGAGCGAAGAGAGACGGTCAAAACTGGTGTTGCTGAGCGACTGAGCGAGATCAGCTTTGCAATGGTTTTATACGTGATGAGTAGTACTGAATGGAAGAGTGAGGCGATGACGAGAGGAACGGAACAAGATGAGATGAGATGACAATGGCCGGGCTGGGTCACCGGTGCCGACTGGTCAACTAATGCAGTGTGACCACGTCATCGTCTGGGATATGCTTTTTAATATTGTTAACGGGGAATTTCATTTACTTAATCCGGACGGTGAGCATACAGCCAGCATACGTACACTGCCGGGTCCTAATATACTAATCTCTTAATAAAAAGGGAACGTATTTAGTGCAAACTAATTTTCCATGAAAACTCTTGCAAATTATGGTAAAAATGTCATCTAAATTCATCAAAAAAATCACACATATAGATGATATGATGATGCACAACTCTGCAAAATATCTTGTCTAAACTCGAAATCGTTTATGAGATATAAAAATAATAAATTTCTACCAAATCATTTGGACAGCTTTCTGGCTTGAAATTTATTATTTCTATATCTCACAAACAAAGTCGAGTTTCGACAAGATATTATGCAAGTTAGTGTATCATCATATCATCTACATGTGTGAATTTTTTGATGAATTTAGATGACTTTTTTACCGTGGTTTACACGGGTTTTCACGGAAAATTAGTTTGCACTAGATATATTCCCCAATGAAAAAACTCATTATCAAAATATAAACAAACCAGAAAAAAGTATCCTTGCGCCACCTAAGAGCATTTCTCTCTAATAGTTCCAAAAAAAAGAATTGGTAAATCATTGAGTTTTGAAGTTGTTAAAAAAAAGTAGGGGACACATTTGTTGTTCTTCGACCATTTCCAATATCTCTGCTTCCACAATGCATGTAGAAGTCAGTTTTGCATTAGGAACTCCATATTATTTTTAAATTACCCTAATCATTTTTATACTTCATTCCTCTATGTTCTTTTTTGCATTAGGAACCAAGCGATAGGGAATGATCGGTGTCCACTTAATTTTGCGCATAGAGTGATCATTATTTCCGAGTGTGGATAGGTTGGGAGCTAAAATAAGCATCTCCAAGGGTTCCTTTAGATCCACTATTCTATTTGAGTATTGGAGGGTACTAAAGGGAAAATTAGTTCAAATATCCCTCAATCCTCTCCAATTTCAAGGTGGAATGGGTGAATCCAAATTAGCCTAAAGAAGTGTTCAAAACCCACTCCCAATCTTAATCTTTTGGCAAGATTGAAAAAACACTTCTGCACATGAAAAAAAAGCAATCCCATTGTTTAGAAAATATACACGCTCATGTCAATTAGCCAATCTAGAGATGGAAAGGATGTATGAAGAATAAAAGTAAGGATGGGTTTCCAATGCAAATGTTCAAGCGAGAAAGAAAGTGTGCTCCCAACTTTTTTTAGCCACCTGACAAAATCACTAATTTACCAATTGTCGTTTAAGAACTGTTGGAGATGCTCTAAGCCTCTAAGGTAAGAAAATTTTGGATCAAGATTTTTCTTTATCAAGCAAAAAAATCAAGATTGGGAGTTATTGTACCAAACGATTGGATCTAGATGCTAGGTAGAGCATCAGAGAAAACAAGGAAATATGCATGTATCCTTCTCTAAAGGTCAGAATTATTATTTAGAAAAGTTTTAATATCTCTCTAGATTAATTTGGAAAAAAGTGTCAAGTGTGTATCTGTGCAGAAAATCTCTATTTTTTCCTAAAAATGCCATTTGAACGTCATATATATTTCACAGAGTACTTGTCAGACTTTAAGGAGTCAAATAGAAAAGTAGGCTTGTTGTAGCTATTGTTACATTGCTTATATTAGTTTGGAAGACCAGTCACAGAAATTAGAAAACAATATCCGCTTGGGGCTGGGCCTGCATGGGACTGAGCAATGCATACCAACTCAACACCAACGACACAGCATAGATAAAAAGGAGTTTAGTATCAGGCGCTCCTACAATCATATAGTATAGGATCGATGCCGGAAATAATTAAAATGACTTGTTGAATTAGTCTGGTTGCGGCCTTAAAGAGAGTAACTACAGTGCGTCATGCAAAAAAAAAGTACTTGTACATCATTCTCTCATGCAAGAGGTTGAAATAATCTACATATATACCTTGTCCAACATGACTCTTTAAAAAAAACCTAAAATGGACGACATTTAAATTCGACCGTGCAATTTGTTTGTGCAAGTCAATCTCTATTATATAATTATCGGCAATAACTGGTAACTGCTGTCCTCCTCCCATATGCTTTCAGACGCTGGCGACCCAAACAACAGAGTGTAGCTCCTCCTCCCTGCCAGGCCGGCGAGGGAGATTGAAGTACTACTATAGTAGACCAGCTAGTACGTGGCGCTTTTATTTGGAAGCAAGCTGGCCGGCTTGGCTGACGCAGTCTTCTATACGCCTTACCCTTACGTATTTGCATATGCATATGGTCCCATGTACGACACCATCTGCTTTTCAGGTTTTGTGAAGATACAAAAGTATATACTAAAAATAAATTCCTTGCCCTGCCGTTAATGGTTGCATCACGTGCATGCATAATAGCCTCTTACTACTACGTGCACTGATGTAGTGACGCTGATGAAACCTCAAAAAGAGGACACATTTATTTGTTTCCTTTTGGCTCAAGATTTGATCAAGTCATTGGGGACATGCATGGCTCAGTCACCGCTAAGGGCAGGCCCAACGCAGGCAACAACTATCATATGCCTCGGACTCCACCTAGACGGAATAGAGTTGAAGCGGAGTGCATGCCGTGAATCTCCCAAGACAAGGTCATATACTTTTTCAGAGCTTTTCTCAGGGTCATCACGGACCACTCTCTAGCTTTTTCTCCACTCTGTAGCTTTTTCCTCTCTCTGTTCTGCTCTCTAGCACACAGTAAAAATCTACAACGTGCCCTCAAACAAATGCTCCGTGCTTTTATCAGGTGAAGCGTATGGTTCCTCTGCAGGATGCTCTGACACCCTGCGAGGATGCTACTTGATGTGACATGGAGCAGTGGCTCCTACGTGGAGGTTGGGGCAGTTGTCCACTCTGGAGCATTGGGCACGCCCTAAGGAAACTATTTATATATAGAGGTGTCTTTCTTTTTTAGCGGTGGCTCTCTAAAATCCGCTTCTAAAGCTCCTTTTAGCATGGCTCTAGCTCTAGCTTCTACAGAATCCTTGCAGGAAGCTATGCCAAACAGCCATCTAAAAGAGGCCCTTATGGTCTCCTGCTTGCAAGGAGCTTGAACCAGCCCAAGCTATTTTTGTTAAGGACCGAGCAAGTGAACAGAGGACGAATAGGACAAATCAAAATTATATTCAGTGAGAAATTATTGCTCTCTATCACAATTCAAACCCAAAGCACTCTCAAGTCCCCCAAAAGTCCAAATCAAGTCTACTCAAGCTAACCGGTGACCTGATGTACTTAAGACAAACTAGATAATGAAGCGGGAAAGCCATGGAAACAAAACGGCAAAAGATGGAGTAAAGGGACTTGAAAACATAGCCACACAGCAAAACACTATGTGCTGGCGTGGATAAGGTGGACTGGATCACAGTGGCCCCTCAACCGTGGATTCGGTCGCGGCAGCCCCTCGGCATCGGATCTCGTTGCAGTGGGGGCGGATCATGCCACGGTGGGGTGGATCCAATCATAACGGATCTGCCCTGTCCATCATCGGTGAGGGCGGAGGGAGGAGCGGTGGACCCGATGGTCGCTCGAGCAACCTCAACTGTGGAGGCGCGCAAGGTGGGGCCGGATGCGGTGGCGGTGGCACGCATGGGTGGCTGAGCAAGGCCCAGATCTAGGCCCAGGCATTTTCATTTTGGTGTTTTTTCTATTAGATTTATCGAGGCGGGCATTTGACCATCTCGGTTAATTAAAGATTAACTGTGAACTTTTTACACAGTAAATATCTTTTCAAGGTGTAAATGGGACCACTTGAAATAGTTGAGGGAGTAAATTGAACCAAATATTAGTTCGAGGGGTTATCTTCACATAGGTCAAACATGAGAGGAGCAATTTGGACCTTTTTCTTCTTATAAGTTTTAGTGCAAACGGGTTCAGTCAAATTTTCAGACATCAAATATATTTCCACCCCTCTAGATAGTACATAAGAGCTTATAAAAGGAAAGGAATGAGTTCAATGCTTATAAAAGGAAAGGAATGAGTTCAATAGATTCAAGTCTCTGCCTCAATTCACAATGGTCATGGAAAAAATACACCAGAGTAAAAGTTAGTACATGGAAAAAAAATTGCACTCTTAATTGTCTGCACCCTCAAGTCGCTGCATTAGCTTCAACTACGTAGTTTACAACGAGGGTCAGAAAAAGAATGGTGTTTACCCCACCAGCTGGGAGCCTGGGATGCCAAAAAAACTACAAGCTGAACTGAATATATACAATCAATGAACTTGCTGCCGGCCGTAGTGTGGTCAGTTTATCATCTTCCGTTTCACTTTCACCTCCCTCAATCAAAACCCAGGTGAACGTGTTCCTCAGTCGTTAGCATCTCCGATCCAACTGCTCCGATCCGTCAATAACTACTATCTTACGAACCTCTGGAGGTCGACTACCATGACGGTGACGTCGTCCCGGCCCCCCTGCGCCGCGCCATGTCCACGAGCTCCCTGCACGCCGTCGCCCGGCTCCTCGTCCCGGAGACGGCGTCGACGGCCTCCTGGTTGCTGACCTTGTCCCAGAGCCCGTCGGACGCGATGACCAAGAACTCGCAGCCGGCGGCGAGGGGCACCTTGGTGACCGCCGGCTCCGCGACGACCCACTGCTTCAGCGCGCCGTCGCCGAACGCGCGCGACACGGCGAGGCTGCCCTGCACCCGCCACACGCCGCTGCCGCTGCGGCACACGTAGCCGCCGCGCCGCTCGATGCGCGCCCGCTCCTCCTCCGCCGCGCAGGTGTGGTCCGCCGTCAGCGCGGCCGCCGCGCCCCCGCGGCTCAGCACTGCACGGCAGTCGCCCAGGTGCGCCACGTAGAGGTCGCCGCCCTTCACCACCACCGTCGCGGCGCACGCACCGCCGCTTGCATCCTGTGTTAGTTCAAATTAAGATCAATCAAATCGGACGTTAGTACACTCTTTTTCACATTGAAATTGCAGAAAAGAAAATGGTTTTTGTTTTTTTATTACGCGACGCTAGGGACACGGCAAGCAGTGTACTGCTGCACGTCCTCTAAACCCTAGTCGCTATCACATGAGGTCCATCCAAAATCGAAAAATAAATGCAACAAAAGAAGCTTTTGACGGGTTCAACGTGAGAAAGTGCGTAGACCCGGTAAACGAACGAAAGAAGGAACCTATAGCGAACGTGCTGCGTAGGCGTCAGTGTCACACCGTACCTGATGCTGCGTGAGGAGCTCGCTGTCGGTGGCCAGGTACGCTGCTCTGATGGCCGCCGAGACGCCGTCCTCCTCCTCCGACGATGCTTCCGTTCCCGCGGCGGCGAGAACCGCGGACACGACGTTCTTGCTGAGACGCTCGGAGACGAAGTCCACGGCCACGCGGCCGCCGTGGCCGTCGAACACACCGTAGAATGCCTGCGAGATGAAGTTGAGAAAGATTTAATAATAAAGTTGTATTATTATTATTTCTTCAGTGTTCAGTGTAACTGTAACGTCGGTCTTTTACTGGGTCAAAACAGATCGGATTTGATATATAGGATGTTCTAGTATATAGTGGAGCTATATACTTCGATCAGAGGCAGTGAGAGTGAGGTATCTAGCCTTTCTTTATTGTCTTATAATATGTGTTAAATATGGTGATATTTGATCATGTAGTGTCTCTACCGTCTGACTTCCTACTGTTTGGGATACACACCTCGATGATTTATATTACCTCATACATACTCACAACAATAATTTAATTAAAAGTAAAAATTTTACACCAAAAAAATCTATATATTTGTAACTGTAATAGTATGAGTAGGTGTGTGTACATATATATTTGTAATTAATGAACTATATTATTAATTAATACACAAAAATATTTCACAAAAAATGACATAAAAGAGATTCCCACACAAAAATAGTATGAAGAAGAGTACTAAATGGGCATAGAGTGGAAAACAAGTTTCTTTTAATTTTCCCAAATTTATAATTGAACAATTTTTTGTTCTAAACTACTAGATATAAGACATATTATTATAAATCTTCTCTAAAAGATTGTAATGGAATCCTACTATTCTATATAAACCAATACAATGCTCGCAAATTGAACAGAAACCATATATGTCATAAGAAAAATCAGTGCAACTGCCTAACTGGTGGAAATTTGGCTAAAGATAATGAATCAAATTTTTCACGTGATGGCAAAGATTTAATTACCAGCTGAGAATCGGCATCATTTTTGTCAGTCACCACAGCATACGCATCCTCCATCGCATGCCTCGGCCCTGCTCTACTCGCCAGCCAAAACCCGTCCCCCTCCACCTCCACGTCAGCCTCCTTCGCCGGCGCGGCAGCCGCGGCCCAGCCGGCGGCGACCTCGCCAGCGTCGTCCGCCACCGGTATGACGAGCTTCGACGGCCTTCTCCTGGCCGCCCACGCGGCCTTCTTCTTCTCCATGCTCTGAGCTTGTTGTTTCTCTACCATCCCGACCCCACTGACTTCGTCGTCGCCGGACACCACCGCAGGAAGCTGAGGAAGCACCACCACCGGTGGCAGCGGCGGCGGCGCGACGAGCAGGTTCTCCGGGATGGCAACATGGGCAAGCGTTTTCTTCCGCTTCGGGAGGGGCGTGGACGCTATCAGGCCGACGGGAGACACCGCCGCTGTCACAGCCGGTGCAGTGAGCACAGCTACCGGAGACGGAGAGCAGCATGCGCATGCCATGGCGGCCGCCTTGCGGAGCTCGCGGATGAGGCGCGCGAAGGCGGCGACGACGGAGCACAAGAACCGGACGGTGTGCAGCAGCATGTCGCGGGTCGCCGGCCGGGGAGATGGACGATATATATATATGCTCGGCTGCTGCTGGATGGTCAAATGAACTGGGTTGCTGGATCTTCAGCAAACGAGGGAGAAGGGAGACGAAGAACGATCGATGGGAGGCCACTGGCAGGAGAGGTGTGGTTTTATACGGAGGAATCTGCAGGAAATTATGGAGAGAAGTGGGCAATGAGACGATGAGGACAAGACAAGCAAGGGCTACTGGGTCACTGATGCTGACCGGTCAATGCAGTGACCAGATCATCTGGGCTCGGCTGTACATGTGTTTTTAATATTGTCACCGGGGATTTTCGTTTACTTAATCCGGACGGCCTTGCACCCAGTATCGTGCCGGGTCCTTTACCGTGTGATTCCTCCAATAATGAATTTGCTTTTATTTGCACCATTCCTGCAAGGTTTGTAGAGCAATTCATGGGTTGTGTAGTACTCTCTCTATCCCATTTTGTTCGTCACTCGAAAATTGTGTTTGGAAGAGGAACACTGTTCTCTAACGACACTAAAAAAAAGACAGAAAAGAGTAGTTGATGCTCTCACTAGTTAATGTAGGCTCTGATCATAGCAACCTTTTTTTTAGAGCATATTTAATAGTTCAAAAAATCCAATTGATTTTAGAAGTGGCTAAAAACACTAGGAATCCTAGACTAGTATTTTCTAATATTTTGCTCCAGTGAACAAGCAATAGCTCAGTTGGAGGTCACCCCGTAATAGCAAGCCTTGGGTCAGAAGTTCGACTCCTCACCTCTGCATGTTTAAAAAATTCATCTCTTCTGTCTCACACCAAAGCATAGAGCTGAGGCCCAACCTAGTCTCACGTGGGTGACGGTGCCACTATATAAGGGTAGTGTTTAGGAATTTTCTCGGCCTGCTTGAGAAGGTCTCTTGTCTCACATGGGCGACGGTGCCACTGTGTATGGGTAACGCAGGTCTCTAGTCTCACGTGGGCGACGATGCCGTTGTGTATGGGTGGGACATGGTTTAGAAATTTTCTCGACCTGTATGAGAAGGTCTCCTTTGAGTAACAAAATCAAGGGGGGTGTCGTACCCCACACGAGTCAAGTTTTTTCTAATATTTTGCTCCTAAAAGCTACAAAAACTATTTTGCATCAGGAATCCCTTTCTCTCTTATTCTTTCCCACCTTTAGATTGGTGAATTAGATAGGTGTGTATCTTTGTGTGCGATTCAATTGATTTTCCCAAGTGTTGAAAGTTTGAGAGTTGATATAAAGAGTTTTTACAGAGTTTTTTTTTTATTTTGCCAACAAGCCAAAATTCGGACTAGGTTTTGAAAACTCTTAAAGATGCTCTTAATTACTAGCTTCTAGATGGTGACCCTTTAATTAAGAGTATAGCTGGGGACCGGAAGTAGACAGTGGGTGACAAGCAAATTGGAAGGTGTTATAAAATAAACAGTGGCCAAAAGTGGTAAGTAAGAATGGTTCTTTTGGGTTACGAAAAAGTCTCCTTTGTTGGCCATGGGCCTGCATGGCACTGTGTAAAGACATACCAACTCAAACACTGGGGCCAGAGACTATTATGGTTTAGTAGTACATGTTGCGCTATTGGTAAAACATGACGTGATCTGTCACGTTCATTGTCTTCTAGAAGAATATAATATTTAATTTCCACTAACTCAACATGGTATAGACTGTAATTTTTTTTTGGTAGTATCATGATTTAGATCGAAATTGCAAAAAAAAAAAATGCAAAAAAAAAAGTCGGACTGAAACTTTCTTATATCTAAAAATGATTTGGTAATTTGAATTCATATCTGTAGTGAATGGGGTTATCGTCATTTACGTAAACCAAATGGTGCATATTGAATGTCTTTTGTCTCCGAGTCCTAATGATCTGTCAATTTTCAAATTGCACTACTAGGGTTCTTGTTATTTTGGAATGATATATGTACTCCATCAATTCCAAATCTAAATAATATGGTTTTTCTATAAAAGCAGGTAATTATTATTATATGGGGTAGCTTATACTCTCTTCATTTCAAATTATAAGACACTTTGGATTTTCAGGTACATTGTTTTGGCTATGTATTTAGATTTTTCTTGGATCCTATGATTCGACCACTTTAGCTCTTGAGGCTCTAAGGTCTAAAGTTTAGATCATCTAAAAAAATGGACCACACAAGTAGTGAGCTAAAGTGGTCTGAAGTTTTAGTGCTCAACTTTAGCCACTAAACTTTAGACTAAAAGAATCGAAGCAGGCCCATAGATATATACTATATTTAAGGGCATAGAAAAAGTTCTATATAAATCTAGAAAAGCCAAAAGATCTTAAATTTGAAAAAGAATGAGTATGTTTTATCTTCCGATATCCAAATATTTCTCTTGACAAGTCATATATATAAAAGAAAGCCATGGTTCGTACTGTGCACAACGTTTGCATTTGTTGTGATCTTCTAAGTCGATGGAAGTGATAATAAGAAAAGAATAATTCAATTTGGTTTGAAAAATCTGGTTGGTTGGGTCTATAAGGAGGACTTATCTAAATTCAAAAAAAAAAAAAGGAGGACTTCTCTGTTCGGAAGCCATACCAACTCAAACATAACGGCCCACTTAACACTATCAGCGATCAAATCTAACGGAAGGACTAAATGAGGAATCAAAGTTGTATTTTAGGTCAAATAAGTATCTTCAAAACTAAAGGGATCAAGAAAGGAGGCAGAACATTCTTTATGCAAAGGAAGTAATTCTCTCTAATAATATTTTGACCGTTACAAAGCCCTTCAATATATTATAATTGTAAGTATTATAGCATGCTCACTAACTAGGCCCTTAAATTCCACTTGCATCTTAGATTTTGTAATAAACTACTAGTTAGCTAGTTGGCTTTTCTTTCTTCCCGAACTCTCCATATGTAGGGCGAAGGATAGCATGAATCTTTAATTTATGTACATAACTGCATGACTATCTTACCGGAGATGCCTTGACAGTCCTCTCGTTTACATGTGTATATTATATCTTATTTATAGAAACTAAAAGGATATTCTACGCATTGCTATAGGATCACGAATGATTTTGAGATAAAATTAGATGACTTATTTCCATATTTAGTTGCATGAAGGGATAAATTATTATAAATAAATATTAATGGATAGTGTGGTATGTTGGTATGGACAAATAAATTTACATCAATGGATGACGTGGCTTGTTAACATGGATATCATCCCTTAATATATAATTAAGGTCCGTTCGGTACGGCTCAGCTTTACTAGTGAATCAGTTTTTATTGGTTTTGGCTCCAAGAGCGGCTTTACTGATATATAGAGCTAAATCTCTATTTCCATAAATGTTTAGCAAAATAGCTTATCAGAGAAGATAGAAGAGAGAGAACGTTGGAATACCTGTTTGGCGGGAAAAGCTAAAAACTTCTTTGTGAACCTAAGATTGAATGCTCTAGTGGACTGCTGATGTTTGCACACTACGTACACAGAGAGAGAGAGAGAGAGAGAGAGAGAGAGAGAGAGAGAGAGAGAGAGAGATTCTACTATTCTAGTGGAGTTTAATTTGCTTTTATATGAGATTTATATTGGGAATTAATCGACAATATATAGATGGGGAAAAAAAGGCGGCACTTCTATACTTCCTTTAAATATGAAACCTAGGAATAAGAAAACTTCTCTCTTTTAGCAGACAAGGATTCTAGCTACTTCTGTTAGTCAACCAGTTGCTCATCCGGATGTATATTAAAAGTACAATGGCATTGCATGATCCTCTAGACCGGAAATAGGTAGGAGTTGACAAAACGGCAGATGCGAGAATAATAAAACACAAGAAACATGCATGGCCCAGCTGAGAATGGTTCATTTTGGGTTAGGAAAAGTCAATGGCTCGTTTTGGGTTAGGAAAAGTCTTGTTGCGTTCGTTTTGGTTGGACCTGCAGGGAGACTGCAAAGCCAGCATACCAACTCTCAAATACATACCAAACTCAACAAAGTGGCTACCAGGATTTATTTCTGACAAAGACGACATTATTAGATAGAAGAACTGATCCAAGTAGTTTTCTTGCTATCATGGGTTATTCGTAATTATGAGTTGTTTCCCATTATTGGTGAATACATGGTATAGATTATTAGTATATATGTTACATATGCAGCAGGGTTTGTTTTTTGGGTAGCATGCATGCATGGAGTCATTCCGAAATTGCAAAAGAAACATCCGAAGGAGAGTTTTGAGCCGGAAGTTGTTGTAAAAAAATAATACAAAACTAAAAATTTGGCACAGTGCGCCACACCATTTCATAGAACTACTACAACTGACTGCCCAAGGATGAAATTTTGCTTCTGCAGAAACGCACAAAAATGCTTCGTTCATATAGATATATATGGCAGCAGCCAGAAGCATGCTGCAGGAGCAAGCTATAGCTATACTGAAGAAGCCAAAACCAGTTGAAAACTTCGACGGTGACCTGCTTTTGCAACCAACGTAGTATACCTTATCCAACACTAGCTAACTACTAACTACTACTATATCAATGCATAACATAATTCGTATGTCGTGAATTCGTCAAGTCCTGTGCCTGTCAGCGTACCTATGCACTCCACGTAGCCAATCTGCATGCAGGCGCCGATCGACGACTGGAACAACGCAAGACTTGTCCTGCCAGGGCCAGGCCGGCGAGGGAGAACAGAGAAGGAGTAGCAGCAGCAGCTCCTGTATTTTGATCCGGGCGTCCGGAAGCGGAAGCTGGCCGGCTCTCCGCCGGCTGGCTGACGCAGTCCTCTTCTAGTCTAGTTTTAATTTGCCCGGTTCGTACGACGCCGTCCGCGTGTGATGTGACAGCCATTTCGCAGGTTATTATTTCTCTGTTTTTCTAATGGAGATGGAGATGGAAGAGCACGCACATTCCCTGGCCTGGCCACATGTCGTTGCGGAATTACGTCACGTGCGTGCGTGAAGACAACGACATGTTTGTCCGTTCCTAATTCTTTGCCTCTCGTCCCCATCAAGTGGCCGCCAGCCGTGCTTTAGTTGATTTGTCAAAAAAATGGTCCTTCGTGCGGCTCTAACTTAAAAATGTAGCTCAAACATTAGATGATAATTTGATTTATGAGCCATGTCAATTACTTTAAAATGGGATTAGAGAAGTTTTCTGCAAACCGTGTGCAATTGATTCAAAAAAGGATAAACAAGATAGAGCTACAAAGTTGCTATATGGGGCTTCAGGTGGGTTTCATTTGCATTTAATACCTATTACACATCGGTAGATTTGATGGGTTGGTAGTTAATTATATGATGAGATAGATGGAGGGGGTTTGTCTTGGCACCATTACCAACTATCCATTGGTGATATAAGTTAAATGTTTGTAAAACTGTATAATGAAACTGAGAGTGGGTATTTCATCTATGCTTCATTTAATTTCATTCTACTTTACGTGGCAGTCTTGTAAATGAAGTTATGACTCTCCTCACTGAGACTTCCAAGATGTAGGTGTAGAAGTAACCCATAAATATTCTCCAACTTGTAAATCGAATAAAAGAATCTAATTGGCTAAAGTATAAGTAAACAATTAAGCACTCTTGCTCACTTAAACTTTCTTTTCATTTCTTGCATGCTAGGGTTTTTTTGCGATTCATATGCGTAGCTAAAATTGTGCATACCTCGTCAGAGGAAGTCTAAAAAAAGCTTGCCACATTATCATAATAAGGGGGTATTATTCGAGATTACTCCACTCCATATTTTTACGCTCCACTCTATGTTTTTTTAGCAAAAAAGTTTAGCTCCATGCATTCTGTTTGAGAAAAAAGGGTTGAGTTATGAGAGCGCCTAAACAGATGCCCCACAAACTCTAGATTTTTATGGAACTGCTTTATATATGGTGAAGTTTATGGACCGAGTTTTTTTTTTTTAAGCTACACATCTTTATTGATCAGTCGATGTATTGATATATTACAAACAGTAGCTAGTGGATTCAGCAGCCAAAAATGCCGGCCAAAGTCATCATGAATGGAACTACGAGCGACGTTATGAGCATTGACATTGGACTCCCTCATTTCTAAATTAAAGGAAGACATGAGAAGTTGTTGGGCCTAGGTGTGACAGAAGAGAGGAGACTAAGAAAAATGTATTTTATTCCTTTTTTGCGAATTGAGATTTCATTCCATGATCAAGGAACAAAACAATTATGCTGAGATCAAGTGAAAGACACAGGGTGGAGCGTAATGCCTTGAAACCTGCTTTGCTAAGCTCTAAGCTACTCGATTACAAGATCTTCTAGAATAAGACAGTTTGAAAGAAGAAAAGAAAGGTCTAAGCTCCCTAGCATCCATAATGATCGGCGCTATCCAGGAGTGCTGATGCACTCCCACTGCCCAGAGTTTCACAAGTTCCTGACTGTCGGTCTCAATATGCAACCTCTGAATTCCCTTATTTCTCGCAAAGGACATGCCATCTCTCAGAGCCAGGGCCTCCATGGTTAGCGTGTCAAGACCATGATCATACCATTGTGCTATACCTCTAGTGAATTGGCCATCAACATCTCAAAAGCACAACACCTGTTGCACCCTATCCTTTCATAGGGTAAAAAGCTCTATCCATATTGCATTTGAACCACCCATCCTCTAGAGGTCTCCAAGACGGTGATGATTGCATTGGAGCATCCTGCCGTTGTACAATCTTCAATGACCAGAGGTCATGTGCCATATCATTTGCCCACTGAACAGCAGCTCTCAGTGGCTGCTCAGCTTCACCATGGCGACGGCGATTTCTCTGTGTCCATAAGGAGTGCATGCCGATGATGAAAATGCTACAGTTCGCCTCGCTACAGATGTCAGCAAGGAGATCGGTTGCCCAAATAACTGGATGCAACTTTGGTAATTTGGCCATGTCCTTCAGGTAAGGCCAGGTTCACAACCTATTTGGGTAAGGGTCAAGCAATAGATACTACTGGAAAACCGAGATTTGCCGAGTGTTTACTATTTTGCCAAGTGCCAAAACACGGACACTCGGCAAAGAGGCCATTTGCCGAGTGTTAAAGGCAAAACACTCGGCAAAAATTCGGCACCCGGTAAAAATACGGTTTGCCGAGTGTAAACACTCGGCAAAATAATACACAGGGCAAAATGACCAATTTGCCGAGTGCAAACACTCGGCAAAATAATACACTCGGCAAAGATTGACAGAGATAGCCGGCGTCAGCATTTTGCCAAGTGCTCACCGTTAGCCCTCAGCCATACATAATGCAACACTCCACCACTTATTACTGCATGTGAACTGAAACTACTATCTAATCTTCTGTACAGTACAGATGAACCCAAATATAGTATCAGGTTGTTCCATCTTTGAATGAAAGCACTCTTCACAGCTGATTTTATTTTGCAAAGACAACAAGTTAGCTTAATATTGATTTGCTAAACATTGTACTATCTGATATATGTACAATTTTAGTCACCAATTTTAGCCTCTTAACCTTGCTATTTGATTCCCTTTGTTTGGAGACCATCAGAAATATTTACAAATCTCTGGTTAGATGAGTTGCATCTAGTCAACTCCTCTGTTAGGTTGTTATCACTAACTATCCATAAATGCATCAATTTAGCCAAAATATTTTGTCATCTATGGTCAATTCCTTGGAGATTGCATATATTTACAATTTGCAATTGTTTCTGTCTATGAATAATAATAAGAAGCTAAGTGTTCATCCATTTGTTCTGTTCTGCAGGTATCCTTGCTACATGGCATTGAACTCCAATCATGTTGGCCTGACCCACGTCTCAGTGAGCATCACCCTCCCCCCTTCAATAGTCCTTGCTTATCCAGGTTGAGTTGTTTATTCATTAATTTTCTCTAGCTACAATGATAGTACTAGGTGTTGCTGTTAATTTTACAGCTTCATGATTGAATAGAAAAAGAGGGGGGAAAAAAGAAGGTTTGTGTACATATAGTTACAGTAAATAACAGTGGCTTATAATGATAGTACATGATATATTGTCCGCATGCGGTTATTAACTCTTAGCAGTTGTTAACCTACTAGCCTTCTTGTTCTAGTTGTGCACTTAATGGTCAGAGCTAACATGTTCTTAACCTGAATAAAACTTTCCAAACCTTGGGTTCCTCGAATTACTTTTTACCTTGCTAATCTTTTACTTTCTTATTAGCTAGACCTACTGAGGATTGATGCTCTTGCTATTCCTTAATTAGATTTCACGTTTTTGCAGACAAATAGTTGAGTGTTAGCAAGGCATCACATTCATCTTAGCCTACTACGGGTATGATTTTTTCCTGAACTTTACTTTCACCAAACTGCTATTTGTAATGCTGATACACTGATACACTGTAATTACTAGCTGATAAGAATTATTTCATGATGCTGAGTTAGTCGATCTTTAAACTCAGTCTCCTTTATGTATTGCTGAACCAGCTGAAAGAAAATGATTACTTCAGAAGTTTCATTCGCTTAGTCAGAAATGAGAACAAACATTTGAACTATGTTTGGGAAGTGAAAATCTGCAATTGAAGCTTCTTGTCTACCAATCTCTGTAGTGGAGATATTGATTTAGCATTTAGCAAACAAAGCTCAGTCTAAATGATACACAGCAACCACTCTTCATTTATATATTTTTGGCATAAAATGAAACATCTAAGTATTATTGTGAGTTAGTATAGTTAGAATAATATTATTGGACGTCTTTCTACAACTTTGGTAAGTTGTTGCTAACAATTGGATATTGATACTACATTTCAGACCGTCCTGCAAGGTCCTAGGCAGCATACCTGATGGTGTCCACAAGTTAAAAGTGCTCATCGATGAACACATTAAAGAGACGACTATGAGCTCATTGCTGCTGAAATTTGAGCAGATGTAGGGATGTCTGATGGTTTGCTCATGCACAAATTTCATGTTTGCAAGCTTCTAATCTATTTTGTACTTATGTGTTGAATCTGACCGACCTTGCACTGGGCTACACATATATGGATATGGATGAATCGTTTTATGCTCATATTTGTTCCATTTCTGGATGTTCAATATATCTTATTCTGAATGTGTGTGCATTGATAACAGATAACTTTTGGGTTATCATGTATTGGTGACTAGCAACATATATATTGTCTCAAAGAAGGGGCAATATCAAAACACAGGAACCGGCTTTGCCGAGTGTCAAGCCCTTGACACTCGGCAAAGCGCCCATATTTTGCCGAGTCTGCAGCTTAAGACACTCGGCAAATCTGGCACTACACTCGGCAAATCTGGCACTATTTGTCGAGTGTTGTATCACTGACACTCGACAAACTGGCCAGATTTGCCGAGTGCCAGATCTTCGGCACTCGGCAAACCTAACGTTGCCATTTTAACTCCGTCTGCGCCTTTGCCGAGTGTCCGACACTCGGCAAAACCGCTTGCCAAGTGTCCAATAAAAACACTCGGCAAATCTCCCTTT
This sequence comes from Chrysopogon serrulatus, assembly GCA_015844335.1. NCBI lineage: Eukaryota > Viridiplantae > Streptophyta > Magnoliopsida > Poales > Poaceae > Chrysopogon > Chrysopogon serrulatus. The sequence goes on along the minus strand of JADLZL010005706.1, from coordinate 638,087 downwards.
GCCGTTAAAATTTTCACCGTGTGTTCTTTGCCGAGTGTTACATTCGGCAAAACCGCTTGCCGAGTGTTTTAATCCGTTTGCCGAGTGCCCTAGACACTCGGCAAATCGTCCGCTTCCGATAGTGAGATTCGGTCATGTAGGACCCTAATAAGAAGCTTAGAGCCTCCAGAATTCACATACTTTTGATGCTATGAAGTTGATAGAAACGGGACACCAAGCTGTAGGAAGAAAGAATCACCTTCCCATAGCTCATCTCCATCCATCATGGACGGACTCTAATCAAGGTTCGAGCTAACCATGTTGCACAAGAAAAACAAATTAAACTTGAGTAAGGAAACCAACCAGTGGCGAGGCCAAAGATGAAACTTCTTTGGTACCTATAAAAATACATTCCATAGGAAAAAAAAATACTACTATCTCATCATTTTTATGATAATATTGTGTTTTTTCTTATGAATACAAAAATATATGTAAAAATATTGAAAAGCTAACGAGTCATACATTTGTCCTGCCCCCTTTGACCAAAAGTTCTAGTTCCCCCACTTAAAGATGAAACTAACAAGACATCCAATGTTTGATATAGGGCCTTTGTAGGAGCTGCCACTCAAAACTACTGATTCTACCTTTGGGTCCTTTGTCTTTAGCTAGTCAATCATCACACATGCTCCCTCCGTCATGCAATAAAAGCGTCTCAAAGAGTCTTGTTTTAATGTTTGACCAAATATAAATGAAAATGTATTTATATTTATGTTGTATAATAAGTATCATTGAATTGAGCATTAATATACTTTCATAATATACTTATTTAGAAAAAAATAATATTATTTTTATATTTTTTGTCCAACTTAAAATATTTTATTTCTTGAAAAAAACGAGATGTGTGTTTATTTTGAGATGGAGGTAGTACTTATACAAGGCACATGAAGCAGGCCTACAGCCCAGCCAGCCCAGATCCACCCATGCCATCAATAAATGTTGAGTCAACATTTGTGCAACATTTTAATCACTATATAAAATGTATTGTTTCAGCATTTCTAGAAACTGTTGAATAATCATAAGAGTCTAGTCATTTGTAGTAACAATTATATATGTTAGTATTTTATGAAAAAATTGAGTAAACAGTCTAGAAATAGTTTAATATTCAGCTATCATGTAAAAAAAGGATAAAAAATGTTGATTCACCATGTAGTTGGATTGTCATAAAATATTGGGTTAGTATTTCTAGAAATAGCTAAATCATAATAATAAATGTTGGAACAAGCATTCCAGAGGCAGCAGTTTTATGTTGTATCATGAATAATATTAACTCGGCAACAGAACCTAAAATGGAAAGAGGTGAGAAGAAAAGGCATAGAAAACTGCGGGGATTCTTACATCCACATTGGCCCATGATCAGATCGCAGTCGCAGTTACCACCCTTGGCCAAACTAATAGGCAAAAGCCCATGCCCGTTGCAATTTCCTACCCGCACCCATTTTCGGATATAGTTTGCCTTTCGTACATTTGCAGTGCTGTTTTCCTGGAGCAACTTGCCGATGTATAATTTTTTTTTTTTTTAAATGAAAACTTTCATACTCCAATTCCAAAGAAATAAATGAACTGGTGTCCGGGGGTAAGGGTGACAAAGACAGCGCCCAGAAAGGTCAGCACAGGGAAACAGATTTGCGCGGAGATTACAAGGGAGATGCTCCGTCACAACTCTAACACCTCATATATATTAATTAATTTATTTATATACTGTATATACGAACTACCACAGTTCACATATTTATTACGATATATACGAATTTGTGGTATCCACTATCCAACAGAAACAATGTTTACAACCAACAATGACCAATGAATGTTTCATCAACAGTTCGGACCCTCAGCGCACAGGCATGCGTATCGGAGGCGATCAGGACCTAAACCTGTTGCGGATGATCTCGTACACCACTCGGAAGAAGCTCTTGGACGTTTCGTCTTCAGGCAGCTGCAGGAGCTTTGTGATCCGCGCATAGGCGAACTGGTTCTTGGGGAATGAACCCTGGGGTATATCTGCCTGAGGAGTGTTGTGGCGCTTTGGGTTTGAGAGCGCCCACTGCATTGCCCAAATGGCAAGCGGGCGCATGTAGCACAAGGACCTGTACTCGTCATCGTTGTTCCAGGCTTCAGGAGTTTGGAATGAGTATCTGAGCAAATCAAATTGTCAGGTTTCCTCGACACTAGCATAAGAAAAAGGCCACACTAGGCACTATCCATTATACAAAATTTATATCTAAATTGAGCGGAATTAGCGGTATATATTAACATCTGATTATATGTTTCGGTGGATCATATAAAGAAAAAAAAAGAAGTCATTTAGTGTAAAAAATTGAAGTTCAGGAAAAAACAGGCAGGTACAGGGAGATCCCCAACCTTTATTCTCTACATGTCTTACTGGTTTTATTTATACGTTATAAAAAGTTCAGAAGATATAGATTTAGCAACAAACTTTCCATCGCAGAAGTTAATGCATTCTTATAATTAATTCCATAGTGCTATATTTAAATAACTAGGCTCAAGTAAAGTTCTATAACTCAGATTACCATGTCCAAACACATACGCACCAAAAACACGAAAACATCAAACCTCAATTTATACGCACATACTCACCCAAGTCCTTCTGGAGACCAGGCGGCATGATAGATCCCTTCAGCTGTTTTAAATCCCTTCTCAACCATGCCTTCTTGAATCATGCTTGCCGCTAGTGCATATGTCACCCCTGGCCATATCTCCCTAGACTGCATTGCAGACATGTCCACAGTGCCATCTGGCCACATCCCATTCATAGCTCCCCTTGTACCACCCTTGAACTTCATCACATTGAAAGAATATATTTTCTCTAGCGCACTTTGTGCCTTATCTTTGTCAACAATTGGGAACAGACCACAGGCTTTGGCATACCTGAAAAAAGTAAGAGAGCCCAGCATCAAATTCATTAGTAAACAAGGTAAGTTCAGCAGAACCTCATTATGCTATTTGATTCAAAGATAACATTCAAAATTTTGTGATGGGAAAACCAATCATGGAAGGATAATGTTGTGCACAATCTTGAGTTCATATAAATCTATCTACTACTGGAACCGGAGTTCACTGTCATTCAGATACAAGACTGGTCCTTCACAAGTACTCTGCTACTGTATGCCTTTATTCTACTTAAACGTTTCTGTTTGCTAAGCCATTAGTTGATTGCACGAATGAGCAACTATAGTATACGCATTTTAGAAGTTACTAATAGCAGTGAAAAAAAGGAGTTGATTTCACATACTATTGGTTTCCACAAATATTTACACAAACTTGTAATAAGCACACTGAATGGGAAAAAAAAAAAGTATTTCCTAGAAAATTGGCAGCAACTGTCCATGTTTCAACACAGTTGGGAAAACACATAGATACAATACAACTCATCTTCATCCAAGAATTTCACGAATATTTACTACGTATGTCAATCGTCAATCCATGACTGGAACTGAAAACTGTTAGGAATTCATGTAATATGTTAAGGGGCAACGTTGAATCTTATTTATCAAATACGACAACATTTCAAATCAAATTTCAAAAAGAATTAACATATTAGTGATACATACCATTGTCCAGCCAATTGATCTGCTTGGATAGATGTGCTTACTTTGTTGTCGCCATCATCATAACTGAAGTAAGAACCATTCCACAGCTTGCTATAGACAGACTTGGCCTTCTCATATTTGTCCCAAAAAAGCTTTTCAGAAGCTTTGTCACCAACCTCACGTGCCAAGGCCGATGCTGCCTGAAGAGCAGCCACCCAAAGACCACCACAGTATGCACTTATACCAGCCATTGACCACACGTCATATGTTTGATCTGGGAAATCCTCATTTTCTATCATCCCATCTTTATCCTTGTCAAATTGCTCCATATATGCCATTGCTATATAAACTGATGGCCAAACAGCTCGAGCAAAGGATTTGTCGCCTGTGGCCACAACATCTCTATAAACTTGCAGCACAAACTTTGGATTCAAATCTTTCCATCGATCTGTATTATAGAGCGTGTATGCATTCACTTTGAACCATGGATCATATAACCCAAGATCATGAGGAACAGCACCAAGAACTTTTCTTGCAACCCATTTTCCATCATGCAAGATCCTGAGCTTTTCAGGATCATGCATCATAACAGCAGCAGCAAAGTCTCTCTGGATGCTGAGTTGAAGTTTTGGAAACAACATGATCAGTGAAAATGATGCATAAAATGGACATCATACGTGTTCCACATATAATACTCGATTCCCTCGAGGTATAGAAACTGGCCAATGTTCTCTTCACCCTGAAGCAAAGTTGTTCCTATAGCAGAATTTGATGAAATAGATGCATGCACCCTCTCAAATACTGATGCCATTCGATTAAGAATATCAGAAGCAGTATTATTCTGTCGAACCATCTCATTGAAATCATCTGATTCACCATTTAACATGTCAAGAGAAAACTTTTTCCAGCCAATTGTTGCCAAGCTTTGAATTGGTGGCAATCCATCTGACAATGTCTCTGAGTTAATTCTCAGGAAAAATAATTTTCTTCATTTAGAGGGAAAAAAAAGGAAATTATGGATGCATACCTGTCCATATAGTTCCTCCGGCATTAAGATAGTAGAGTTCATTGAAAAGTGTAACTGGATACCTGTCAAAGAAAGTTAGTGCTATAAATCAACATTCAGTAGCCTCAGATCTTGTGTACCAAGTAAATGAATTATTAAGGATGGAACAAACCAAGCAGGAAATCTCTCATCTTGCAAAATAGGATCCTGCCACTCTTCAATTTGCCTCTCCCAGGAAGCATGCTCTATAATTTATTAAGCATACAAAGGAAGTCAGGAACAACTGTTAATAGGAAGAAATATGACTACAAAGAGAAGAGTCAAATCCAAGATGCTCCCATTTCAGATACAAGGACCTCGTTGATATGACATTGTCAGTAAAATATTAGGTCTATACTTTGTGACTTTGTCAATGAGAGTACAACAGAAAAAGAGAAATGAATTAGTTTTTCATGAAATAAGTTTGGACACGGTAAAATTAATTTAATGATACCAGTGTGGCAGTAATCAGGAGAGGAATCACAAGGAATCTCCTCAGTTAGCAACTTGACAGGGAACCACTCAGTTTTCCTAATTGATAACAAAGCTTGCACATGGAAATATTAATTTAATTCTTTTCAAATACTTATATAAAATTATTAGTATTGATATTGAAGATTTAAAAAAGTTAGTGAAAATAATTTTTCATTAAGACCCATACTGTCCAGTTGTTAGAATATTCCCTTTCAGAAAAAAAAGTTGTTAGAATATTTCAGAAACATGCTGAGTTCATGTAAAGTGGATTATTGTAGTATGGGACTATGGCGCACACTGAAGTGCGAAAAAGGAGTGCATTCAATAGAGTCATATTGAGGAAATGGAATATACCAAGAATGGCATCATGAGCAAGGGTTGCTGCTGCATCACCATCTGTGCCATAAAATTTGGTGTAACGCCTGAAAATCATGGAACAAAGTTAGGTTCAGTTGTATATTACTGTTTTATTCATTACTGGAGATTGTGCTGTTCTAACCTATGATAGGTTTTCCCACTAGAGAACTTCACTTCAGGACAAGCCCATGCAAGTGAAAATGAAATATCCTGGGTTGCCTTGGGAGTCAACTTAACTGAAGCAGCGATAGCTGCCCCTATTGATGATCCTGGTCGAGAGCACATCGATGTCTTGATGGGATCAAGATGATCAAAAGATCCATGCTGCCACGATGGGAAGGAAGTTATTTTAGCCTCTCATACAACTACTGACATAATTCTACCAGAAATTAAACTGCAAGACCTGAAGCTAAAGCTAAAGAAGAGTATTTGAAATCACTTTTCAATCAGAATATAAATAATCATGAAGCTAAAGCTAAGATCAAATTTTCTGAGTCAGAAAATGAAACATCTTTGCACCAAAACATCCGTCCCATGTTTAGCTAGCCTGTTGACTTTTACATACCCCAACTACAATTCATAAATAAAGATTTCATTCAATCTTGTGCATGGCATTTGGAAAAGACTCATTCAACCTGTCTACCATCTGAGAAACAACTTTCACACACTCACAACAGGCATATTCCAAATTATATGGCCAGTGCACAATTAAACACTAAAAATTTGAGCCAACTACCAATGTTTACACTTTTCAGCAGTTTGGAATATTTTGAGTTGTCTGATCCATGACTAAAATAACTGACAAACTCAGAATTCAAACAAACATAAATGACTTTCAAAAGATTGACACAGGAATACACTGGCTGGTACCATCCACTATCTGACATGCATTGCATAAGAAGCAACATAGAACAACAGTGAAATGCTGCCTAAATGAGAACTGTGGTTCTTTTTTAGAAAATAAATTCAATGATGTAAGCTACATGTGCAACTGCATAAAGATGATAGTTTCACCAATGAGGCAGGAATGTAAACTCAGCATACAAATACAACTAGTCTTTCATTATCTTTTCTTATAATAGGAAATGTCTTGTTATTTCAGAGAAATGCCTTGTTATTTCAGAGTGCTTCCCGCTTCAACCAACCTCTTTCACAGAATTCCACATATCTTTAGCTGTGAATTCACCAGATGCAGAGCTCCCAGATATGACAAAGTAAGGACATTCAGAGATAAGGATATCCTCTTTCTCTTGTGCCGCTATCGCAAAAGTTACAGGTGGTTGACCATCTGCTGTTCTGCTCTCAGATACATGACATTTAAGATATTTAGAGTCAGAAAATTTCCCTTGGCTGAGTTCAGTTTATACCATATATCTAATTCCTAGGAGACAACATGCTTTCTAAGAAAAAACAAATTTTTAGTTACCTGTGATGTAATAGTATGCCATGAACGCCATCCTTTTCTCTGTCATTAGGATATATTAGAAATATAACCCAACAACTTATTTATCCTAGAAAAGCTCAATAGCTAAAGAATTTATACTTATTGTTTTCTTACATCATACTGGAGTTCGAATGAGATCCAGAGAGTTCAGATTTTCCACCAACAGAGTTCTGCATGTATAGACATAAGGCAAGAAAGCTCAGAGAAAAAGGGATACAGAATGTAAGTATTCAAATATCTGTTCCAAAAAAAAAACGTTACTGAAACTTACAGCCCATGTAAAAAGCAAAGTGACATCAGCAGTTGTATGTCCTGAGTTTGTTACCTGAAAAAAAATTTACGTGATTGCTAAAGGTGTGGAGCTATATCCTAAAGTTAAGAACAGGTAAAATAGTAGATTGAAGGAATTTCATGTATGTAGTATTACTGTAAAAGTGAATACTGCAACTGGATAGCTGCTCTGTTGATAATTGTGTGGAATAATTGGAGAAATCTGACGGCACACTATATTGAGCTCAGGATCAGGTTCTCCTAAGAAGCACAATCCAAAATGAGACAAAGATAGAAGTATGTTAACCAAGACAGAATTCTGTATTTACTGTCATACTCATACCATCATATACTGTCCAGGCCCTAGGGTAAAGGGCATGGTAAGTAGATTGTTGTCCACTCATATTCCAGTCCCAGGATCCAATTCCTGAAATGTCACTTCCTCTGCATTTAAAAAGCTCTAAGGAATTTTTCAAGTACTCAAAAAAAATCAAAACTGTTCGCTGTTATACAGGAAACTCATGGAGTAAACCTCAAGTGTGCTTACTTACTTGGCAAATCTGGTTTCCCAGGATGCAATACTGTGTAATATTTTCTACCATCTTGTCGGGAAATGAAGGCCTAAATGGACAAACACTTATATGTCAAACAAACAGGACACAATGTATTTAAAATTCTTATCGCAGTTCTCATCAGCTAATGCATGGGTTAATCCAGCAGATAAGTGCTTGAGAAGCATCAAATCACACCATAGTTCATTAATTAAAGTACTGTTCTTTCAATTTCTTATACACAGCAAGTCGGGCATTAAGCCAGTACAAAGTGAGATTGCAATAGAAAAGAGTATCTCGAATTGCAAAAAAAAAAAAAAAAAAAAAAAAAAAAAAAAAAAAAAAACACGAACGAACACATTTATCAGCCAGAAAGAAATAGTGGAGAAAACTAAAGACTTACAGAAAATTGATTTGCCAATACAGGTTTATCTTCACAAGTTCCTGGAAACAATTGCCAGCGTTGGAAATCACCTCTGTAACTTCTTCCAATACTTCCTGCACTACACTTCCAACAATCAGGAAAAATACATAAATATGGCAACAAGCTTCATCAAACAAGAGGAAACATTTTTAGGGTGTACACTACTTGACATACTCCTGCATATTCCTGACCACACTACCGAAAGGGGGAAATAATAAAACAGATGGCTGAGTTGCTGAGAGCAAACCTTGATTTACCAGCGTAGTGTTTAAGATGGCAAGTAGGAATTAATGTCAGAAGCTACGTGTCATTTCAGGTGAAACAGTAAAGTAAATACAATATGCTTATTTCTTTCTTCATGGCACTTGAACTACCAAATGCTATACAAACATGTTTAGCAATAAAGTGATGCATAGGGAGTCTTGCAAGTTCTTTACAGTATCAAGAAGTAAGAGCACCCTAAATCTGGTGGACATAAGTTTCCTGGAAGATCTTATATCATAAAGTATGATGAATGTACAGTCAATATTTAAAGGAAATACATATTACGCAAAGAGAAGAAGATATACCCAATACCACCAAGTGGGACACCCTGACCAGACCTTGCAGCCTTCTTTTTCATAGGATCAATAACAGCAACCTGTAGAAAACTAACAAAGCTAGAACTTACATGGTATCCAAGTGAAAACTGAAGCATGCAGAACATATCAGTTTTCCACATGACAATTTGTTAGTATCCATGAACATGTGAAAATAATGAAACATACTCGCCCTTTCGAAGTTTCCTCAAGGATATGTCGACCAAGACGTAAACCAATACCAGCCTGCAATGGTCAAATGAAGATTAGGTGTGTGTGGGGTGGGGGAGAGGGGGCAGGGTGGACAGTGGAAGTACCAGCTGCATCGTCTCTCTCCATTTAAGTCTGAATAGTGGCAAATTATGGCTAACACAAGTTAGCTTACATTCCCAGGTCAACACTGGGAGTTGACCAAGATAAACCTTTTCCTGACATAAAAAAAAAACCATTTGAACCCAAAATACAATGGGAGATCTTAATAAGTCAGAAATATGGATGAATAGTACTCATATTCTTTTTACAGGTGATTGATAGAACCATTCAAATTATGAGTTAATAGATCTAACTGGAATCATGAAAATAAAGATGGGGTAAAATTATATGCACAGATTGATCATACATTAACATATAAAATTAAGAATTTTATACTTGCATTTATAAAAATTGGATTGTTAATGGCAAACACAATTGTGACTGACTAAATTATTCAGTTTTCATAAAGTCAACATAATATGATGTGGCAGCAGTTTTTTATATGAATATAGGAAGGAGTAGCTCACTTCATCACCATTCGTATATGCAGGTGAAAGATTCCGAGAGATACCCTTTGGTTGCTCATCAACACGAGTCTCTACCATGTTTCTTATTTCTTTGGACTAACCCTGCAAACAGGTTAACACTCACTCAAGCAATTATATATTGAATTCATCTGACCATAAATATCAACAAAACAATTTTACATACTACAGGATATTTAAAGTGACAAAGAGCATGAACATTCACAGACATTTCAAATCACACAGGAAGACAAATAAAGGATATCTGATATCAGAATACAGAAATGTGTCCAAAACAGAAACAATGATGTCTTAATTCTGCTGATACTTCCAGGATATATTGCAAGTAGATGCAACAACAGTGAGGTATAATGTCAGGAAGGTATACCAAGGTCAAATAAATAATTGTTCAAACTTTAATCAGGTTCTAAGAACCAATCTGTAGGATTGATTGATATCTCAAAGGATTCACTAAGTCTTGTTTGCTTTAAATCAGAGAGATATCACTTAGGTGCTGTAAGCCTGTAACTACAGATGAGCAAGGTAGGCAAACAAATCATTTGGTCGAAACATATAGAATCAGGTTTTTATCAATTTTTACAGTACCAAAACACATAATCCAAATTTCAGAGAGATCATAAGGTGTATACTAGTATAAAAACAATTGTTGTATAAAGATGATAGGCAGTGCTGATCGAAACAAATTCAACACATGGAATCAACCAGTAAATAAGTATAGCAGAAGAGTCATAATTCCATTGGTGTGCATCGGACTAGAATTGAAGGAAAAATTATACTACTATCCCGACTGAACCTTCAGTGTTGACTTATCAGATGGAAAATCAGGTATTCTGCTAAAATAACCAACCAATCGGATGGAACCAAACATCACAGCCACTCCAAAATGTGACAATTCCGGTGGGGGTAAAACCCAGATTCTCCAACCAAATTCCAAAAGCCGTCCACAGAAAAAAAAAATATAGAGAGAGGAGGAAGGCAGGCGCGATCCTGTGGGGACTGGGGACGCCGCCGCCGCGAGAGAGGCGAGAAGAGCACTCTCACCGAAAATCCCGCGACGAGCACCGAGAAGGGGGCGTCAGGCTGTGGAGCAGAGATCCGGAATCGATCGGCGTGCGAATGCGGGGGCGGGAACCTGGCCTCCTCCTCTCCTCAACCCCCCCGAGAAGGGATCGATGGATCGGACACTGCGGGCTGCGGCGCGGAGGAGGGAGGACGTGGTACAGTGGCTTGTGGGCGGGCGGGCGGGCGGGCGGCTGAGACGAAAGAGACGAGGAGCGAGCGCCTGGTCGTCTTCTGGGGCCCACGCCAATGGACGCGCCGTGCAAGTGTGAGGTGGATGGGGTTATTGGGCTTTTGGTCGGACGGGGACAGTGATCAAGTAATTTTGTAATTTTGAGGTATGGGATGGGATAATTCTGTCTCATACTTTGATAATTCTGTCTCATACTTTCATGAGCATATATCTAACGGGCCCAACTACAGTCATCTAACACTGTTTATTCCACAGCACTGGTCTATTGCTCCTTAACAGGTTTAGCACTGTTCACAAATCTGTTACTGTTCACATAGTCAATATAAAGAAATGGATCTCTAACCACATCTGACTTTTTGGAGCAGCCAAAATATGAGCAGAAACTAGCGTAAAAAAATTTATGGTGCAAGTACTACCTTCATCCTAAATTATAAGATGTTCAACTTTTTTACACTAAATTTGACCGCTCATCCTATTTAAATTCTTTTTTTTGCAAAATATCTCTTCTTTAATTGTGACTTGCTTTGGTAATAAGAGTTTTTAAAAAATGACTTAAGTTTGACTATTTTGCACAGATTTTTTAAATAAAACGAGTAGTTAAAGTTATAGTCAAAAAAATCAAACGGAGAAAGTAGTATAAAACTATACTATATGAGGTATCACATCCACTCAAAGGCAAACCTCTTTTTTATTAGTCGTGTGGCCCATAACAGCATATTCGCTTTGTTCCGCTATATATATAATTGTTGTTTTAGTTTGTAGATGGCAGGTGCAGCAAAGATTCTTAAAACCTACTACTCTCTCTATTTTAAATTGTAAGTTATTCCACAAAGCATCTCAAGTTTAATCGTTTTCACATAACAAAATAATAACAATTTTTTATACTAAATGAGTATCATTAGATTCTTTATTAATTATATTTTCATAATATTCCTATTTAATGTCCTAAGTTTTTGTGATTCTCTCTATAACTTTGGTCAAAACTTGATATGTTTCGACTCTAAGATTCTAAAAATAACTTACAACTTGGAATTGAGGGAGTAGACTGATTATAGGGCGACAAAGCGAGGGAGTATGTATAGCATTCTGTGGTCTCGTTACTTTAAGGCCTTGTTCGTTTTCATCAGATTGGTCCATTCTTTGGTTGGAATTATTTTGATTGTTATAAAGTAACGAATCCTACTAGAAATTATTCCTGATTTTAATCCCGTGAAAGCGAATAGTGCCTAATGGAAGTGGTTCCATAAGCAAGCAACGTCATTTCAGCCCACTATCTTTTCTGCCAGTGCGTTCTTCCGTAGCTGTCCTAACTCTCTGTTATCTAGATTACTCAAAAAAAAAAAACTCTGTTATCTAGTACAAGTTTCTTTGTTAGTCTGTGAGGCTACCGTTTTTTTCTTTGTGAGATTGGCACAATGGAGAATTGGAGATGCCTTGTCGATCCCAACACGCTCAGCGATGTGCTGTGTTGGCTACTACTCCGTACTCCCTCCGTCCCAAAAATAATGTTACTCTCGCCGACAAAACGATCTTGAGCAATTTTTTATAAATAATAAATATCATCGATTAGTATCATAATTAGTATTATCGAAAAGATCTTTAGATCTAGTTTTTTAACAAAATTATTTAAAGATATAAATATTACATATATTTTCTATAAATCAAGTCAAACTTATGACACGAACATTTAAAACGTCATCTTTTTTGGGACGGAGGGAGTAGTCTCATCTGACGTGACTTGTGGCTTTCCAGAATTCCACGTGTCTCGTGACCCGTGAGCCCCTGCCGGCGGCATCGTTGTCAACTGGGGGAAAGGTTGAAGAACGACAATGCACTCGTCCTCCGGCCGACGGTGGTTCGATGGCGATTGTGGACACTGTTTGCTACATCCTCACTAAAAGCTAGAGACATGTTAGGTTCGATCTTCACAACATGCTATTGTGAATTTGCAATACAATTATTTCCATATATTCCATATTATTTTCAACTTTTTAATAGAGAAACTTCCACCGCTCCTGTGGCGACACACATCACTGTCACTTTTTTCACAACACCACGTCGTTATCTTGAATTACATATCAATTATTGCACCCGTAACATCTACTATATCTCTATCCTGAAAATAATGACTCGAAAGAAAACTTATAATTTAACTAAATTTATTGAGAAAAATGTCAACATTTATAACGCCAAATGATATACTACTATAAAAATATATCAGTTGACAAATTAAATCATATAATTTGGTATCTAAATATGACATTTTTTTATATATCTGGTAAAATTTGTAAAAACATATAAGGTTATTCTTTCTTGAACAGAATCTTAGATATATGAGAATATAAGATACCCCTTCTATCCTCAAAAAAATGTCTTTCTTGACTTCCGGACATTGTGTTTAGCCATTCGTCTTATTCAAAAATTTTATCCATATTATAAAATAAATAAATTATTATAAAGTATCTCTAATAATAAAAAAATAAATCATAACAAGATAGATGATATTTATATAAAAATTTTGAATAAGACAAATGGCCAAATATGATGTCGAAAAGTAAAAAATAACACCCTTTTTGAAACCAAGGAGGGACTGTAGATGCTAGCATTGACAAAAGGCTCCATTCTTTGACTTTGGCAGTGACCACCATCCTATAGGAGGATGACAATTCAAGTACAGTAGGCACCATGTGGCAGAACCTTCTAAATTATATGGCCCACAAGCATCGACATTGTCCCTAAGACCTCCTCTCGGCCATACTTGTATACCATGTAACCTAGAATGTTACGTGGGGTGGATCCCCGATAAACCACAATTCCTCCAGGATCGATACTTACGAGACATCACAAAGTATTACAACAGTTTTCATACAAAATACCAGAGTAGCGGAAGACTTACAATAACTTAATTTACAAATTTTTTGTAAAACTTATACAAAACAGTAGTAACATTATTACAAAAACAAATGGAAGTATCATTACTTAACTTTATTACAATCACACAACGAAAGTGCCCCGCCCACGGGCCACACAATCTACTCCTCGCCAAATCACTTCATCAACGACCATCATGCGGCAAGGGCCGTAGCACACTTGCTCACACGGTTCACACAACGCAATGGGTTAAACAAACCCCGAGTACAAAATGTACTCCGCAAGACTTACCCGACCAAAAATTTGGGAGAAGACTCAGGAATGCTGGCTAGTGGGAATCAAGGTAAGGCTTTAGCAAGATCAAATGACACCATTGCAAAAGAGACTAAGCCAGTCCTTACTTTACTACATCAATCACTTGTCAACCATGTATCGGATTCAAAACTTTTCATCATCAACTTCCATTATTACTACGATGCCGGGACTCGGATCAAGTCTCCCATATCGTGGAGCAACGACGATTCGAATCGCTTTATATACCAGTAGGGGCTTCCTAGCCACACGATGTATGCGAGGACCGAACATCTTACATACATCAACTCACGCTTGCATTTCTCCCGGCCAGAACGGGTCCTAGCTACGAGGTACAGTACACCATCTCACTACACCGCGGTCCCCTTCCACGGTGGCCCCGTAGGATGGGTACACGCTACACTCGTCCCGGTTATCCGTTCTCGTCATGGATCATACAAGGGAGCTTACCGCCATTAGCATGCGACTAGTACTATCCAATAACCTCATGATCCCAGGGCCAAACAACGGACGGTCCTTAACCGACTCACAAGTGGACGACACTACACCAGGGCACTAGCCCTTCCTGATGCAAGTCACTCCACCCGGTCTCAATTTACTCATCATCATGCTCTTGTTGCGTACCCTTGACCCGATCAAAGTGAAGGGATACCAACAAGTAACATAAGGTTTTCGTAAATGCCCTCACGGGGATATGGTTATCACGTTTCGAAAACATTTTATTTATAAAGCCTATGCTATCAGCAGAGCGAAGCGTATACTAAGCATTTTGTAAATCAAAACAAGCATCCAGGGTAATATATCAAGGTACGGTAAGTGCATCAAATAGGATATCACACAACTCCTACACCTAATGCATTATATCATCACATGAAATCATAAAAGATTTTTGAAATACAAGGACGAGTTTAGATGCATCCGGGGCTTGCCTTGGGGCTCGACGAAGTTAGGAGCAGTGATGACACTGTTGAGATCAGGACCAACCTCCTCACACTGGTAACCTTTCTCGGAAGCCGGATCAACTACACGATTGAGATGCATGATCACAATGCAGTAATAAAAGGAACATGCGATAATGATGCAACGATTGTTAACCTATCTTGAGTACAACTTTCCTTCACGGTATAGTTGCACTAAGAAGGTATAACTAGCGTCGGCGACGACGGATTAATGATACGCAATCAACATGAAATGTCGAAGGTTATTAGGGTTAATGACCTAGGGTCATCACTCAATCCTAAAATCAAACAACACTAATGGTGATTAAAGTTAATTACTAATTTATTAACCATTTTTACAGTCGTTGAAAGCCACTAATTGACTTGCTAACTAGAGATTAATTAAACCCTAAATAACTAAAGGATTAATTAATTAAAAACTAATTAATTAAGGAATTAATTAAGCATAATACAAAAAAATTACTCAAAACATAATCAAACTTTATAATTAAGATCATTATCATCTAATTAGCATACAAAATAAATTTCATGATTTTTGGACTTATATTTTATTTATTAAAAATCATGGAAGCTATACTTATTAATTAAAAGAGCAAATTATATCACAAATAAATTTTACTGGAAAAGCAAAGTTAATATTTTTCCTACACAGAGCACAGCACAAGGAGCTCAGAACATATTTTTGCACATTTTTATTTACCCAAATAAAATTAACACAAAAAGATGAAAATCAGCTTTTGAGAAAATTAAAAAGGAAAAAAGAGAAACACATATCCTCTTCTTACTTGGGCTACTGTGCAGCCCGCACAAGACGGCCCGGCCCAGCTCCACGCTCGCGGGGCGCGCTGCTCCTCCCCCTCCCCTTCCCTCTCGGGACGGGGTGACCCCCACCCGTCACCGCACCCCCCTCATCCTCGCTCTTTTCTCCGGCCGGCCAGAGGCAGCGGCGGCGCTTTGCTCGCCGTCGGCAGCTTCCCCCACGCAACTAGCTATACCAACAGGCTCCTCTCACCGAGGCGAACTCGGCAAGGTACTATACGGCCACTCCAAGCTAGAACGAGCACGCACGACAGCGGTCGCAGCTGCTCGGCAATGGGCGCGTCGGCGTCGATCAAGCGGCAGCGTTCCGCCGACCGGCTGACATGGTAGCACGCTTGGAGCGGGCATGGGTAGGATCAACAGCTCACCAGGAACACGTTGCGCGTGATGGATCGACCAGAGACGGAGCAGAGGGCGGTGGTTGCGGTGGAGATGAGCTCGGCGGCGCTGTTGCCGCAGTTGGAGGAGAAGGTTGTGGCTAGGGTTACTCCGGCGACTTCCGAATGCCCTTCTTGGCTCAAACGGTGCGCGATGGTGTGGCGGGTGTGTGTGCAAGCGTGTAGGCGTGATCGTGGAGCAAGGACCGTGAATTTTGCCGGCGATTACACGGTTGCCGTCGGTGAGCAGAAGGAAAAGAAGAAGGGCGGCGATGGCCGGCTCTCGGTATTTATAGAGCAAGGATGGTCGACGTGGTCGTCGCGCGGCTTCAAGGACGATGGCAAGGTGGACGGCAAAGCGTGAAATCTGGGAAGACGCGCGAACGCCCCACGGCGGCCGGCGCGGTGACTCACGGCATGGGCAAATGGTGAGGTGCCCCCTTTGTTACTGTAGCGATTGCCACTCAACATTTTATTTTCAAAATTACTCACAAAATTTGAACACAAGTTGAAAATATCCCAAAATACAGATTGCACAAAAATTTCTGCTCTACAACTTTAATTTAACAAGTTTTGTCAGAATCCAAATAATTTTTGAATTGCATTTCAAATTTGAAAATGAGCTCAAATTCTAGTTTTTGGGATTTCAAAATTACTTTTAAATTTTGAATAAAAGATGAAAATATCCAAAAATAAAAGTTGTTCTATTTTTCAAGATCTACAACTTTCATGTAGAAAGTTTTTCATGAAACCAAATAATTTTTGAATTGGAGTGTAAAATGCAAAAGGGGACTATTCCTAATTTGAAGAACTTTTGGAATTACTTCAAATTTTATTCAAAAACTTGAAAAACTGTATATACCAAAGTTGTAGAGATCAAAGAGATGCACATGGAGTTTTCCCAAATTTTGAATATTTTGAGATGAAATTAAAAAGGGGCAAAAACACTTTGAAATTTAGGGTTTTTGAAAAGGAAATTCAAATTAGACTTTTGGGCAATTGTTGTGGCACTTTTCAAACCCAACCAATAGTACACTTTCAAAGTACAAACTTCATACTTTGAAGTGGTACCATTGGTTAGCAACTTTTATTTATAAAATTAATTATGGTTAGCTCACCAAAATTGAAAATGAAATTCGAATTCCAACACTTAACCAACTAGGGTTAGGGTTTTGGGATTCGGATTCCGAATTCAATTTTGATTCTTTCTTTTGCATTATTTGACTTATGAAACATGGTTAGGGTGTGAGTCAGGGTTAGTCAAGCACTTGCAAACATCAAGATTAGTTTTAGTTGGTTGCTTTTATACATAAAAGTAAAATTGTGAGTGAAGTTTAATGACATGCATATACACATACGATATAAAAGAGCACAACCAAACCCTAAAATTGAATAAACTCTTTCTGGTTGTTGGCATTAGTGTTCTCTAATTATGAATGCTCATGCAATGATGATGATGACATGGCAGGTTTAGGTTAATGTAACACCGGGGTTGTTACACACCACAAATGTCTTGATCAAGAGAAAACGAGTTTCTATGGCTAGTAAGTTTGCTTCTAGCCACTTGGGAGAGATTGCTGCTGATTCACCCTTCATTTAGGTGGAGCTCATGAAAAAATGAAGGCAACTTGTTCCACCAGCATTATAACATTAGTAGCTTTCAAAATAGGTTAATAGAGGTGGGCATCTTCAATGTTTGCGTTAATCTTGATTAATTTATAGAGAAGATTATGTATACCCATCTATGTTAATCCAAATAAACAATGAAAAAAAAACTAGCCCTAGATTGTCAACCAGCCTTGTGCCTTAATCTGGGACACTAGGGCATCACACAATGTTGATCCACGCTCATTGATCTCCATGTTGTACTTCACTATCTCTGCGTCATGCTCTCCCTCCCTGTGGCCTACTGCTGCCACGCTATCCTGTCTATCCACAGCCTCGTCGTCCTCTACTTACCTTGGGAAACGTCATTGCAGATCTAGGGAGCTAGTTATGGTGAGGAGAAAATTCAGCATAGCCCATCACTTGATCCACTTCCACCTCGGCCCTAGGTGCCTTGGTGTCGCAGGTGGATGACCAAGAGCAGGGAATTATCACCTTCATTGTCATCCTAGCGCCACAACGTAGCTAGATAGAAGGAAGGTTAGCGAGGATCTGTAGCATCTTAACTCAGAGGACGATAGAGAAGCGATGTGCCCCAAGCGTCGCCTCAGGGTTTGAGACATCAGTGGAGCTACTCGGCCTGGGTAGGGGGAGGGGGCTTGAGCTCCAGCGCCAGACTCGAGGTCTAGAGAGAGACATACACAAAGAAGAGAGAGAGAGAGAGAGAGAGAGAGAGAGAGAGAGAGAGAGCTGTTCTGTATGGCTGATGAGGAGGAATGGAGGGGGGCGTTGGTGGAAATTATATGTACTATTATTAGCTAAGTATTGAGTTGGACAGGAAGGAAGCTAAGTATTGAGTTGGACAGGAAGGAATTGATAGAGGCAGCCCTCTTTTATGCCCACCCTTGTTAATTTAGATAGAGACATATATATCCTAAAATTGAATATGAAATAGTGTTCAACAGGGTACCGCTTTACAACTATCATGATAGGCAGAGGAGTAAAGAGAGAGCCCCAACCCCTATTTTCAATAGTGTACCTTTTTATGTGGAAACTTTAGTCAATCAGGGTATCAACAGAATCACTAATAGAACGGGTTGAATTCAATAAAAATATATTATGTTAAATATGAGAAGTCTATGCTCCAGACATCTCAAACTATTGTATACTTTAGCGTATCCTAAGTCATATTTCTCTAACAATGGCCAAGTTTATAAAAATAAATACACTAATATCGACAACATCAAGTTTGTTTCACTAAATTCTTCATTAAGTACATTTTGTTAAGGAATTTATTTGAAATTCTAGAGTTAATATATTTTTTATAAAAACTTGATCAAAACAAAAAAGTTTGACTTAAAATAAAACTAAAGTGACCTGTAACTTGGACTGAGAAAAATACACCCGTCATAATAAATCTAATAATATAAATTAAGTTGTAGATCCATATAGATAGACTTATATTAGTGATTAGGTGAAGTAATCCTTTTTCTTGTTATGAAGATTTTCAACTCAAGTTTGAGTCTCCAATCCAGTATTGGTTGCTCTAGATTATGACTATCTTTTTTTTTTTGCATTTAGTCATACTGATAGGCAATGTACCAGATAATCGTAAGATGTTTATTGTGACATATATCTAAAAAAATATGTGGCTCCGATTTATCAAAGGCACTCGTAGAGTTAGGGATTCTGTGTGCTTTTTCATCATAAGATATATAATGTGTTTCTAGAATTCCAGGTCTGATTGCCCTCGTCTTTTAACCAGGGTCAAAAGACAAGCAAATAAAATGTTTTACATCGTATTTAAACGAGATACATATCTTCAAATTTAGGCACCAGCCGAAACTCTCAAAGGTTTACAATGAGACTCTCGCACTAAAACAGCATTCATATCACGACTGTTTCCAAACACATCAGAAGGCCTCTGCTGGGCAGATATAATAAGTGTAGATGAATGTGTATATTGTGTTTGGAAAAACAAGGACGTACTTTTAAAAAATCAGCAATATATTCGATATATACTCAAACACACCTTAGTTCCTTCCCTTGAATTGGGCCGAAACAACTCGTTGGTGGGCCAATTGCTTAAAGGACGGGCAGCCGGACTGTGGCAATCGAAAAGCACAAAGTGGATCGATCCTATTTCCATGGCCGTTTGGACTGTTGACCGCCGGCACGTAGGACGGTACAATACTCACGCTGGCACGTCACATCGGTGTTTTTTTTTTCTTCTGCCCGTACGTGTCCACCTGTTCCCTCATCCCTGTGTCCTCATCCCGCGATCACCCTGTGAGAAACCCAATCATTGGGGATCCACTGCGATTGATCACAACAAATTGTTCTGTTCCTTACGGTTAAACCTACTCGCCTAACTGTAATAAATTGTGTTGTTCCTTATGGTTAAATCTACTCGCCTAAGGTTTAAAGTCCCTAGACCCAAGATGGGTGTTTATATTTGTTCAGATTTAGTGTATAAATACATGACACGACCTAGTACCAATGCATAAATAAAATGAGAGTATGCACTAGCAAATATTACGTATCTAGATATGGTTTTTATTATGTACATAGACATAACATTATATCTAAACGCGTAGTAAATGTTACGCTTACGTATCTAGATAACTTAGAATTACTTTATAATTTAAAATGGATGGAGTAATAAGTTTGTTAAATTTCGCTGAGCATCTCCAACAACTCCCTATTCTCACTTGCTATTCTTATAAATTGGCTAAAAGCACAAATTTTCTTCTCCAACAACTCCCTATTTTCACTTCCTATCTTTTACAACTTGCTATCCATCCCTCCCGCACGCGTATACTTCCGCGCGCGGGTGGAGCGCGTATCGCGTGATTTCGGCGTGGCTGGCTCCCTCCCGTGCGTTTTCAGCCGCCTCCCGCGCGCGCCAAAGCCTCCCCCCTCCTCTCCCGCGCGATAAAGACGGCCTCCCATCCAGATCGGCCTCTCCTCTTCTCCATCTTCCACCTGAAGCCGCCATCCTGAAGCCGCCTCCTCTTCATCTTCCCGTCGCTGCTCCCATCCTGAAGCCGCCTCCTCTTCCATCTGAAGCCGCCACCTCCTCCAGGTTTATGATGGACGGCCTCCCATCCAGGTACATGTTCATAAAAAAAATGCATGGACTAGTGGTGGGTAGCTGTGTACTGAACATCGGCATGGACTAGTGCAGGGTTACTTTGTACTGAACATGCTTGCTGATCTCAATGTAATTTCCTTGCTTACGAACAAGAACAGAACGACCACAGGATAGGAGGACTGAATGTCTGAACTGAATGTAACTTCAACTGAATACAGAGGAGGATGAGATGGACGGCCGGCCGGGGTATCTTCACGACATCGAGGAGAGGTCGGCGATGAGTACCTGGACGACGACGAGGAAGGCCGGCCGGAGTAGCGTGGCGTCCCTGATCTGAACGGCAGCGCCGGCCACGCACGCGAGAAGGAGAAGCGTCGTCCGCAGCTTGTTGCGTCGCGACCTAGCGCAGAAGGAGGAGCGTCATCGCGGATCTGGAAGTGAAACGAACGTGAAGGGACGGCCCAGTATGGCTTGTGGGCCTATTTTTTTCAATTTTACCAAGTGAGAATAGAGAGTTGTTGGAGACACATTATTTTTTCACTTGCCAAACAAAATAGCAACTTGCTATAGCTCAAGATTTGAGGAGTTAAATTTAAGGAGTTGTTGGAGATGTTAATGAACATCATATGCCTCTTTTTGGCAAAGCTAAAAATCTGGGAGCCAAAAAATATTCATGTGTTTGGACGACGGTAAACAAATCATCGACGATATATATGCACGCGGTTTCAATCCAGTCCACTCTTGGTCATATATTCTTCTATTCTAATGCTAAATTTACCAGGGAAATAATTGCAAAAAACTAGGTGGGCGACCTGGACTTTGGCTTATTTAGTCATAAATTTAAAATTGCAATAACTCTTAGATACAAATTAGCGTGTCCAGCTATACATGATTAAATGTTCACCTAACCAGAAGGCTACAAGGCCGTCTTTATATACGATGGCTTATAGTGGCACACAAGACATCACAAC
The DNA here is from genome assembly GCA_015844335.1 of Chrysopogon serrulatus. Taxonomy (NCBI): domain Eukaryota; kingdom Viridiplantae; phylum Streptophyta; class Magnoliopsida; order Poales; family Poaceae; genus Chrysopogon; species Chrysopogon serrulatus. The sequence goes on along the minus strand of JADLZL010005706.1, from coordinate 616,300 downwards.
TCACAAGCAAGCACCACACTGCACCACCACCACCATGGCCACCACTCAGCGTCTCCACCTCCTCGTGACCCTTGCTTTCGTCGTCGCTACTCTCATCGGCGCCTCCGTTGCCGCCGACGACAACACGCCGCCGGCTCCCACGCCGCAGCCGCAGCCGACGGCGTACCAGATGCTGGAGCGGTACAACTTCACGCAGGGCATCCTGCCGCAGGGCGTGACGGGGTACGTCCTCAACGCCGGCGACGGCTCCTTCGAGGTGTACCTCCCGGCGGTCTGCCGCTTCCACGCCGGCAGCATGCAGGTCCAGTACAGCAGCCGCGTCGCCGGCCACATCCAGCCGCTGTCCATCACCGGCCTGCAGGGAGTGAAGGTGAAGGTGCTCTTCTCGTGGATCGGCGTCGACCAGGTCGACCGCGACGGCGACCAGCTCCGTTTCTCCGCCGGCCCGGTGTCCAAGTCCTTCTCCATCGACACATTTGCCAACAGCCCGCAATGCAGCTGAGCTGAGCCCTTTGGTCGATTGCAGAGGAAAACTAAGCCTGATGATTTGATTTTCTTGTGTGCCCTTGTTATGTATTCGTGCTAGGATTATGGATGGATTGGTTACAGACAGCGTTTTTAGGAACAAATCCCTAGGACGTGGTTAGAAATCTTTCATATTTGTAACCAGTTTGATCGTTTTTACTTAATTCCTATTCCCCAACTCATTATTATTTATATATCTGCTCATTGTGGGGTGAAAGAATTCAATCCATGGAGAAGAGGTGAATGTTTCTCTGTTGATAAGCACAATCTTATTTTTGGGCCTTGTCATTTTAATGGCTATGTTTCCTTTTTTTAAAAAAGAAACAAGTAGAGGGTTTGATATTTATCAAGAAAAATAGTAGCCAATACTACCTCCATTTTGAATTATAAAATATTTTAGCTTTTCTAGATACCTAATTTTTATTATCCATTAGATATACTACACTATATGTAGATATATTGTAAAAAGAAATATAATGCGTCCAACAAGCTCAAATTTACTTCTTCCATCTTAAATTATGAGATGTTTTGGCTTTTCTTGATCCATTAATTATAGGTACTTTCTTCATCCTAAATTATAAGGTATTTGATTTTTTCTACCTAAGTTTGACTACTCGTCGTATTCAAAAAAATTATACAAAAATAGAAAAATTTAAGTTATTCTTAAATTTCTTTTTATTAATAAAGCAAGCCATGACAAAAGAAATAATATTTTATAAATTTTTTTGAATAAAATGAGTGGTCAAACTTGACTAAAAAAAATCAAAGTCTTATAAGTTGGGATGGAGGAAGTACATAGTAAAATTATGTATCTAGAAATTCCAAAACATCTTGTAGTTTGAAACAAGACAGAGTAGTATAATTTCAATGGAGGGAATAAAAGGACAATATGAATGTCAGGTATAAAATGACAGGTAAGAAAAAATTTTAAGCTAAAAGGCCTTTAGGCTGCGCCACCCATGCATCGAAGTTGGAAGATTGCATTGGAGAAGGCAAGAAAAGGAAGGAAATTTGCAAACGCCCTCTCCACACAGGTTTTAAATTCCGCATTAACCACTCTCCATTAGTGATGTCCCGTATAGTGACCACTCAAAATACATCGGCTAAGGGATCACATAAGCAAACCTTCACAGCTAAAATAAGGTTGGAGGAACTGGACCTTGCTGTACAACCGACAAAAGTAAAAGGTTCAAAGTCACCGCATTCAAAGCCAACCAATTACTTCCACTAACTTATGCATCAACTCTAGGATCTAGAGCAAACCAATAAATCTCAGAACAACAACAAAAAAAAGATCGAAGTTGTCACATCAAAAGTCAACCAACTACCTCCCTTAATTAATGCTCCAACTCCAACATCTTAAGTGAATCAACGGATCGAACCTTCATTGACTCTTTGTAGGGTATTGGATGGAACATCGTTGAGATAAAAACAAGGCTACAAAGACCTTGTTTCAACACACTATTATTTCCAATGACGATGATCTTGTGTCGGTCCGAGAATGAAATCCCAGAGGAAGCTATAAACTACTAGAAAGGTACATCTCACTCACAAGATGTGCGTTACGAATATCGAGTAATTCGTTTCCACATGGGGTGTGTTCGTTACGTTTTGTGTTAGCGTTGAAAAATTCACATAGGTTAGTTTAGCTTGTAGTAGTTGTACATATCTAACCTATACTACTAAAGTTGTATACCAGCCCCCCTCTCACAGAACACTGTAGTGCAACAGTGCCCTCTCACAAAACACTATTCCAAGAGCAGTAACGGATCGCATGAACAATATGTACCCATTATGAACAGTGCAGACCCGTTAAAAACAGTATCAAACCCGTTATTAAACAGTAACATGTCCCAGTCCAACAGTGCATACCCGCAATACTACTGTGCCTCCCACCCTGTTACTGTAGCATCAGCGCCAGTTACTGTTTTTTTTTTCTCATTTTTTTGCCTCCCATTTTCCCTACGCACACCTCTCTTCTCCTGCCCGTGCAAAGCACGGGCCTTCCCACTAGTATCTTACTATGTTCGGCACGTTTTATGTTAGTGTTGAATAATTTGTGAAGTGTTTGTAAAAGATTAGAGCAAACACTATGCGTGCAGCATCCCCTTTGTAGAAGGCTTGAATGAAAAGCTAAGTGGCCAGATCGGGCGGTCAAATTTTATATGCAAAACATGGTAAAGTAATCTAGAAGGCTGTTGTCATCTTTGGAGGTCCTTAGCTTTACAAAATATAATAAAGCCCATCAAGAATGCTTGCTGACGGTAAGTCCAGCCTGTAGTCTTGTCCCGGTCTCGCCATCGACGACTTCTCTTTCTCTAGGGCCGTGCAGTGCAGTGCACATGCTCATGTCCTTTTGTGCTGCCCGTTGCTCACGAGTTCGCAAATTCTAAAACGCGAGTAGTCACGATCAGTAATGACGCGAGTAGTCACGATCAGTAATGAGGGAGGCCTGCTGCAATGGGCTGATCCCCACACGTTGTATTGGGCCAAGGTTAACAAAAACGATATCACTAGGGTTGTTGGACTGCCGTAGCCCAGGCCCACGTGACTTTTTTTCTTTGTTTACATACTCAGTCTGTTTTCCATTTTGTTTGCACTACTGTATCTCTTACGATTAGATTAGATATGTAGAATTAGATGTGTTAAATGCATGACCAGCCTCTGAATTTTATCGACAGGTATCACTTACATCTAGATAATTTTGAAAATGTACTTCTAGATCTCACAACTTGTTATGTGGTGCACCACAGGTCCGTACCAACTGTGTGGGCATTTTATCTGACATGTCATAATTATTGTAAGGCTGATTGTTAAGAAGAGGAGAAGAGTCATTCTGATTGCTGAGCTATACATGTGTCGAAGATAAGTGGAGTTGCTCCAATCTACTGACATATGGGGGCGCAAGAGAGGAGGGAGGAGCCACGATGGGGTTGCCTCACCGGAAGGGGAGGAGAGGCTATCAGCGAGCCATGCTAAGCCAAGGGGCTTGAGCCATAAAAAAGACATAGAAGTGTGTTGTTAACTCATATCTTCGGGAAATGGGTTGAGTGGAAGACTTGACAGTTTCTATAAATTACAGATTTGATTTAGGACCCCATTGGATTAAGTTTTTTTCTTTATTTGGCACTAATATAAAAGGTAAAGTAGGGCCTGTGTTTAGGGTGCCGTTATGCGCACTTCTATTCTAAATTAGTGTTCATCACTTCAGTTATGTTCCAATTCAAGATTTCTAAACTAAGTTTGAACCTTGTATACTTCCTGCGGACGAGAGGGAGCAGAGGAGGAGTGGCGATGGCCAGCGTGGTGGAGGCGATCGTGGGCGTGATTGCGGGTGTTTCCGTTTTTTAGGTGCGTTGTTTCTGAGATTTATGTCTAGGTCTTTCTTGGAGCCGTTTTCCATTTTTGAGAGAAAAAAAAAATGGGACAAAGGAAAGGAGCTGAGGAAGGGAGGACGCCACAAGGATGTAGCAGTTGCTTGAAAACCGAACACGAATGCGAAAGTCGGTCGTCACTCGTCGGTCAAGCATTCATTCAAGCTGCCGACCACGCATAAGAAACGCCCGGTAAGGTATGCTTTGTGGACGACGGCGGATCAGGCGGGCGGCTTGCTTTTTTTTGTCGCGTGATTTAGTCGAGAGGATGGGGAGTTTGGCAGTTTTGGGACGCGTTTGTCCCGTGGTGGCGTTCGTCGAGCCAACCCAAACGGCCGGCGGGAGGACAAAGTGCGGGTTGCAAGATACTATACTAAGTACACTAACGTTTAGAGGCCCTTATACGATGCATTGTAAATAGATAAATATATATAGGGAATTCTATGTAGGATGATATTTTCGTACAAAAAGTTGAGAGCTTTCGATTTGTCACCCTGTCCACTCCACATATATACGTGACTCAGAACAGAACTTCAATTTAGTGTTGTTACATATGTTCTGAAACTTCCCCGTGTAACACTCACTGAGCATTCTTACCAAAATATTGTAAACCCTATATAAATGTGGCCTCCCCGATATCATCGTCGAATCCCCATCGCCATTGTAAACTTCCCAAGCACAAACCATGGCCAAGCTCCACCTCGTTGTTACTATCATTCTTTCTGTTGCCACCGTTGTGCCCACTCCAGCCACTACCTCCACCACCTCCTCGACACCGCCGCTGCTGCGGTAACATCGCCAATAGCACCGCCAACGGAAACACTGCCACCAGCGGCGTCGCCGCCAACGGCAAGCTCACCGCCCGCACCACCGACAGCGTCACGAGATGTTGGAGCAAGACAACTGAGCCGGGGCATCCTCCCCGGGCGTGACGGGATACGACCTCCGCCCGGATGGTTCCTTCGAGGTGTACCTCCCGGGAGACTGCAGCATCCATGTCGGTGAGACGCCCATTAGATATAGCGACCTCATCGCCGGGCGGCATCGATCCCGGTGGATTCAAGCTCGAAAGGAGTGAGGGTGAGGGTCCTGGCGGCGTGGATCGCCATCGGTGAAGTGAATCGCACCGACGACCAACTCAACTTCTTTGCTTGGCCGAATATCCAAGTCGTTTCCTATCGACAAGTTTGCCAATAGGCCCCAAAGTGTATGTAATGTAATTGAGGCCGTGGTGATTCCATAAAAGGAAGCAATACTACTACATAACCATCAATTTTATTGCCTTTACCAAATGTGTATCTTAGAAACATGTATTTGTCACTGCCAAATGTTGATTCAATACACTCTAGCGTGGGCCCTTCCCCGAGCTCTCCAAGCTTGGGAGGCGACCTCACCGGTGCCACTAGACTAGACCCCCCTACCCACCTTCCCTCTGTTCGCCCGTCGCCGCCCCCGACCGGTATGCGGTGGTAGACCCAAAAAAGGGTTCTCGTCCATTCGACCTCCTCCCCTCCCCCCCCCCCCCCCCACCACCCCTCTTCCTCCACCTCCGGCATGATGGGTCGGGTTGGGGCTAGATCCAAACCCCTTCCGAGGCTGGATCTAGTGAAGTCGCGCCCACCTAAACCTTCTTCATGGCCAGGGCGGCCGAGGCCACACTGGGCTGCCAGATGGTTTGGCAGGTGTGGATGGCTAGGGCCGCATGGCCGTGGCGGTCGAGCGGCAGCTGCATTTGTAGGGGTTGGCGGCCGAGACCGTGGATCGCCTCCCTAGACAATCCGCTGCGGCAACTCCTAGCGTGCACTCCAGACGACCGGGGTGCGCGCCTCAACCTATGCTAGACATGCTAGGACCAAGTTTGGGATCCAAAAGCTGAAAAAATTCGGTGCCCACCGAAATGAGTGAATCTTGGAAAATTCGGCCTGGATTCACTTATTCTGACCGGTAAAAAATTCATAATTTGATAAAATTTGGCAACAATTTGACTAAATTTGTAAGCCAGCTCTGGAACTTTTGCCAGCGCAAACAAGCGTCATCAACACCAACCCATGCATCAGCTGTGTGTGCGTTGTTGCTCAAGGCGGGGCTCGATCTGCTTGCATCTCTATGTGTGACCACCATAAATATGGCCCTAAAGGAGAAGAACGTGGACAATGGGCAGACATTAGGGTGCTAGAACCAGAGGAGGAGAAATGGTGAAGACAAGAGGCAACTGAAGTAGAGATTCAGGTCTGCTCCAAGTGCTACACTTTAGTGAACTGCTAGCCGGGGCCACCAGGTGAATGGAGAAAAAAAGAAATAACTAGGGTTTCTAAGCTTAGGTTCGCGTTTTTGTCGGTATATGTGGGCTAGATTGGACTTTTAGATGGGCTGGAAATTCAAAATAGGCCGAATATTTTTGGTCGATTCTGTATCGTCTCAGGCTTTACTAAAATGGACAAATTTCAGTGAAATTCTATCTTCCTAGAACCTTGGCTAGGACCCGTTGGCTAGGGCGGTGATGGCTGGCTGGAGGATTTGAGTATACGTTCCGCATGGTAAGGTGCAGTGATTAGCATTTAAAGAATTGATTGCTAGATATTTTTTTTGTGAGACTTTCTAGATTTTTTTGTCTAGTGCATCAATGATGATTAGTTTGTATCTTTGTTGGTGCCTCCAATTAGTAATTTTAAGATGATGATGATAGATTAGAATTCATAACAAGTATTATTATGTTGATATTGATGAAGCCATCAATTATACGTTGTTGTAGAAAGGATGGCCACTGTTTTTTCCTGAAATAAATCTAAAAAATGCAACCACCCCTGTATTGAGGATGTGAGTAATACTGAAAAAAATCTAACCAGCAATAGTAGGTATGTGTGAAAATGGTACCATTAACATAGATGTAGCATTAACACAAAAGCAAAATTAGAAGGCAGACTTTCTGTTCAATAGAGAGAGTTTTTTTTTGGAGCCTCCTCTGAAAATGGTCAATTGGGTCTCTGGTCCATGCCACTTCTGTTAACCATTATTACAGATATAAAAATATCATGTCTGTTAATTCACTATTTACATAGGCTTGGGGGATTCCGTCGCTATTAATAGATTAACAGTTAGAATAGATTACATATTTCATCTTTCATTCATTTATTAGGGATGGATGCAATGCAAGATGCCGTGAAGCAAACAAGAAGGGTCATCATCTTCATTATTGTTCCATGTGTGCTGGATGTTCCAACATATCAGTCAGATTGTGTAAGCCACCACAAAACTAAAGTCGTCGTTCAAAATTAATACACAATTTGCAGCCAAAAGAAAACCAATATACTCAACACATACAAGCAACTCCACGATATTATATAAATATAACTCATGCATTCAGCGCCTTGCAAGCCATAACCATTGTCCAGGTGACCAGGTACACATGGAATAATTTTCCAAACACAGCATCTGTTCTGTTTAGCGAGAGATTAATTAGCCATTGGTTCACTCAACTCACCAATCAACATTAATAAATCTACACCACAAAAGCGATCGAGCAGCCACCGCCCACCATCAACGTACGGCCAAGGGACGGAAGCAGCAGCAGCCATGGCCAGGAACCACCACCACCTCCTCCTTGCTCTATTCGTCGCGGCGGCGGCGGCTGCTGCTGCTGCTGGCACCGCCACCACCAATACGACAGCCACCTCATCATCATCAGGCAACTCGTCGACGCCGACGGCGTACGAGATGCTGGAGCGGTATGACTTCCCGCGCGGCATCCTCCCGGAGGGCGTGCAGCGGTACGAGCTCCGGCCCGACGACGGCTCCTTCGAGGTGTTCCTCTCGGTGTCCGGCCGCGGCGGCGGCTGCGAGTTCCGCGTCGGCGACGGCGGGTACCTGCTCCGGTACGACCGCCGCATCGCCGGGACGGTGCGGGAAGGCTCCATCCGCGCGCTGCAGGGCGTCAGCGTCAAGGTGCTGTTCGTGTGGCTCGGCATCACCGAGGTGGACCGCGCCGGCGACCAGCTCAGCTTCCTCGTCGGCCCGCTCGCCGCGTCCTTCCCTTTGGAGAACTTCGCCGAGAGCCCGCGCTGCCAGTGTGGCTTCGACTGCGCCCACGTCCTCGCCGGCGACTCCGTCGCGGCCTCCTGATACCAAGTCACCTCATATCCTTTATTTCGGCCGCGTCGTCCATCGCCGCCGCCGCCGCTTGTCACTGTAACTGTTGCTGCATTCGTTCATGTATCATATTATTGGGAATTATTATTATTTGTTGGTTTGTACGCAAATCAATCAAAGAAATAGGCTTTTGATTCGTGGGAGATTAAGCAATTCCATTTGAATTAATTTTGATGCCATGGCGTTGCTGCATCCCTCACACTAGTGCTGTGGAGTCGTTCATGCTTGGCGGCTGCAGATTATCTCCTGCTGGCAATTTCTTGACAGATTTTTGGAGTCGTTTCATGCTTAGTTTAGTTTAACTAAGGTTTTCCTATACTGCTCTTTTAATCGGTCTGAAACAGAATATTCGGTAGCAGTGGTTGAGTGAAAGAACACGCCACCTTGGCAGCGATCTGGCAGATCAGAAGGAGACAAAGGTTGCTTTTGTTAGAAATCAAGTCGTTCAACGGCGCTCCTTACATAAGAGCAACCCTGACCAAAAGCACAAGAATACAGAGAATAGAAAGAAGAAGGGGGCTATTATTTCATTTCTTGATCATAATCACTTTACATCTGAGTTAGAGCTATCCTTATATAGAGACTAAGGTCGGTTGCTACAGTAACCGCCATTGCTACAGTAACTGACAGCAAAGACAGCTCATGTTACATAGGTTGCTAGCTAAGATCATCATCTAGCCAATTTGAACTCTTCCTTCTCTTATAACTCATCAATTTGATTTTCTCTTCTTCTTCACTTAATTGGCCACCATTTTATTTGATTCACAACACTCCCCCTTGGCCAATTATGTGCTATGTGTATGCCTCGTTAAAAACTCCCCCCAAAAACCCAGTGGGAAAAAAGGGTAGGAGAAAAGAGTACATCACATGCATCACTTATGTTACACCTGTTGCCTCGTTAAAAACCTCGCATGAGAAAACCCAGTGGGAAAAACTCATCAAGGAAAAAAGAGTACAACAAGTGATGTTTCGGTCAGGTCTTCAGGACCGACTCGCGATCTTCAAGATCACGATCACGAGCTATGGCTTCGGGGTTGGTCTCCCCCTGAACCCTGCAACTCATGTCGTCTCACGCCAATTCCACGGACACATCTTGTGGAACCTCGAGGCTGGCAGAGACTGTGAATAAATCTGCTAGATTTTCACATGACCTTACTTGCAGGTAAAATTATCTCCCTGCTCTTCTAGAGCTCATGGGGATAAAATAATTTAAGAGCAATGTGCTTCGTGAGATTGCTCTCGACATTAGCCCATATACATCTGTGCAACACAAGCCACATTATCTTTATAGATAATGTGGGGGTGTTGATGATGTTCATACCACATGACTTCGGGATGTAGGGCAATTATCTCTAGGTGGTTGGTTGACACATCAACCTAGGTCTGCTTCGAAGACCGCCATGAAATGGTTGCACCACCACAGAGAAATACGAAACCAATCTTGCGGTCCGGCATTATGCGGGCTAGACATATAGCCAGCGTCCACATACCCTACCACGGTTAAGACTTGGTTCTTCGGGAACCATAAACCAAGGTCTTGGATACCTTGTAGGTACTTGATGACAGTCTTAGCGCCAACCCAATATCTTCTTGGTTGGGGTAGCACTGCACCTTACCAAAGAATATCGGGCCTTGTCTTTGTTAAGCTTGGTACATTAGTCCTCCAAAGGCGCTCAATTAGGAAACTTCAGTCCCAATACTTCCTCATCATTACCTTTGGCCTTAAATAGATCTTTTATCCGCTTCGGGGATTGGACCACCATGGGAGTTCTCAAAAGGTGGCAATTGCCCATATTAAAGTTCAAGCACCCTCTTTGTAACCGGTGCATAAACACTCCTTCAGGGAGGTGCTCAAGCTGCTGGTCTGAGCAGAACTTGGTTTTACCCGAGTCTTTCATCTCAGACCCTGCCTTGAGGTAAGACATTGCTTCCTCAATGTCCCTTGATGCCCTGATGATGTTCAAATCATCGGCATAGACAGAGATGTTGCAAAATCCATCATTGGATTTCTTTATAAAAACACAGGGACAATCATCATTATTTGTGTAATCCTTCTTCGAGAGTAAATTACTCATACAACGACCGGGCCGCAGCGGATGCTATATATGTTGCGATTTGGATTCAGTCCAGGGATCTTGAGTCCTTCAGGGATTCTCATGTGGACCTCCGAATCCAGTGGCCCATATGGGTATATGGCCACAACAATTACCAACTGCATTTCATATTTAAGTTAGCCGCCATATATCTTATGTATCGGAACATTTGTGCCACTTATAACCGGAGAGTAAGTTTTATCGTCTCGATGACGGATCTCTGCGGGAACCCTTATGCCACCAAATTTCTCGATTCGTGCCATGTTTATTCCTCTTCGGGAGGAAGACTCATTTGCATCCTTCAAGGATGACTTCGAGGTGTTGGGGCTGCGGGCCCAAAAAACTCTTTTTCATAAAGCGGCGCAACTCGCCTCAATTGTGGCCTTTTATTTGACCCATTCTCGAAAGTGCTTCGGGCACTCTACCATCTACTTTGGTTCTGGATCCAGATCCATTGAGCCAGCAATCTTTGAGGCGAGATATATGTCGACAATAGTGGTCTTTCTATTTTATGACTCTCCCAACTCCACATAATTTAGTGGCGATCTCCTCATGATCGTCATCCCGCTCATCATGATTTTCCAATACGATTGAGCTGGGGCGTTCCGATTTTCCAATGCGATAGTGTGCGCGCGACGCATTAGGATTTCCATCTTCAGGATGGGGTCCTTCAGGGACCTCCCCAACTTCAGGTTGGGTTGCCACTTCAGAGGCATTCTCAACTTCTAGTTGAGCTTCTTCAACTGAATCCTTAAGTGATGCAAGTGGCTCAGGCCTTGTCTCACGGACGTCTCCGTGGAACCTTGTCCCGAACACCCGGAGGTCTCCCCCTCAACCTAGGATTGGATGGAGACAACAGAGTTGGTAACCTTCGGGGTTACCTATACTCTCTCCGGCGCATTTACTACCGGGTAAACGCGACTTTGTCATTCTTATGATCGGTGAAGGCATTTGGCGGCTCATTTGCGGGACTTTACAAATGTATCATCCTCTCGAACTTCAGGTTTACTAGTGCGTGGATCTAAAGAATACATTCTAATAATCTATTTCAAGCAATTTTCTAGCATTCTTCTAGATGCCTCTCTCCCCCTAATACTTGAAAAACACAATCGGCGTATCAAGCACTATGAAGATCCCCAAATATAGGCTCATACCCCAACTTCGGTGGGGTTCTACACAGCACGCCGAGGTGGCGGTGCTCGGCACGTATACCGCATAACTAATATACGCAGATGGAAAATACTTAATTCCCACGCACTAGTTGTAAAGGGGGGTGTGCGGTTGGCCTTTGAGTTGGTTCAATATTGCAAAGTGCGGTACTATATGGCCCTAACTTCCGGTTGGCGACCTACAATTCTGCAGTGATGGCCATGCAATCGACTTGATCTTCTTGATCAAGGATTTAGCTAGACTTGCGGCTCATCCCTAATCTTCGGGGAGGGGTGGTCTAGCGACTATCTTCCCTTTTGCACATGCGGTGCAAATAAAATCTTTAGAATTAGAGAAGACTATATGACCAAATGTAATTATTGATAATTCTTTTTATCATATCCAACTCGGGATGACCCAATTGGTCATGCTATATTTTCTAAATATAGCTTTCATCACAACATATTCCTCGATTGGGTTGTACAAGACCCTCGATGGTGATGAAGGGAGCTTTTCCACCACATACTTGGATTATTAGAGGAATCCAAATTGAACTTGGTTGAAAAGTTCGAATCGAACTTATATGGCAAGTTCGAATTGAACTAGTATGCCAAGTTTGAATTGAACTTGACACCCTTGATGGGAGGGTTCTGGAACCCTCTAGGGGTATATTTTCTCATCAAGTGAAGACATGACACTTCGGTGCCTAAAATATGAGCATTGCTTCGGCAATGGTCACAATATTTCCATCTACTCAATATTTAGAAATATTTGGTTTCCTTTAATATTATATTGGTGGTGCCACTGTCTACGGGACAGTTCTCCCCCCCTCGGCCGTTTGGGCCCTCACGAGGTATGAGAATTTGGGGATTTAACGTGATATTGCGAAAAAGAAGAACCAACATTCATAACTTCTCGGGAATATTGCAAATGCTCTTCGAGGAGCATGCATGGCCATTTAGCATGTCAAAAATGCTCTTCAGGACATGTATGGCCAAAACCAACTAGTCCATGTGGAGATTGCATTATGACTATCATGATATCTTAGGGATTATTGTAGGTCCCCGAGTATATCAAAAAGTCATCATTGAGAAGGCCATCCTCACTTTCACCCATTTGGACGTTTTCACCACTTTCTTCGTGTCGACAAGTATGTCGTCACATCCCTAAGTTTCAGACTTCGGTGGTGAGGTGGGACTTATGTTGGCTCTTTTGTAGAGCACAACTAGGTGCTTCGGGGCATGGCAATTGCGGGACCAATGCCCCATGCCTCCACATCTACGGTGATGATCCGCTTGCTCGGATGTTTCACATGTGACCTTTTTGGATTCGCTTTTACCCCTAGGCTTTCCTTTCCATGGCCTTTCAAGGCGTCGGTGATCTTCGAGCCACATAGACGCCTTGAGCCTCGACACAATCCTTGTATAAAAGCAAAGTTATCTGTTGTCATAGACATGCGGTCTTGGAAGCGTAAGTGATCCAATCCTTATGTGCTTTTGAGAGCACAATCAAACTTTGTTGGTTGAAGCAGTCCTTCGGGGATTACCATGAAACAAGTGGATCATCCTTATTCGTATACCCGTTTCAGTGCAGGTGTAAATAGTGTTGCAAAAAGTGCAACTCTTTGCTTTATCAGGTTTTGTGCGCTCATCCTTGCCAGCTTCAGGCTGGACAATGGTATGGTCGAGGCACATACCATCGAGTTTGATTTCGATGTCAATGGCCCAAGTGAGGTAGTGGCTATCGTCCACGGCAAGCCTTGCGAACCTCTTTTTCGCAATGTCCAACATGCTTGCACAATCATTGTGCAAGGTTAGTGTATGTCGGTTACACGAAATCTTTAGGATTACCGCTATGTGTAATCTTCGGGATCACACAATTATGTATAGTCTTCGGACTATATTTTCCCCAAATATCTCATGCATATAATCTTCGAGGATCATATGCAATTCACCCTAACATATAAACTTGCAATAAAAAAATAAATCTGCAAGATTTAAATAAATGCAAAAGAGTAAACTACATTAAATATAACTTGCAGTAATTTAAATTTGCAATAAATAGTCATGCCATGTATGGACTTACGGCCACAACGATTTCTACGAGCTTCTAGCCGCGTAGTGGCAATGATACAGTGAACTTCGGGTTCACCCTTGAGGACTCTAGACCGCATGTGCATGACTTTTGATCACATGTGCACGGATTGAACAACTTATGCCATGAGACTTCAGACCTCATGTAAATGTCTTTAGGACATTTGGCACATAGTTGAGTGCGCATGGAAAAAGCAAAATGCTTTTTTCAATTGTAATCTTCAGGATTACAATTAAGTGTGATTTTCAAGACTACACACTTTGCAATTAAATAAATATAATATGAATTGCAATAAAGTAAACTTGCGGAATTTAAATTAATGCAATAAATAAATTGCAGAAAATAAAGTGCATAATATAAAGTATATAGTGGGCTTCAGGCCACTAATATTTTACGGACTTTAGGCCGTGTCATTTTGTGCCTATGATCGCAAATACACAAACGGCTTCAGGCCATTTACTCGTGCAGTGCAGCGGCTTCCGGCCAGCTTGCATCTATTCCTATCTCCTTATGAGAAAGGAACTTTTGTTTCTGTACGAGAGCACGATAGCTAAACCACGGCTTCAGACCACTCACATAATCTGCTTTCACGTGGCCCCTAAAGCATCATCATTGAAATGCTCACATGGGTACAGGACTGAGGCTTCAGGCCTCCCCTGCCGCTACTGGCCACATGCAACATGTTTTGACCGGCACATGGACAAGTAGTACGTTACAGTAGTCAATAGACACGCATGTGAAAGCAAGCAGAGCCCCGGTCGGTCTTATCTCGTGAGAATAGACTTTTTTTTTTTTTTCACTCCCGAGAGCATGCCAAGCCAAGCAAGGTGAGTCAGGTGGCTAGCGTGCGCCTGCATTCTCATCCTCTCCTTTCTCTCTCCCAGCTACTTTCCTTCTTCACAGTAAAGCAAGAACAGGGAGGGTGGAGATGGAGCGCTGTCGGCCGGCAATGGCCAGGCGGAGCCTGCGCCCGCGCACCCAGCGCGTGCTCCCGTACCTGCCGGTGGCCGGTAGCTGCGGGGCTCCTCTCGTACTCGCAGGGCCGGTGGCCAGCGGCACCCGTGCCTGGCCGGGGTAAGCCAGGGGCTGCCGCAGCCGGTGCTGGCTAGCGGCGCCCGTGCCGGGCCGTGGCTGCTGCGACCGCGGGGGTTGCGCGCTCGAATCTACGGGGGCCAGCGGCGGCGGCCTGCTGGGGCCGTGCCCGCTCCTGTGCCAGCACGCGGCAGGCGGGGCCGCGACGTGGCAACGGCCTGTGCCCGCAGCCTGGGCCAGCGCGGCGGGGGCCGGTGGCTGCGGCGGCCGGCCAGGGCCTGCGCTAGCGTCAGGGACGCGGCGGCTGGCCGAGGCCGTCGGTCGACGGCCAGTAGCGGCGATGGCCAGCCAGCTGAGCTTGCTGCCGGGGGCCAGTCGCCACCCTGATTCGACCGGTGGTGGCCGGCCAGGCTCGCCTGCGGTGACCCGCAGCGGCCGGCCATGGCGGACCAGATCTGCTCAACTGGAGCAGCGGCCAGTGGCCTGCAGGGCCGGGCTGGCTCATGCCCGCGGCAGCTGGAGGTGGCTGCGCGGCGGCATGTAGAGGCCTGCTCGTCCGCGCCAGCGACAGCGGCCTGCGGAGGCCTGCTCCTCCGTTCTTGCATTGTTCGGGGATGCTCTAGTCTGCGCGCCTTTTTGGGTGGCAGTGGTCGCACTGTCAGTGGCAGCCCCCCGCTGGGGCGGCCTCATCTGCGCACGTCTTCAGGACGGCGGTGGTTGTTCGGCTCTTCAGGGTCGTTTCTTGGCGAGTGGAGGCGGAGCCATCCTAGCATCGCCACCGTCGTCGTTTCCGGCGATGGACGGCGACGACGGCTGAACCACCTTTATGTTACCGGGCGTTGCCGATGCGCCAACGACACAGTAGGTAAATCGTGCTTGTGATCTCGTGTACTAGATCAGGATGGCGGAGTATGTGTGTGCTTTGTTCAAGGAACAGCAGCAAGCAATCAGGATGTATGTTGAAGAACTAGATTTCTTACCTTAGGGCTTTAGCTCGGTTAGAACCTCGTGCTGATAACGTGTTAGAAATCAAGTCGTTCAACGGCGCTCCTTACATAAGAGCAACCCTGACCAAAAGCACAAGAATACAGAGAATAGAAAGAAGAAGGGGGCTATTATTTCATTTCTTGATCATAATCACTTTACATCTGAGTTAGAGCTATCCTTATATAGAGACTAAGGTCGGTTGCTACAGTAACCGCCATTGCTACAGTAACTGACAGCAAAGACAGCTCATGTTACATAGGTTGCTAGCTAAGATCATCATCTAGCCAATTTGAACTCTTCCTTCTCTTATAACTCATCAATTTGATTTTCTCTTCTTCTTCACTTAATTGGCCACCATTTTATTTGATTCACAACAGCTTTAGTGGATTTTGGCATGATTGGCGAGAAATGACTACTCTTCGTCCCTGATTGATCCAGCAGGGAGGCAAATGTGGTGAACTTTGCCCCGTTCAGTGAGTGGCTGAGTGCTCAGTAAGATTAGATGAACAAAGGCAAGCTCTCGCCGCTACCTGTTTCTAGTGGTGAAGATAGAGCAGATTAGAGGAGGGTGCACATGCCTTCTAGGTGCATAGACATGTATTTTAGGGGGTATATATATATGGTAAAATTTTGACCAAATTAACTGATTTTACAATCCCCCCCCCCACATAGCTTCGCCCCCTGGTTTTTACAATTTTTAGGACGATGAAGTGGGATGAGAATGGGGTGGACCTGTTTTTTGGTGTTTGGGAGACAGAGTCAGGGACACCAACTCAGAATATTTTAGAAAAATATAGGGGCAAACACATCCCACAAAAAGGCCAGATTGGATCATCCCATCATTACACGTTCTTTAGTGTTTCTTCTCTGTTGCTTTTCCGCGGCTCGATTGACATCTAG